>VZRZ01008815.1:849761-874426 GCA_013398175.1 Climacteris rufus | reverse complement strand
CCTGCCCTTCTTCGGGTCGGTGCTGCGGCGCGCCGGCTGCGTGCGGCGCTGCGAGGAGCCGCGCCTGGGCGCCGTGTCCCGGCACCGCGCCGCCGAGGAGGTGCGCGCAGACTTCCAGCGCAGGGTGCCCTACAGCTACCTGCAGCGTGCGTACATCCAGGTAGGCACCGACCGCCCCGTCCTGGCCCTCCCGACCGCCCTTCCCGCAGGGTTACCCGCGCTTCCCTGCTCTCGAACATCCCGGGTGTGCCCCTTCTTCCATCTCTCTCAAGCCGCCCGGGTATGGTCCCCTGCTACGTTCTCACTGGTGTGTGCGGCCAGTGGTCATGGCCAGTTCCCAACCCCGGGTGACAACGTGTATTCTCTCCAGCCTTGGCTCACCTGTGCTTTTCCTCCTTTGTTTAGAGTGGTTTTTCTGTTTGTTTTGGGGAAAGGATGTTGTTGTTTGTCTTTTAGGGTAACATAGTATAATTCTGAAAGTTACCTGCCTTCAGTTTTCAGAGAAAAGCCCGCAGAAACCCCTTGTAACCCCCAGTGCCCTGTGCCAGGTGTTTCCCTTTCAGAGAAACTGAACTGATGTCGTGTTTCGGGAGCTGGAACTGTACATAAAGCTGGAAGGT
This sequence comes from Climacteris rufus, assembly GCA_013398175.1. Taxonomy (NCBI): domain Eukaryota; kingdom Metazoa; phylum Chordata; class Aves; order Passeriformes; family Climacteridae; genus Climacteris; species Climacteris rufus. The sequence goes on along the minus strand of VZRZ01008815.1, from coordinate 873,806 downwards.
AACTAACCTTTCAGGGACCTGATGGTTGTTATCCTCAATGTGATGTGAAATACTTCGCAGTATTTCTGCAAAGTAACACTGTGCAGTCGGTATTTAGCAGCCACTGACATCCTGAGTGTCATCCTCTCAACCCAGTAACTTCTGTCTTACAACTGTTACTTTTCCTGATAAAAATGGTGTTACTCTTTGAACATCATTGCCAAAAAGAAGGAAAAAAAACCAAAACAATAAACTTCCCACCAACCCACACCAGGATAGTTAATGGTCGTTTTCTTACTCACTCAAGACTTGTGCTCTATCAAGCTAGCTACCTGTAGTAAGTCTTCTTATTCATGACTAGTAAGGACAGAAACTGTGGGAATTTTGTTTCATGCCAAGCTGAACGTTTAAAGCATTTCTGGAACATCTCCCTCTGGATTTCTGCTTTATTAGAGCACATTCATAACCTTTTAGTTGCTATTGGCAACTTAATAGGTGACAACCTGCACGGGGAGCACAGGGAGGGTGATTCTGCTGAAATCCATTTCCAGTTGGAGAAGCAAACATCTGTCCTAGGCAGTGCTGGTGCCTGTGGTGCAGTGCCTACACAGCAACATGTCAGAGGCAAATCATCATCACTCTGAAAACTTTTGGAAAATCACTGTTACATTGCTTTTACTGTGGTTGCTTTTCTGCCATTGCCTTAATGTCAGTTTTACAAGTCAGGGACTAGAACTGCATTGGCCTAAACTCTAGTGGCCATGTGATGCATAGAGTTCCTGAAAGAGATCCTGAGAGTGAACTGGAACTGTAATTTGGCTTGTGTGCAGTGCCAATCAAGCTGACCATCCTTAGTATGAAAGATGCTCTGTGTAATGTCAGCATCTGTGGGAAATAACACAAAATTTGTCATGCTAAAAACTGGAGTTCTTATCCTGATTTCAAAACCTTTTCCAGACTCACTGATGTCAAACTCACTGAAAAACTTTCCTCTAAATTGGGGAATAATGTTTTTGTCTCCCACTTCAGTAAAACTGATATACAAAACCCCAGAAGATTTTGGGGTACAGGCTGTTCTTGCATGTATGCTTTTACTGATTCTGAGGTTATTTTCCTAATTCAAAATGGCATTCTATGCTTATCAAAGCAATGTGTTGAAAACAGGCCTTTTAAAATTTATTTTATGTGTGACTCATCTTAATTTGGTTTTGCAACATCTGGGGATTTTATGTTCATGCTAACACTGATTTCACTGCTCTCTGATGGAGTAATGGATGTTATCTGCATGGCTGTCCGGATGTTGGGCACTGGAGCCAAGGGAATAAGGTGCTCTTTGACTAGACTTGGTCATGTTTTTAATACATTTTTCTTTAACCCTTTCTGATGCTCTTGGGTTTTGTAAGCAGCACTGTGATCAACTTTGTCCTACAGAACAACCTGCAGTGATTTGTTCACATCCTCACCTGGCTGCTGCCCGTACCTGAGCTCTGCTCCCAGGGTTGCCCTTTTGCTCTGGCTCAACAAGTCTGTGCACAGAAGAAAATGCCCCACATTGACTCTGCCTGCACTTGCATAGAACACGAGGTCTGATGTGTAGCCCTGACAGACACTGGGATGTGAACCATCCCCTCATGCCAAGGCTGGGTGCCAAGGCTTTGGCACATTCCCTGAGGGCTGGGATGCACCAGCTCCGCACCCTCTGGGTTGACTTTGGCTGCAGCATCTGCTCAGCATTTTGTCTGAGAAGGGGAAGTGCAAACCAGGCGTTGTGCAGAACCCTCCTGCCTCACTGTGGGTGCATGCACAGGCTGCACAGCTCCAGGGGTGGCCATTTCACCCTCATGTTTTGCTCCTTGAAACCAAAGAGGAAATGAAATGAGGTTAAACACCCCGCTGTGCATCCTGTCCAGCTCCTCCCCGGGCTGCGTGGCAAGGCAGGATGCTGGGCACTAGTACAAGGTGCTGGGAGTATGGCAGGGTTTGGTACCATTTGTGGTCTAAGAGGAGCAGCCTGGAATGTGCTTCCTACCTCCCACTCTTGCTGACCTCGTGCTTGTTTGTTTCTCAGGAGGGGAGAAAAGCATCCCGTCAGGAGGGAGTGACAGAGCAGGGAACAGATGAAAAAAGTCGAAGGGTTTGGCTCTTGTGCAGTGCTTTGAAAAGCAGTGCTGAATATACATGAACTAATGCTTGCAACACTCCTGTGGGGTAGGAAAAGCAAAGGCTGCCAGTCCCACTGGACAGATGCACAGCCAAACACTGGCCAGCACTGTGTGTGCCTCCGCTGTTTTGGGAGCTGCAGAACCACGCCAGTGCCCTGGGAGCAGGCAGGGCCCTCCTGCTGCATTCTGGTGCCCTGGGAGCAGGCAGGGCCCTCCTGCTGCATTCTGGTGCCCTGGGAGCAGGCAGGGCCCTCCTGCTGCATTCTGGTGCCCTGGGAGCAGGCAGGGCCCTCCTGCTGCATTCTGGTGCCCTGGGAGCAGGCTGGGGGCTCCCACTGCCCCTGGTCTCTCACTGCAGAGCAAGCACCAGCACAGCCTGGCCCAGCTGTGGTGATGTGAGTGAGACCCTGCAGTGAATCGGGGGAAAACTGGTGCTAGAATTGGAAGTTTTGGACAATTTTTTTCTGCTTTTTTTGCTTTCTTTTTTAAAAACTTTTTAAACTGGACCATAGCAGCAGCTGCACTGGCTGCATTGCTTCTGCTTCTGAGCAGACGCTCAAGATATTCCTGCACAGAGCACTGTAAAGGGGCAGTGAGGTGATGATGTGCTTAGGTGAAATATCAGTGCTATCCCTCTATAAGAACATGTTCCATCAGCCTCTGATATGATCATCCACATCATCCTATCCATTCCCTAAATTATTTTCTCATTTATCTTTTTCTCTCTACTTTTCTGAAATATAAACAGTGGCCTCCTGAAGACCACTCTTCTATTTCACAGATGTGATCTGAGTGGTTTTGGTGACTCTGGCATGATGTGAGGGGAGACTGTGGTGCACTGCAGGCATGAGACAGTTTGTGGATTCAGCTGAAGGTTTCTGTCAGCTCCAGGCTCAGGATCAGGCTTCTGAAGTTGACTGCAGACTCTACAGAGACTGTAGACAAATTGCAGTGAACAAGCAGCCCAAGTCCAAATGTGCTTGCAAGACTTCTTTGCAGCTTCTGAATATATATATAAGTAGGAAGGCTCCTCCTTTTCCTTGGTTAGCTGATGTTTTCAGGTAATTTAGAAATATACTGGGTACAGCTAGTGATGACAGTTAGGGTGGGGTGGGTTTGAGAAGATGAGAACATAGGATTTAACTCTTGCAGCACGTGTAGTGGGCTCTCCAGCCCACAGGGAAAAGTTTCTTCAGTGGGTTTCTGCTGTCATGTCCCATGGGCAGCACAGTTTGCCAGATGCTGGTGGCTCTCTGCCATGTGCTGGCTGCTTCATCTTTGTCAAAGAAATACCCTCTAGGCTTGGCAAGTGGGTGTGTGGGGATCTCTCTGTCCTCTTTAATATTTTATTAGTCATGTCCTCATTGCTTTGCTGCCTTAGTCATCTTGTCTCTGTAAAAACCTAGCCTGCAGGCCATGATGTTCCTAACCCCCCTTTCTGGAGTTTTTCTAGCTCTGAGATTGAGTGGAGGAGGAAATGTACACAATGTACACCGTGACAGTGTTTGCTGCTGTGAGCTGCTGACTCAGTAGCCATGTTGGAGCTTGTTGTGGATGGTCTGCCCTGAACCCTGTGACAGAGCATTACTTCCAGTCCCTGGTCTAACTCCTGCAAGTCAGCTTGGTCCAAAAATAACAAGTAACCTGGAAAAGTTGATCACTGTGTCAAATGTAAACCAGGTCTTGTTTCTCTTCTACCCTACTAACCCTCCCCTTGAGGTCTCTTTCCTGTGTCTCATCCTGTGCCCAGCTGCAGCACTCCCTGTCCTGTTTGCTGGGTTGATGACTATAGCCTATTTTAATTTTCCCCGTATTCTGGAGTGTTGTTACTGAGCACTTCCCCCCATCTTGTAAATACTGACTTGCAGTGGTCCTGTCTTCCCACTTGCCTGCATGCCCCGTTGCACATCAGTGAAGCGTGGCAGGAATTGTTCATTTGTAACCACCAGCCTTGGGTTTAGATGAGAAAAAGCCTTTTAGTCTGTGCTTGGGTTTAAAACAATAAATAAAACAAGTCCCCAGCATGCTGGACATTTCTTCTCTCTTAGTAATGTCAGATTGTAGGTGGGGCAAAAGGGGCAAGAGTCTGACTATGTCTGGCTTATTCTGTTGTTGCCTTGAGTTACCCCTTGCTGTGTCTGACATGTCTTTCAGTTCTGTTACCATCATTACTTAATGTGTTGCAAGCATAAAACAATAATGTTTAGGTTTTCCATGTTGTAGGAGAGGCTGTTTATTTGTTCTTTAAAGCTGTTTCTTTTTTAAAAAGGAGGTCTTGCTTGTGGAGAACTTCCACTTTTATCTTCACTGCTGGGGCTTCCACACTACAGCAGACAGGGCAGTGCTGGAGGCACTTGGGTGTGTCCTTGGGTCACATCGTGCTGGCCTGCCCACCCACACCACCAAGATGTCTGAAATGCAGCACAGACACAATAATCACTTGATAAAAGACCATAGGAGAGAAAGAAAAGAAACAGAGTGGGAACCCAAACTTCAGAAATGCTTGCGATGCAGATTATTGTCTGATTCCAGCTCTGCCTCTGTAAACTCCCTATTTATGAGAATCCAGACCCAAGGGAGGAGACTTGGGTTTGTAAACCATGCCTTTAACCCCTCCAGACTGATAGTTCTGTCCTCTGCCAGTGCTTGTGAGAGTCTCACCACCAGCCACCCTTGGGTGTCTGAGTGCCTGTAGGAAACTTTTTGGGTTGGTTTTAAAGACATCTCCACCAAATTCTTTCCACCTTGGGTAACCATTCTCTGCTGCCCATCTCTGTGTGTTTCACAGGGCCAGAGTCTTCTGTCTCCATGACAGACATCTGGATCACCTACCTAGGGCTTGTGGCGTAATTCTGAATTCACACCAGTGTGGCTGCTTAGGGAATTTGGTTTGGTTCACTTAAGGACTGGTATTTTCCATGAACATTTTGCTCAGTTTTCCTTCATGCTGCAGTGTTACATGGACTAAAGCAGATAATAGGTCCTGTCCTGGGGTGAGCTGCCAGCCTTTGGGGGAAATATGGTGGTTTCACTTGCAGCATCTCATGGGTAGTGACACAGGATAATGTGTAAAATCCCCTGCTTTAAAGTCTTTGGGGGAACAGCTATTTCTCACCACAGCCACCACCTGTCCTGTAAGGTCTGCCAGTGCAGTTGGTCTTGTTTTTGTAGGATTTATGACATCTCAGACAAAGACCTATACTAAAACTGTCAGATAATCATTATTATTTGGATTATTACTATTAGCCCTGTTTATTTATCTTCAATCTTGAGAATTGGTATTACTCAGATACTGGATAAATAAATAGTTCCCAGAATTAATCTTTTGGAACATCCCTTTATTTAGATTTTCTGAGAAAGCATTCCTACTCCTCAGCAGAGGGTAAATGTTAGTGCTCAGAAAGTTAAAATTATTTAGGACAAAAATAAACTCAGTTTATGGGATGGAAAACTCTGAGTCCTGATGGCTGGATCAGTGTCCCTGGTTTAGAGAAGGATATTTAGTCCTGCCCTAAGCCCGGGACACTGACCCAACTGCCCCTGCTCCTGTTCTTGCTGACCATTTCAAATCAAATGTTTCTAAAATGTTTTGAGTTGAAAGTGTTATCAGAGAGGGAAAGAGGTGAGCCAATGGTTCAATCCTGCTGCCAGCAAATGCAGACGAGGCATTTTTGTGGCAAAGGTGTCTCTTTGTCTTCACAGGACACTCAGTCTTGACTTTTTGGACTTGATTAGAGACTGGTGCTGTACTGAAAATTAGACTAGCTAGCAAATCAGGACACAATCAGTTAACACAAACTGGTCTTAGACCCACTAACCTCATTTCATACAGCCTAGTAATCAGCTGTTTGATAGCCAGGGCTGCTTTTTTTGCCTTGCCAAATTCCTCTTTCTCACCTTATGGCTATGCACTCATGTCAGGGCTTCAAAATACAGTTGCACTGGGTCCCAGGCTGCAATATTTCTCAGTCTTTTGGCGAAAATAAGGTAAGTCTGGATTCCTCCTTATTTCTTGGCAATCCCTGCCGATGTGACTTGGATGATGGATGAGACAGGTGTGACTCACATGGTTTGAGTGGATTTTTTGAGGCCTTGATCTAAAGGCCTCCCAGTGCAGGAACTAGGTTAATAACCCAACTGGAGCAAAATTTGGCACCAATAGTGCAGGAGAGCCCAGACTCCTTCTACTGGGATGTAACCTAGGATCCTGCCCCTTCCCTCTTCTTGCATCTCCTTAGTGTCTCATGGTTTTTGCACCTTCCTCTGCTGGCTGCGCCTTGGCAGAGCCTTGCTGCTGAACTGCCCTGTCTGTGTGCCTTGGTGTGCTGGGATTTGTTAAGTGGCTTTTTGTGCTGCCTGTTAAATCTCATCCATACATCCTCATGAGCTCTGCTCTGGCTTCTGTAGAGCCCCTTTGTTGTCCTTGGCCACGGGAATAACAAACGGCAGCTGATAATGGACTGCATGTGAATGAGCAATGCAATTTAGCCCTGCTAAGCAAACTTATGCCCAGTATTCTCTAGTTGTGACTGAGGTTTCAACAAGGATTATTCCCATTTCCTTGTACAGCTGGTGATATCATTGTGGATGGAATGGGCAGTAATGAGGAACCATCGTGTCGGTGTCAGTAGCTGAGCTGTTTGCTGCCAACCTCCTGAGCATTGATGGAGCCTTTCTGGCAGGACTCTGGACTCAAAGCACTGCTGGACGTCTGGAGCAAGGAATTGAGGGGTTATTTATCTCAGTTTTTTCCTTGGAGGTGGTATGAATTAGTCATTGTGATTGGGTTTGTTCCCAAGGAATAGGAACCCCTGTACTCTGCACAGGGCATATTTCCATGTGTGTAGCCTGGACTGAGGCCAGTCTGAGTTTGGATAAATCCATGTGAACCTGGAGTGACCCAGCTGAGGGCCACGGAGTTTCTCTGCCTTAACACTGGGGAAGCTGAGATCAGGACCTGGCCCGTGCTTTTTAATGGTAATGGGTGGCAGGAAGGAGGGTGCAAAGTTCTCTGGATGCTTTTGTTTCCAGCCAATGTATCAGCAATAAGGTATTGACATTTTTATTTCTTGGCCATGAGCTGGTGATGACTAATGAAGGCAGGGGGTCTGCCTGTGGGTGGGTTCAGGCAGCAAAGAGCTGTTCCTCATCAGCCTGTACCTCCCAACCAGGCCTTCTCCTTTCCATGACAACTGGTCAGTTAAACAGACCCTCTAGGGCTGACGTCAAGGGTCAGGGATTTGGCCACCAAATAATTATAGCAACAAAAATAGCATCACTTCCCCACCCCTTCCTTCCCACATGATCCTGCTGAATCCCAACTCATAAATGTCCTCTTTTTTTCTTTTTTGGATGAGAAGCAAAGCCCACATGTATTAGCTGGAACATATGGCAGGGTTTGGCTGCAGCCCATCAGTTGTGAAGGCCAAATACTCACTTGTAGCTTCTTGTTCACTAAAAAAAAAAAAAAGGGAGAAAAACACGTTCTTTCAGGATTGGATGAAAGGCTGGGTCTGTGCTGGGATGGGAAGCAGATAGGGTGTGGGACAGCACGCCGACCGTGCTGCCGTGACGGGGAACGCGTGCCCTCGCAGCTCGGGGGTGACAGGCTGCCCACTGAGAGGTGGCCTGGTGGCAGCTGCCCCTGCCCCTCACTCCCTGCCCTGCTGCTGGTTCTCAGGTCAGGCAGAGTTTGCAGACAGGAGAATGTCACCAGCACGAGGGACACGCAGCAGTCAGCAGGTTTTAAATGTAGGTTAGTCATGAGTGGGAGAAAATTCCATCTTTGCAGCACTAAAGGTTTTAGTAAGGGTTGTGGAAACATCTGGGAAGTGGCAGAAAACTCTTGAGGGAGAAGAAAATGAAAGGATATTGTCAGAAATGGACTGTCTGCACCACCAGAATGTACCTGGTGTACCCGAATAAAAAACATCAGAAAAATCACGAAAATGATTGTTAGATATGAATGTGCTTCTTTTCATCATGTTATTTTCCAAAGCAGCTTCAGAGGTGGCCTTGATCTCACATCATGTCTGTGCAGAAAGATGAGCCTGAGCCTGTGCTGTGTCCTGTCAATGTTAGAGCTGGGAGCATTTGAATCAGGGGAGTCTTCTGCCTGGAAAAAAAAGGGTGGGCAAATCCTGCCTCAGAGTATTGCAGGTAGAGCACTGCCTAAACCCACAGCTCTTTGAGGTCAGGGCTGGACTCCCGAGGGTGCAATGGGGAGATGTGCTGAAGTTCATAGCCCAGGGCTGTGGGTGCAACTTCTTTTGAAGATGGAGCCAGCCATATTCCTTCCCAGGAAAGAGCAGTGTGGTACAGAGAGAAAGAGCTTGGAAAATTTCCTTCAAAATATTTGCCGAAGGTGTTGCTGTGACTGCCCAGGGACTAAAGCAGAGTCTGTTGGTTCTCTTGCTTAGAAAGCTGCTTTTAAAACGGTTTTTGCCAAGGCACTGCCTGTTCTAAGGTTTATATGTAATCTGTGGCATCTGTGACCTGAGTTACTCTTCTTTGGAAGCAGACAAACTGCAAAGTTTCATTGAAATAGTCTGAAAGGAAGAGCACTGACTTGTGGTTATGTTGCACTCTTCTGCTGTTGAAAAACACTTCCCTGTCCAGGGCTGCCAGCCTCATCCAAAGGATCTGTGATGGAGCAAAATATTTTAGTGAAAGGAAGGAAAACACACTGTGTCTTATCCCCATTTTTCTTGTTTAAGAAGTACTGTGCAGTAAGTGGACTCTTTTATGCACTGGTATTCCTGAGATGCTTTACTGAACAAAAAATTGCATTTTGTTCTTGAGAGCCTTTCTAGGGACAATCTTTAACATCTTTAACATTAAGTGTGGCATCCTGGTGTCCAGGTGCTGCTGGCTCTGCTGCTTCTCTGGAGCTGTCACTCCAAGGTCAGTCACAGACCTGCTGTCTATCACTGCCAGTTTGGGTTTGTCTCTTCCTCTTGTTTGCTCTTGATTCCTGGGGTTGGAAAGTTAGAGGTTGTAGGAAGACAAGGAAGAATTTGGTTGCTTTTCATAGTGTTTCCTATGTGTCAGGAGGATCATCAGGTGTTTTGGAGGTTCCTTGTAGGTTCCCCTGCTGCAAAACTGCAGTAGAGTTTAGGCTGTGCTGTACTCTCCCTTTTATGTGCCAGCAAGCTTTGCCCTCTGCTCTTATCTGCACTTAGTGCTTTAGCAGTCATGAGCACAGAGAACTAGATCTGCTTTGGCTGAGCATTATAAGCTAAAAAGCAGCACTTGGTTATCTCTTGTTTCAGAGCCAGGATGCTGCTTAGTGCAATCAGAGACTTTGTCCCACCAGTGACTGGTGACTGGTGGATGGATGATCAACAGATCAACAGAAGGATGTCAGTGCTAGGGAATTTCAGATAGATATGTACCAAAGGCTGCCAAAAATAGCAGGGTTTGAAGCCTTCTGAGTTGCACACTTTGATCTTGGTCCATGCTGAGGACAACTGCTCTGGCTGCTGGACTGCATTGTAAGTTGGTGATGGATTTAGCAGTCCTCACAGGTGTCTGGATTTGAGATCTGGTGATATTAAAATAAAATAAAATAAAACTTGCAGTTTTGTACTGTGTAATGGTGCAGGTGTGTCTGTCCTTTAATCTGAAAGCACTGAGATGGAGGTTGTTAGGCTAAATGGAAGGGAGCGTGGCGCAGTTTATGCAGAAAGAAGAAGCTGAATTGGTGCCTAGATTTGCTGTGGACTTACCTCTGTTCTAATGACTCAGATTGATGCCTGGTGACTTACTAAAGCACAACTGCATTGTGCATTGAACCCTGTGTGTTGAATCCAGCGGATTTTCATTGTGCACAGTGCTCAGATGAGATCTGGCAGACCTCTTGCTCACACATAGCAACCGCCTGATCGTCCTGACTGTGTTTTATTTCGGAGCGTGTGACCCAGGCACCAGGAACAGTCCGTGAGGCAGGACAGGAGCGGCTGGGTTTGCTCCAGCCCAGCACTCCGTGGCCTGATTTGCCCATCTGTGGAATGAGTTTGATGTGCAGTAATTACACACCAGGCACTCGGCATTGTAAGACATAACTGACATCACATATTTGGGGAATGTCAGATGCGCTGCGTGATGTCTGTGCTCCGTGAGGGAGCTCCAACGGGAACAGCACACATAAACAGTAGCAGATTAATTAAAGATGTCCTGTGCTGCAAAAGGCCAATTATGGAGCAGTTTGCTCAGAGTCAGGAGTGCTGCCTGGCTTATTAGCAGAGCATGAGCTAACTGTCCCCTCAGTGGAGAGCAGTCATACAGCTGTGACAATTCACTGTCAAAACTGTCCTGCATGTGAAAGAGGAAACAGAGGTGTCAGCCATGCAGGTCCAGGGCAGGTCAGCTTCCCACATGACCCTTTGTTACAGCTCCTTTGGAGGCAGCAGTGTAGTGTCTGTGTTCCATCATCAGCACAGGGCTCCGTACAGCAGACATTTGTGGTCAGGTGTTCCTCACTGCTTTTGCAGGGATCTTTTTGACTTTGGGACTTTAAGTATATTTTGTTCCAGCTGTTTTTTTTCTGAGCTGCTGCTGTTTAAAGAGCCCTCAAAATCTGAAAATGTCCCTGGGATCTGGGGGAAATTGGGCATTTCAGAGGAGTGGAAGTCCTAAATCATTGCCAGGCTGCAGAATAGTGGTTCTCTTGTTTTGGGCCTTCAAAGCCTGATAGGATCACTGTAGGAAATGTGACTCAGGGGTTTTCTTTGGAGTGGTTCCTGAGTTACACACATTTTCTGATTGGGACTTGGACTGAATGTGGAAAGCCAGCTGCCTTGTCCAGGGGCAACAGCTTTGATTTCACAGAGCAGGACACACCTAGCCAAGGATGCAGGGTGAAGTGGGGATCCTCAGTGTCCTAAACCCAATCCTATTCTTTTATCACATCACCTCCCAGTGCCATAAATCCCATTCTACAGCTCACCATAAATTACCCTGGGAATCTGCTCTATGCACATCTGTATTTCTTTCTAGTGAACCTCATCAGCAAAACCCCTACAATCAGCATGAGTTACTGCAAGGGGGGTGAGACCCAAGTTCACAGCCCAGCCAGCCACAGGGCTGAGCAGGGCTGACAGCTCATCCTGTCTCAGCCGTGCTGCTTGAGGAGAGTCACTGAGAGGGACTCTCCCTTTGCAGCAAGACTTTATTTTTCATATTGCTTTGCTTTAAAACAAACAAACAAAAACATCATTGCTGGAAAAAATAATTATTTCAACATCCACTGGGATTTTGTTTTGGAAAGCTGGTATATTCTGCTTGATTTCAAATCCATGAGGTAAACTGAAATTTCAGCGCTGGAGCATCTTTCAGTTTGTTTTCCGCCCATGGGAGAGTCGAAAGAGAAGTGTAAGTGAGAAAAGTGGGGCAGGGAAGAGAAATAGCAGAGGGATCAGGGAAGTAACAGCATCAATGTGTTTGGCAGACTCCAGTGCCAAGCTGGAGGAGGAGGTCATGGGGATGCTGGCATATTGCAGGGTACTTGCCTGTACCAAGGTTTGAGGAGGATGAGTAGTGATGGGCTTGGTTTCTTTAGAAAGGAAGAAGTTGCCCAAAGGTTGTGTTGGAACTGCTTTCTGCAGAAAACTGAAGCAGGAGTTCATGCTGGGACTGAAGCAGCCAGGCAGGCTCCACTGTGGCTGGGAAAGAGGGAGCTGGTGGTATTATCTGCCGGGGTCTCAGCCCTGCACAAAGCAAACAGCTGTCATTCATGTCTCTCAGCTTGTCACTTTTGAAGGTCTTGAAGGCCTTGTAGCTTTGCTTCCACCCCCTAAAGCCTGTGTGCCAGGTGTCTGGTAAAGCCAGCACTGTCTCACGGGGGATTTGGTCCTTCCTCAGGAGGGACTCATCCTCCAGGCCAGGCAGGCAGAGAGGTTTAACCAGGATTGCTCTCAGGTAGTGTGTGTTGGGTTTTCACATCACTGAAATATGTCCTAAGTTTGCTTTTTTTTTTTTTTTTTTTTGCTAGATACCACTAGAAGATTTCATATTTACAGTGGGACATTGGACTTTAGCAGCAAGCACAGACACCTTTTTTTTCTGAACTACAGAGGCATGGATTGTTGCAAAACAAAATTCACAGTGGAGCTGATTTGGTGCTTTGATAGGTCCCAGGTTAGCACTGAGAGTGTCTTAGCCTGTCCACAAACACCTTTTCTGCTACAAAGTAAGGACTTCCAAGAGCTTTTGGCCTCTGCTTTAACAAAAGGGATACACTTACCTGGCATGGGATGCAGTACCCCACCCTCTGCCTCAGCCCAGACATACATCTTTGTATCCAATTGCACAATTGTTAGTGTGTTAAACTGCTGTGTGGTATGTTCCACAGAGCTGGGCTGGGAGGCTTGCAAATTTGGGAGATCTTGGAGCTTCCTTGTGCATACACACTCGTGTGCACTCATGGGTGCAGAGCTTTAGGAATGAGTATAACAGTTGTATCCCTTAAATCCTTCATAGATCCTCAACAGAAGAAAACTTGGCAAAATATAGCACCCTGAATTTGTAACTGCTTCTTTGTTCACATTTGCTCATATTCCCACAGGAATGAAGTCATTTATTTGATTTGCCCTGCTGCTTCACACTCCTGCTTGTGAATGGCTGGGACAAGACTGGGAGTATGAATAGCCTGGCTGCATGTGGTTTGGAGAGACGTGTTCACTTGCACACTGGTGTCCAGAGAGAGTAGCTGGCTCTGAAATCCTATCAGTAAGGCTTTTGAGTAACTTAAAACCCTTCTCGTAGATGCTTAGAATTTCTTCCACTCTGACATTGTGTAAGCTCCTGTTGAAGTTTCATTACCTCAGTAACCACAGAAAAGCAGCCAGGCTATTCACTGAAACCTTCCCCACAAAGGTCTGGATTCATTCCCCCGCCCCCCTTTTTCCTTGAATGCAGAGCACAGCTTATTGTAGTTTAAATAACAGGGTGGAAGGCCAAGACTGCATATGGATCTGGGTGGCATCATGCTAGAGGAGTAGCAATGTGTCCTGTCTCCTGGCCATCTCTGTGCCACTCTGTACTAAATGTGGAAGGTGATCTGTATAATTTTCAACATAATTAGGATATTCAGTGCTTTTTTAGTGTAGGTTATAAAAGACCAGTCCCAAACAGCTGCCGTTTCATGGGCCATTTTTGGTATTTTCTGTGCTTTAAATAACTCCAGAGCTTTGTGATGTGCTGTGGTGAGACCTTTTCTGTCTTTCTCTCTAGAATTTTTTCCAGAGCCTTGTGTATTGATTCAGTGATTCAGCAGGGCATCGTGGTGTGGCCACCCACAAGATTTCTCTATTGCTCCTTCACCTGGGTGCAATTTTCCTGGCAGAGGATTCTCAGCCCTGCCCAGAATGGTACACGTCCTCCTGAGCACAACTATCCCCTTCCCACATTCACTAATGAGCCCATCAGGGTTGCTTCCAACCTGGCTCCTCCTGCTACTGCTCACACAGATCAGAAGAGCCACCTAGGAACAAAAGGTGTATTTTTTTGCCAAATTTTCATATGGTTTCACCCAAGAAGACAGTGATGGTGTATACCACTGCTATGTAGAGAGCCTAAAATATCATGTTCAAAATTTTAGGCAAACCTGTGTCAGCAGCCACTACATGGAGCTGCTGGGGACTTTTTCTTGCTGTGGAATACTGCTAAAACTTGGGAAAAATTTTAAATTTTGCCTTTTTTTTTTGGTGGCCTGTCCCCAAACAATTGAAATCAATGTGATCAACTGAACATCAAGTGAAAAAGCTTTTTATTTTAAACCCCCCAAGCTTCTAGTTTAAATCAAATCAACTGCCACTTGTTGACGCTTGGAGAGTAAAAGGAAAGACCTTTTTAGACACCAGGCAATGCATTATATGTGTCTCCCCAGACACTCTAATTTTCAGCCTTTTTTATATTCAGGCACCTATAAAATTAAGGGATTATTTTCTTTGGCACAAGATCACATCTATTTTCAGAAGCATCCAGAGCTGCTCCAAATGCTGCAGTGACTGCTGCTGAGGGAATCAGTGCCAGGCAGCTGCTCTTCATTTTTAGGGAATTTAAGAAAAGTTCACGGTGCTTAGGTGATGTTTTATGTTTGGTAAAGCCTTTGTTTTCTTCCTCAGATATTCATTAATCACATTATTTGTTGCTTAAGCAGCAAGGTAGCAATCAGGCAGAAATGATTGATGTTATTTGCTCATATGCAATAAAAAGTTGTTGAAGCATGAAATAAAGACGAGAAGTTTCTCGGTCCTGAGAAAGAAAAGCTGTTACTTCTGGCTGTGCTGTGGGAGGCCCAAGAAAAGAAGTTTACCTTAGTTGAGCAAATAAGCACAAAAAGCCCATCTAACAGCCTTCCTCTTTCATGGTGGTTATGGCCTTTTTTCCCCCCCATCCAGCTAATGATCTTTTAATGTGCAATCTGCACAGACCTAGTGTGGGATTCTGCTCTGTGCTAGAGGATGGGATGCTCAGAGCCAGTAACAGGTGTTCAGACTTCTGGAGTTCTTTCATCTTAAAGAGCCTGCAGTGCTTGCACTGATGTGGTAAATAAACTGCTGAAAGTGTACATGTTCAGCAAAGTGAAAGGAGGAATGTTCTTGCTTTGTGCCTCTGGTCAGAATCTGCTGGGCATCAGGCACTCACCACCCTCATGAGATGAAAAGATATGAAGGCACTAGAAGTTTGATCATGTGTTTTGCCATGTCTTGTTAGAATTGTTCAATTTAGAACACTGAAAGCCCCCAGTAAATTGCTGTCCATAGAAAATATTAAAAAAGCAAACCAAAAAGCAATGTGTGCCAGAAGGATGGCAGTGGAAAATGGACTGTCAGGGCTTCTCTCTCTGCCCTGCTGTGGACAGCATGAGTCTCTCCAATAACATGAAATCCATCCTTTTCTTAATTTAGCATGAGTCTCTCCAATAACATGAAATCCATCCTTTTCTTAATTTTTAAATTATTTTCAGTGGTGTAGGTACAGCGATTCAAACTCCTGTGCAGGTGGGAGGATTTTCTCTGCACGTTTTCATTGCAGGTAACTGCAGAAGGAAGGAGGCTTCACCACACTGCGGAGATGGACCTGAGCTGTGTGTGTTGGCAGGAGAACAAGAATTATCTCTTCATGAGCAAGCTGTGAATGTTTGATCTCAACTTGTGTGGGGCAGCAGGTGTGAATTGACACCTGCAATTCCTGTCCTTCCCACGCCAGGTGCTGTCAGGCTCATCAGTACAACCATTCTTGGCCACCCTGTGATCCTGATTAGACCCAGCCACAACCACAAGTGGGGTGTAAGGGGGAAACAACTCCTGGTGCATACACACTCGTGTATGATTGATTCCAACAGACACCCCCTGGCTGTTTCCTTAATGTTTCCAAGGCAGAGGTTTGCCATGTCTTTCAGTGGATGCTGATACTGCCCCTGGATTTCTCTCTGGCTGATAAGCAGTAAACTATTTTGCCATAAAAGCTGTGGTGCTAGAGCTGCTTCCTGGAGACAGCTGGCATTTCACTCTCCTTGCTGAGAAAGCCTTGCTGTAATCTGCTTGATAAGGAAAATATTTTTATTTCACCTCCTTTTCACCTCCAGATACACTGCTTGCTCAGAGTCTGGCTGTGCCACAACTGCACATTTTTGTAAGGAGAGGAGGAGGCTCTTGGTTACCAGAGATGCTGATCTTAACCCCTCTCAGCTTGCTGAGCCAAGCAGCCCAGACATGATGTAGGTTGCATCTCAGACTTCCCAAGTTTATCCACCCTTGCAGACCTGGCATTGTGGTTTCAGCTAAAAATAGAATTAAGGCACTTGATTCATCCTTCAGGATAAGAGCAGAGGAAGGACCTGGATTTTCATGCCTTTTCCATGCAGGAATTGATATTCCAAAGGCAAACATCGGTGTTGGTCTCTTGGAGAGATGATTGGCTTCCTGCTTTGTTCTTGGGAACACAGGACACTTTCTGACTGTCATGTTTTGGGCTGTGTGCTGGCTGCTGTGTCCCCTGGAGGTGGGAACTTGCTGTGGTGCTGATTCAGAAAGGCAGATGGGGAAGATGTTAGAAGATGCCTATATTGTGACATATGACCAAAAATGTTTCCAGGAAGAGTGTTGCTATACTTCTTTCACAACTTCAGTTATAAGCAACCAGTCTGGAGCAAAGCCTGGAAAATATAGAGAGTAATGGGCTTTTTCATTCTTGGTTGTGCACAGCCTCTTCATCTTAGCCCTTGAGAAAGAGCAGAGCTCTGGTGTATTATTTTCCAGCTCACAGCTAAGGCAGACTAGTCTCATGGAAACTGGATCTTTGCAGAAGGAAAATTTAGAGGCTGTTGGTTTGTTTTCTTTTCCATTTATCTTGCTGGAGAAGATGAAGGACTGGGGATGAGACAGGTATATCATCCCCTGATATACGTAAATTGTCTAGTGTGTTTTGGGATGAATCCCTGTTTCCTTTGGCTATTTTTATCCTAAAAGGTGTCAAGTGCTAATCTAAATTTCATCAAGTGACTTGTTGATGCTTCTCACACAACAGATGCTTCAGTTGAAAGGTCCCAGCATGGGGAAACTATCAGAGGCTCTCTGAGTGCTCTGGGGGGGGAGCAACAAATGAGGCAGAAGCTGAGGAGAAGGGTGATGATGGCAATGGTGCACCAGTGACTGCCTGTCGCATTGATCTTGCACTACAGATTGATTTTCTGCTCCTCTGTGTTCAAAGATACCCATGATATCAATCAAACAGGTTTTTTTAACCTTCCCTTTTCCCATGTCTGTACCATTGGTTTCAACTGGGTGCCAAGGAGCAGCACAAAATCAGAGGTGATGCACTGCCTGGCCAACACAGGGCTCCTTTGACTTCTGGTTTCAGGAGGAGAGTTGGATGAGAAAGAGTTTCCTACCTGGAATTTCCTGTTTGGGTGCTGGGAAGGTTATTAGGGATTCCAATCTTAATTAGGAATTTGCTGTTTCAATTAAGATCCCTCCCAGATAAATTTGAGCCCAATACCAGATGTGTCATAAGCTGTTCCCTGCAATTCTGCTCCTTTGAAGCTCCTTGCAATAACACACTATGGACATCCAGTGCAGAAACCACATTTGGATTTTCTAGTGAGAAAACCTATTTGTCTCAGGCTTTTTGTTATTGCTGTTGTTACTCTTAGTAACATTTGTGTGCACTAGAGAACACATGATTAATGGTATTGTGGGAGGGGGAGGTTTGTTTTTGGTGTTTGTTTTTATGCAACTGACACAAGAGCAGCTGTATCCAGTTAGAGTAAAGGTCCTCAAGAGTGGCCAGCACTGGGCACTCAAGGACAGAAGAACATGTTCAGAGCACAAACAGGACACTGTTTTCAATATAAAAGGCAGTTGGCAATTTCCGTGATTCAGTAAGAACTGGGGGAAATCATATGTCCTGGTATATTTTCTGAATTAAAAGTGCTCAAGATCTTTCAGAAATTGTAATTAATTCTCAAAGATCATAGATTTGTGTGAATGTTGCATTGGGAGGCACTTAAAAAACTTGCCTAGTTCTACCATCTGCTATGAGATAGGTACGTGCCAGATATTTATCATATGTGTTTTTAAAATCCTTCTGAGGAGAATCTTGAATTCCCAAAGGAAAATGTCCTTGAAGTTGGGTATTCTTTTTCCCAATAGCTAGATGAACATTTTCACATTCTACAAACTGAGCCAGTGGCTATACTCTGGTTCCTCATCACCATTCTTTTTATATATCAGTCTGCATCTGAACTGTGTTTTCAGCTTCCCTCTGTTTTCAATTCTAGCTTGAGCAAACAAACTGCTTTCAGTCCTCCCTCCTGGACCAGACTTTCCAGAGTAATTTTCACTTTCTCTTGCCTCCTGCCCCAACTGCTGGATGTGTGTTTAACTTGCTTCCACTTTCCCTAAAGCATAGACTTGGCATTTCTTGCTGTTGGTGTCCTGCAGTGGGAATGCTGAGACTGATGTTACTGTGAGAGATGCTGCTTGCAAGAGTAGCCCCCATTTTTCAAGTTATTCTAGCCCTTACATTTCTACAGCAATCACATCATTTGCTGTGCAGGTGTGTCCTTCGTGTTGGTGAGTCCAAAGCTGAGTTAACATTGTGTAGGGCTAAAGAGGAGAGTGCTTGTGGAAGGGCTCTTCCTACTGAGGGAGGCTCTTCCTTCTGTCACAGTCACAGACCAGGGGGGGATGCTGCCTGCCCGAGAACACGGACAGCGTGTGCAGATGTTTCAGAGACAATGGAAACAAAGGCAGCATTTCCTGTTAGAGAAGGTTCATTTGCTGAGGAAGGTGGTCTCAGGGCCAAAAGAGCAAGAGCAGAAGAGTCCCGTGGGTGGTTTCTTGTGGTATTTTTCCAGAGGAGATGCTGATTTAATACTTCCTGTTGTTCAGTGGGATTCTCCAGTTCCCAGGGCAGGAGAGTTCACGGTGCTGAGCCCTTGCGTAATGGTGCGCGGTGCAATGGCCACACGTGCTCTCCACGCCAGCAGACATGGGAGAGGCTGGATGCTGCTGCCTGTCAGCCAGCTTGGAACACACTGCCAAATTCATCAGGAGGGGTCTAGAGAACAAGGGCAGAGCTGCAGGGTGTTGCTCTGGAAGCAGATGGCATTCAGGGAGCCTCCTGCCTGGCTGGGAGCTGGTGAATGGGATAAGGTCATAGCAGAGGGTCTGCGCCAGCTCCACAGTGGCTCCACAGCACCATGAAGTTTTGAAGACAATAGCTCCTTAGTGTTTTACTTATAAGCAAATTCCCCTGCACTGGATAATGAATTATCAGATCCAGACAGAGAAAGTCTCTCATAATTCTCTTCCTCTGAGGTAACTCAGATTCTTTGTGAATTAACTTGTTTTACAAACTAGAAGCACAGGATACAAAAACAGTGGTTAAGAATCTCCTCCAAGTAGTACTCCAGTGGATGGAAACTTAATATAGGTCAGACAGCTGTGCCAAATCACAGCTATCCAAACTGGGTAGCAGGCTTTCTGCTTTCCTAGATCCCTTCTCAGATATAAGCATCAATAAGCAGCTCAACACATGTGTCTATTGCAATGGTGTCAATGGATAAAGCCACATAGAATGTGGCTAAAGCTCTCTTTAGAGAACTGGAGATGTGTTCTCCACCTTTCCTGCCTCGCTCTGTTACCTCCAAAGAGAGCTGATAATTTGTCTTCCCCTCATCCCAGCCTCATATTTGCCATAAACTGCTGACAGATAATAGCTGAGCAGTCTGTGAGTGATCTGGCACTACAGCAGGATCATCATCCTGCACCACAGCAAAAGTGACACATGTCTGGTACCATTTGCTCTTACTACATCTACCACTTTGGAATATTGATTTCAAACAGCTTTACATGGACCCTTTTTATTCTGCTTGCATTTGGTTTTGCTAAAGAGTTCTAGTTAAAAGTAAAGAATTTAACTTCCCTTTTCCTTTTTCCCTTTTACATTTTCCATCCTATAATGAAGTTAAAGTTCACTTGTTTATGGCTGATCACTTTTTGTCAGCCTTCCCAGCAGCAAGTAGTGCTTGGCAGGGTAATGCTGAGAGTGCATGGACCAAAAATTATAAATATCTTGAAATTTAGGCTGTATGCTCCAAATTTCAGTTTTTATAGGGGAAGAAGTATTGCTTCATGTTACAGAAGGGAAGTGGAAGAAGTGGAGAAAATCAAATGCTTAAAGCAAGGTTTTGTCCAGGAATGGAATCCAAACAAATGCTGTCAGCCTGTGGCCTCTACAGACAGAGGCAATTTGGGAAGAGGATGTGAGCTCTGCACTGTGCTTCTGTGTCCAGGGTCTTGGCTCTGCTGCTGGTGGAGGGTGGGGAGAAGGGGCCAGTGATAGCTTGAAGATGCTGTTTCCAAAATGAGGAAGCCCCCCACAAAATGAGGAATTAGATGACAAGGGCCCTTCACACTGGTCAGGTAAAGATTTGGGGAGGAGGTGGACAGGTGTGGGTGTCTTCCATAGGTGATCTCTGTGAGCAGTGATAAGTTATGGAAAGGAGGGTACGTGCAGGGGGCCCAATCTGGAAAGTGTTTTTCTTGTAAATTCTGTATTGTGATGAAACCCAGGTGGGAGGGAGGTATGTGTGTGTGACATTTATCCCGCAGAGGTCTCGGATGCTCCAAGGTTATTCTGGAGTGTTGACTACCTGGATTTATCACTTCAGGGCAACCACCAAAGTTCTCCCCCAGGGCATGTCTGTGCTCCATGGTGTCTCAGTGCCTCATCTGTAAAATGAGGCTTGTGGCCATAGATAAATTCATTATATTTGGAAATTTTTCTAATAGTTACATATTAAAAAAGGCCGGATACAAACCTGCATAAAATTCTGTGCAAGAACTGTTGGAAAGAAATTTTAGTAGGAGATGAGCAGTTATTTAGGAGAGAGATGAGAGAAGGGGTTATGGAAGAGTTGAACTGATATGTTCCTACTTTGTTAATTGAAAAAATATCCCAGGGAAAAAAACCCAACACAGTAAATTTCTATCAGGAGGCGGACACCAACATCTAAATGGCTGCTTTGGTTTTGCCCTGTGGTGTGAGAGAGTAACTCCATTCAGCAATATATTCTGATTAATGTGTCAGTTCCCTTCTCTGGAACACAAAGATCAAAGGTTTTTAGAAAATTCTTCCTTCCCACATGGAGGGCTATTCCTAGTATTATTCTTGGAACTGGGGTTACCAGAAATTTTCCAGGAAGAAAATTGCAAATCTCAGTGCTCCATGGGCCATCTGCTTAATTTAATTATTTTTCTTTCTTTTTTTTTTTTTTTCCTTACACATGAGACATTTTGGAGCCTGTACATAACCAGACGGTCGCGTTGACTGATTCTGGCGTGTTGCAGAATGAACACCTTGTAGCCTGAACCAGATGTGGGGAGGCTAATGAGGTGTCTGTAACCTGAGTGTGAAAACCTGAAGCTGCAGCAAAAGTTTGGAATTTGATACCTCTTGAGGTAATGGAAATTAGTGCTTTAGGCAGAAGAGAAAGTGCAGATTTGGGGAAAAGTGCTTTTAAAGGCAATGAAGCAGTACATGGATTAGAAATAAGGGATGTTACTTTGAGTTGAACACTGGCTAGAAAGTGAGGTCCCTGGAAAAGCTTTCATGATACTTCTTTATATTTGGTTATTTTTAACTGCTGAGAAAACACAGCTTGAAAACATGGAATTTAAATCCATAGTCTGCTTTTACCTGGAGAATGATTTCCTCTCTTGCCTGAGAGCCTGAGCAGAGCTTGTGGGGATTGTGGTCTGAGTCCCTGCACAGGGTCTGGAGCACGGGAGTGGGCCATGAGTGGTGACACACAGCCACTTCTCCCCACTGGTCACATGTAGAGGGAAATGGGGGGTGTTAGGGAAAGAGATTCTTTTGGAAGCTACTGTGGAATGCTAGATTTTCTTCTGCCTTGGCAGAAGCAAGAAAACTCAACTTTCCAGCTGTGTGCAGCCCCGTCAGACCACTCCAGTCACTCATTTTGACATGCTTGGACCTCCAGCCCCGTAGCTCAGAACTGTTAGTGACTGTTTTTTTCTCTTCACTTGACCTTTTGACAGCTCCCTTGGAATGTGAAAGCCTGTTGGGCAGCACAAGTAGCAGAGAAGAGCCAGCCAGTCTCATAGCTGGAGAAGTAGCTTTTATTTGGTGTTCCCAATGATCCCAGGCTTTAGAGATCTCCCTGTTCTCTGGGGTGGGCTTCTTGCACACTCACAGCATAGCACAGGTATTATGGGCTGGAGTGGGGAGAAACTGCTTGTGCCTGTCCTGGGGCTGCCAAACTCACCTCGGATATGGAAAACTGCACTCAAATGTAAATGCCAAATTTTTGTGCTGGCATTCTCATAAAATAGCAAGGAATGTTTTAGCACCCCTTGGAAGTACTGGGAAAGCCCACATAGCTTGGGGTGTCTTGCTAGCACCCAGGCATTGCTTGTTTTACAACTATCTAGAGAGATAGAAATAGCTACTTTGAATCATCCTTCTTATTTTAGGGCTTTTGCTTTTCTTTGGGAGAGGGCTCTTCTCTTATTTTCCTTTGGGAAACTCTGTATGTTTGTTTTCCTCTTGTCTGTTTGGCATGTTCAAGCAGAATGATGTGACTGACCTTCAGGGTTACAGATGAAGCCCGGTTTCCGATCTTGTTAATTTAGGATAGCTGCAGGAAAATCTCAGAAGTACTGAGATAGATATTACAGATGAAAGCAGAAGCTGAATGGCTTGAAGAGGTTCAGCACTTTAGAAACTTGTAAATATTCAGCTGATAGGAGTGGAGCATGTGTGTGATTTACTGGGTGTCCTTGGCAACCTTCGCCTGTTTGTTGAAGCGGAGCAGGAATAGCAATTACTTTGAAAAAAACCAACCAAACAAACAAGGAAATCTTTTTGAATTTTGCTTGAGGCTTCCCTGAACACATAGATTAGGTGGCCTTGCTGCTACATCCCAGGGAAAGCCAAAGGCATGGGGAGGAGGCACAGAGCAGACCCGTGCCGACACTGCTGTTCCCTGTGGCTGCTTCCCGCAGGACCCCAGCCGGAGCCCTGGCGCCTCGGACACCATCCTCCCAGCACTGCTTGCTCTGCAGCTGCTCCACTCTGGCTGTGGGAGAGCCGCTCAGCATTTTTCTCAGGGATCCTGGGACATGTTTTCAGCACCACGTGGATCACATGGAGTCCCTGGTTCCTGCTGGAGCGAAGAGGAAAGCTAGCTCCAATTCCCTGTCCATGTGATGGAAACCTCTCCATCCCTGTTCTCTGCTAAGCCACTCCCAAGGAGGTTCTGAGAAGGGAACAGCAATCTCTGGATGTACCTACAAAGAACTAGGGAAAACCAGCCTCTCTCCTATGCAATCTGCTGTAATAAACATCAGCCCAGAAGCTGTAGGACAGAGGGGTAAATGCTCCAAGACAGTGCTGAGAGGGGCCACTCCATGTCTCTGGGTTTGGATGGCTGTGTTAGTACAACAGTGAATATTCAGCAAGGTTGTTGCTGTTATGTCTCCTGGGCTTTGGTTTAACCATCAGACAAACCCCTGCTTCGTGCAGCATCCCTGTCTGCTCGCTCAGCCCCCGAGGAAGTCGGGGCTCTAATGGAGCGGAGCCGCAGCATTCACTGGAAGGCATTGGGGTAATTAGTGACAAGGCTGTTTACATATCAAGTTCCCTCGTCCTGATGCACTGATTTGGCACTTTGAACACAGCTGCTGGTTTAATGCTGAAGCCAGCCTTTTCCCAAGCTCGACTGTGAGAGAACCGCTTAAAAATGTGTTGCCTAATTGGTGTTGCTTAATTAACGGTAAGAGCATGCCAGCTCTGCATCCTGACTGTGCCAGGGAAGGGAGGCAAGAAAAACTGGGAGGGGGAAGGTCAGAGAAAGCCTGGAACATAGTGGGTTTGTGCAGGACTTAATGATCTGCCAAATGCTGCTGAACTTTTTCACTGGGCTGCAGAAAAACTGTTACAAATTTTTCTTTCTCCTGTCCTCCTCCCTACATGAGCTAATTCTGAGGGCCAGCAGCTTGGAATGGTATAGATTGGAAGGGAAGGCTTTAGGCTTAACAAGTCACAGAATCACAGAATATTCTGAGTTGGAAGAGACCCACAGGGATCATCAAGTCCAGCTCTTATGTGAATGGCCCATCCTGGAGGTTTATTTCTGGCTCTCCCCGTGTTTGCTTTGAGTGTGTGGAGAGTGGGTGTCCTGTGGTTGCCAGCATCTGGGGGTAGCAACTCAGCGTGGAGCAGTGCAGCACCAGCAGAGTTACCAGAATGGGGCTGGAAGCACAGTGACCGTGTTTGCTTACTGCTGTGCACTCAGGTGTCTATGCATCTTTGGGGTGGACATGCCTGGTACTTCACCAGTCTCACTCTTTGCCTCTAATTTCACTTTTTT
>VZRZ01008815.1:796152-849739 GCA_013398175.1 Climacteris rufus | reverse complement strand
TTTTTTTTTTTTTTGGTAGTATTTTGTTACCTTGCATTACTGAACTTGGACTTACGGAGGTAAGAAGGGTTTGCATGATCTCGTTCTCTTCACTGCCTGTGCAGGGGTCCTCTCTTGGGGAGCTGGAGGCTGAGCAGCACTGGCCTGGCTGCCCTTACTGGTGGGAAGTGCAAACAGGAAGGTGCTGATGTTCAGACTCAGTCACAGCTCCCAGCCAGCCTGTTTTTAGCATTAACTGTCTGCTGCAGTGGAAAGGCCACGTTCAAGCAGAATATCCCTCTGTGGGGCTTAGATGACAGTGGCATGGGTGAAGGTATGAATGAGTGGGTGTTCTCTTTTGCTGCCTGGAGACAAATATGTGCAGCTCCTGCCTGTGTTGTTCAGAGAGGGATTTAGATCCATCTGCAGAAACAAGTCGAGCCTCTGCAGTGGTTAAATGGCTGTTCAGACTTGGAAGGAAGGAGTGGAACATAGGATCAAAGGTAGATGGATGAGGCTGTGGGTCTCAGACATCTGCTAAGTGCATTGCAGCTGGCTGTGCTGCAACATTAAATTCCCAATGCCTTTTTCAGAAGAGAATTCCCATTGCCTGCATTACATTGCAGCCCAAATACACAGCCTGTGCTGCAATAGGGTTTAATTCTTTCTCCAGAGCAGCTTTTAGTCCACTTATTTTTCAATAGGCCTGTTTGAACATAAATGAATGCAATTAAATCTGTGTTTCCCAGTTGGATGAAAGCAAGGTAGAGGAAGGCAGATGGCCTAGAAGAAAAGATGAAGACTTGGAGACAAGCTGCTGTGAGGTGGTCTTATGTGCTTTTTGGAGTTCATGAGCATCCAGTGAGGAAGATGCCAGGGAAAACGTGGCTTATACCCATGTGAATTGCCTTGAGCAGCATCCTCCTGTTGGTTGCAGAAGTGCGTGGGACTCGTCAGGGGAAGTGGTGAGGAAATTAATGTCTTTGGGATCTCAGTTATTGCTATGTAGGAGTGTGAACATGTTGTGCTGTAGATCTGTTGCAGCTGTGTCAGCTGGTGAGGTGCTGAGCAAAGAGCTCTTCAGGCCAAGAGGTGTTGGTGTCATTCAGTGTTTTGCAGGATTTGACGCACCAGAGTAAGCTAATGAGAGACCTCCTAGCGTGTGTGTATGTGGCAGCATCTGGGTATGAACACAATTTTAATTCAATTTTAATTCTCACATTGCTATGAAGACAATTCTTTATTTCATGTTGAGGTGTGGGTAGACTGAAGTGGACCAATGACAATTCCCTCTGACTGGTGTGACAGTGAAGTTCACTGCCTGCCTGTGATCAGATAAAACCTGAAGCCTGCTACATGGGCTGAGGAAAAAGAGTCCCACAAATCTGTTCATGCAGTTGGAGTTGCCTAATAGGACCTCTTGGAACTGAATCTTTGCTTTGCTTGCCCATGATTTGGGGAGGTGAAGTGTCAGTGCCTGAGTTCAGTACTTTCAGAATCAGACTGTGGAGATTTTTTGATGAAAGCCCTCTGTGAACTTTAAAGGGAAAAGTCACAGTTTACCATCAATCTTCTCCCCAGGACAAGGTTTCTCCCTGCAGTGCTCTCCAGAATGCTCCCACTCATGCTGGCAGCAGGTCAGTTTGACCCTGGGGGAGGCTGAGGGTGCTGCTGGGAGTGGGTCAGTGGCCAGCCTGTGCCTGGGGAAGGTGGCATTGGCTCGGGGGCAGCTGCTGGGAGGGAAGGTAGCCTGAAGGTTAAGGCATAGTTAAGCTGTTGGTACCCTAGAGCTGTTGGCCACTGCTGGCTGGTGGAAGATGATGCATGTGTCTTAAACACTGGATTTTTCTCTTTTTGTGCAGCCAATGCTAAGACATTCAAGCACACTGAGGAAGCAGTGCAAGGATCATGTCTCAGGCTGCAGAGGACCAGTTTTGTTTCAGGTGGAAGGTCCCAAGGTCTGTAGCCCCTCCCATCAGTGGAACTGGGAGAAGGGGCAGCAGCAATGTTTTTGAGGTTTTGGTGGTGTGGGGTGTAGCTGGTCTGCTCTTTCTCTCCCCTTAACAGCTCAGTGGGGGCAGGAGCCATGCTCATAGCAGTTTGCTCACCCCATGGTGACAGCAGCACCGTCAGTGCTGTGTGTGGAGATGGGGCACAGCTGCTCAGAGCGGGTGACAGATGAGAGAGCTGCTGCTATGGCCTCCCCAGGCCTCGGCACCAGGCCCAGAGCCGCGGCCTCAAAGCTGCAGGGGGAACAAGGTCAGGGGTGCAGGGAAGCCAAGGATCCCTGGGCTGGGGCGGGGTGACCTCTGAGCTGTCCTGTCCCCTCGGTGAGGGCAGCAGGGCAGTGAGGGGAGTCAGTATTTCCAGTCTTGGCTTTTACGCTGTGTTGCTGCTGCTTTCAGCAAACTGGTTTGGCCAGAGGAACTGTGGGGGGTTGCAGACAATGGCTGCTCACATTTTCCAGCTGTCAGATACTTAATGACATTAACTCCCTAGCCTCCTAGTTTTTAAAATTTATTTAATTTATTTTTTCTCTCTGGCACAGGCAGCTGAAGTGCTGCCAGCAGTCACATAGACCCAATCCCTGGCCCCTGTCCCTGCCCTTCCACTCTCAGGGACCCTGCTCTGCCAGGCTGCCCTCCAGCAACAAACGGGATTCTTGTTTATTGGAAGCAAAGTGCTGAACATCTGAGGTGCAGTGGGGATCCCTGGTCTTTCTCTCCTCCCCAGGACCTGTAAATATGCATTAAACTGATGCATGTGTGGGAGGGAAGCATCTCCTCCTTGAGAGCAAGGAAATAATTTGTGTATGGAAAAGGCACCTGTTCTCTGCACGAACTGCTGAAAGCAGCAAAAGCCACATGGCCTGAGCATCCCAGAGAAGGGGAGGGCACAGGGGTTTGCCAACTCCATCGCCCTGCTCATCCACAGCCACCTGTGTCCCTACCTTTGACCCTTTGCAGCCCCTTCCTGATGAGGTTGGCAGGTTCATATCCCTCTGTCACTTCCATGCCCTGGGCTGCAGGATTATGGAGCCCTGGGCAGGGTGAGGTTTGAGCTTCACACCCTGATGTTTCTAGTCATTTTCTTGAGCTGTGCTGGTGCTAGTTTGGGGTTGGACAGCTGAGCTGGGATGTGTGCTAAACCTGGCTGCAGCCCAGTTTGTTCAGTTATTATTTTGAATTAACAGACAATTTACATTCAGCTTTTCCTGGGGTTAGGAGTGATGGGGGAAGAGACACTCAGCACTGAGAGGATAAAGGAAAAATACCTTTGAACTCTATCCAGCTGCTTGAATTCAGGAGCTGAGGTGCATTGCACCACTTCTCAACTGATCCTTTCCACCTAGCTTTGACTCCAGGGATACAGCTTGCCCTTGTTGTAATATATGCATTATATATAAGTGCATGAAGGTCTGTAGATAGTTTGCATGCTGTCACAACATGCTGCTGCTGTGTGTGAGCTGCTTGTGTGTTTACATGATAAGAGCTGTAATGCTTGAGGAAGTTTTGGCCTGGGAACATCCTGAAGATTTACAGTGCCTTTATGCCCCATTGCAGGGTGTATCTGCCAGGTATGTGCTCTCATATACGTGCTGCTTCCCTCACATTGTGTGCTCTGGATTTTGCACAGAATCTGCAGGGGAGAAAAAAAAAAACCCAACTCATTAGGTCATTTACAAACATTCTAAAGAGTTTCAGTAAGTTCCTCTTCTAAATTTTTTTTTTATTTGTAATGCCATAGCAGTAGATATTCACAAAAAGTCAGTGCTTTAGTTTGTTAATCAGTGTACAGGCATGTTAGCAAACCCTCCCTGCCCCAGAGAGCCCAGGCTCTGTCTGGGCTGTGGGGTGGTGGCATGTGAGGGACCCAGCATGGGAGAACCAAGGCATCAAAGTCTGTGAAAGACGAAGCTATCATTCTGTGTAGCAGCAAGGAGATGTCCTCTGCAGGTTTTGATTTAAGAGCTGAGAGCCTATGGGTCAGACTTTTGAGCCAAAATTCATTACTGGAGTTAAATGCCAGCAAAAGCATCTTTGCTCCCCTTTGCACTGAAGGAAGTGCACTTTAATGGTTCTGGGAGGTAGCAAGTGAGGATGTTCTTCCCCCAGCCATCACAGTGGGCAGTAGGACCATCTGGCTTGTGTTTCCCAGGGGCTTGCTTTAGCTTGCAGACACTTGCCAATTTACCAGCAATGCAAAGGCAGGAGCGTGGGAGGACTCCCATGGGGTGGTGAGTAGGAGTTGATAGCTTGTACCTCACAGACCTCCCGATGTGCAAGACAAAAACTCAAGTATTACGGGCACTTGAGGGCAGTTGTTCCTGCAGACCCCGCATTATTCCAGTCCACTTCACCTGAGGCTTCTCCTTTTTGCACCGTTTCATTTTCTGCTTCACTGCCAATGAAAGCAATATGCTATTTTGATATTATTAGTGGTAGAAAGGCCTAATCAGCCTTTTTCTTTCCTTGACAATATCTGCCCTCCCTGCCTGGGAACTGATCCTCCCTGCCCAGCCAGTCACTCAGCAGGATTTCCCAAGGGCTGTGGCACAGCGTCCTCCTCCCTTTCTTGATGTTTTTCCCATTTACCAGGCTCAGAGAGCTGTGGGAAAAAGCCTGACTTTGTCATCCTTGCTCTGAACTGACAACATACTGAAGTCATTAACTTGGCTATCAAATCTCAGCCGTGGGCTGAAACTTGGCAAAGAAGGTTTTGGTCCTTGCTCTGAACTGACAACATACTGAAGTCATTAACTTGGCTATCAAATCTCAGCCGTGGGCTGAAACTTGGCAAAGAAGGTTTTGGGGCAAAGCATGTGGAGGGGGACAGGATATAATGAATTTTCCCGTAGGGAGCCACCTGGATCAGGGACATAAGCACAGCAAGAGGAGTCATCATCACCATGCCTTCAGATTTCTTCACAGCAAGGTGAGTTATGGGCAGGGCACTTGTCCTAGTTCTGATTTCTTACACCAGTATTTGTGGGCTGTGGTTCATGCTGATCTGCTGTGCCTCTGACCCCTTCTTGCCAGCTAAACACATGGTTGAGTTGTGTTAGGGTCATTCATTGCAGTGGTCAAAGTACAGTAAGAGAAATATGGATTTCTCCCTGGGAAACTTCAAATGGGCCCCTCTCCCCATCTGCAGATTTGGTATTACCATCCAAGAAAGCTGTGGAGTTTAGTTGTTGAGAAACAGGCAGACTTGGAGCATCTGTTTTTTGGGCCAGTTTATCTGGAGTTGTGTTTTAAGCTCCCTTTAGCATTAGGACATTTGCCATTGACTATCATGGTTCTTCGTTTTGACACTTTCCTGCCCCTGTATGTGAACTCAGAACCATCCAGCCTTATATGTAGTGGTTGGGGAAACACTTGGGGCATGTATTACTTCTTCCAGTGTTCTACAGCAGCAGGTATGGAGGGAAACCCACCCAGCACCAGTGTGCTCGGCAGCACCCTATGGAGCATGGTGACTTGCCCATACAGGGCATTGGCTTGCCTGCTGTGTGCCAAGCATGTGGGCATGGGCATGGCTCCACTAGAGCAGGTGGTGAAATGCTGGAAGGGGTGTTTCCCTCGGGTAGAACAAAAGGTTGCTTGGCCAGAACCAGTCTGTGTGTCAGTGCAGCACTGCACCATGCTCTGACACCTCTCACACTTTGCACACCCCTTCCCCTCTTTCCCTGCTGGATGCAAGCAAGGAGAGCTGAGAAGGATTTTCTTTCATTTTGCTTCACCAGTTTTCTAATTGAAGTCTGCCTGTCACTTCCTCGCTGCAAAACTACTTAGTTGGCAGGGTCAGGAGAGTGAGTCATGGCCGTGGCCCAGGATCCTGCCTCCTGCTTTGGCCAGCAGCACTGCAGCTGGGGCAGAGCAGATCTGCTGGTGATGCTCCAGTGTGCCTGCTTGCTGCAGGGCAGGCACTAAGATGGAGCAGGGGAGAGAGTAAATTAATAGGTTAACGAGCAAAACCACTTATTCTGATGTCTGAGCCCAGACCATTTCCTAATGTGCTGCTTTCCAAGGAGAGTGTTGTGTGCACTCGGTAACTTCAGCAAACTTCTCCCACAGGCAGGAACACTCTAAAGAGCAAAACTCAGTGGGAGGTGCATCTACACAGAGGCTGTCTCTAATATCATGGCCTGGGAAATGAAACTGGGTTGTAAAAGATGGTCCTCGGAGATTGAATGGGTTTTGCAGAATTTGTGCTGAAGAGGGGTAGCCCTTCCATCAGGCTCGTAGGGAACACAGGGTTTGTTCCTTCTGCTGGCATCTGAGAATGTGACTTGTGCTGAGCCCACTGCTGGAAGAAGAAACACGGTTCCAGTTGGCAGCACAATGAAATACAAGGTTTCCTGAAGATCCCTCTCCTGGTTTCCATGATAGCAGGACCCTGTGGACCGGTCCTCCAGGATTCAGCTCTTGCACCTCACTGCCAAAAAAAAAAGCAGAGAAAGTGAATTTGCACCCTTAGAGAAACAGCCCAGCAATTTTGTCTGTGAAAATGCCAGTGCCTGCTTCCAATAAGACAGACAGGGAGAGAGGGAGAGACGGATATTTTGTTTCTGGTGCATAATGTTAAATGCAAACAAAAAGCCCCTCTTAGGGACAAAGGAGACTCTCAGAAGTGCTGTAGCCTGCTTGAGACGTGCAGAACTTTGTCCACAACCTTGAGGACTTCCAGGCCAGCTTCAAGCATCGCGTGTGTTGGCCAGACAACAATGAACCCTTTGAACACACTTTGGGTCAGAGTACTGTTTTCTTGGAGGGGGAAAGGGAAGGGAGGCTGGAGCTTTGGTCTTGTATCAGCAGCCATCTGTGGTGAGCCACAGATGCCTTCAGTGGATGGCAGGGCTGGCTGTGGCTTCTCTGTGCAGGCTGGTTTCTGAGGCATTGAACCCACAGTGGGGTCTGCTGCACAACCATTGCTGTGCAAGGCTTGAAGTGCCTCTGTCCTAGCTCTGTGGTTTCAGAGAGAGCTTTTAAAGTAATGTGGGAGTCTGTGAAATTATCCTGCTGCGATGTGTCAGCTGTTGACACAGCAACATGACAGTATGTCATCACTTATTTCCTGCTTGAGGGATCATAAAGCCTTTTTGCATGGTTTGGGCCCATCTGTTTTCCAAAAGCTAAACTTTATTGTATCTCTCTTGTCCTCACTGTCCTCCTCTTCCAGACTTGGTCTCTGGTGCCTTTCCTGAACCTCGCTCATGAGCTCTCTGGGGTGAGGGCATCTCAAAGCCCTCAGTTGACTTGGGCATGGGAGAAGGAGTTACCCACTTTCTTGTATGTGTTTGGGACTGCACTGGCCCCGCTCTGAGCCATCTCTTTGGACTATTGTCATCTTCTGACAAAGATGACAACTTTTCTGTGCAGTTAACAGGTACCTAAGTCTGACCTCTTTGCCTGCACACCCGGGGACCAGAAGTGCCAGTACACCAGCTGATCTGTTGGGCATGAGACAAAAATGTGTGATATGGCACGTGAGAATCAGCAGTTGCCTTGCAGCCCTGGTTTGAGACATCCAGGCATGGTGGGAAGCCCTCAGCCCATACCTGAAGGGTATTTGAATCTTTAGCTGCGGTGAGAAGCCCATTCAGTCCTGCCCCCATGCCTGGGCAAACCAAGGGGTGCAGCTATTGAGGCTTTGGCCCTCCCTGGTGCTTCACTCAGAGCAACTGTGTTTTTTCCAGGAGTCTTAAGCTGCTACTGCTTTGTTGGTTTGGTGTAAAATCCAGCCCAGGGTTGATGGAAAATTGGAGGTTGTTGTCTCTCCTGCCCCATCACAAGACAGAGCTTTTTCTGCTGCTGGTGTCCCGTAAAGCAGAACATTTTCACCTTGCCAGGGCAGGGACAGGTCTGTGTGCAGCTGGAATCGGACACAGGGGCGGTCTCATGGTAAATCCTTTGGAGCTGCTGAAGGAGCTTGGCTCAGGTCTCGTGTCAAGTAGGATGAGGGAGGGAAACGCCTCCAGCTTGTTTGTGGTCTGGCAGCCAGAGAACTTTCTGCTGCTGTCACTGGAAACCAGGGTTCTTTTTTACATTTACGTCATTCCTGGAATGTTTCTGCTGCGAGTGCCTGAGCCACAGCCCGGCAGCGTGAGCGCTCCAGAGCATCTTGCTCCAGGGAAGCGCTCCCGAAGAACAGGCAGGGAGGGATGCTGTCGTCATAGGGAGCATCTGTAAATAATAACTCAGAGAGCTGAATGCAGCACTGGTGCTAACTGTGCAAGTCTGCCCAGGCCTTCATTTGCCAAGTCACCATTTAGGTCATGCAGATTTTATTCTGTGCCCCAGATTTATTTTGGGTGGAAAGCCACGTGTTTCCAGTGAAGTTACACCTGTGGGGATTTATGTTTTGAATTAGCTTCAGGAATGACCAAAACACATTCGTCAAAAGTTCTTCATATTTGAACTTTTTAAAGTACAAATCTTTCTTTTTTCTTCTTCTTTTTTTCTGGTTGTGTTAGAAGGATGCTCTGCTTTTTTAACAGTAGCCTGATCTGGGAGCAGATGAATGTTTTTCCAACAGCTTCTTGAAATTAACAGCTGTTGTGCACTAAATCAAACAGAAGGATTTTGTGGAAACTAAGTCCCAAGTGATTCTTTTTAAAAACAAAACCAAAATTAGATGTGGTGTTATGGTTAGGTGCACATGCCAGAGGCTGAGTAAATGTGACAACAGACTCGTGACTTAGTCTTCACCCTATTTAATCCATCAATAGTTGGCTGTAAATCTGTGTTTAGAACAGAAATGTTGGGAAATGCTGCAGTGCCTGTGCTCTGCGGCCTGGGATGCTCTGAGCTGTTGTTAGTGGTGTGTGGTGGCAGATCCTCCTCCCTGGTTATGATGGGATTTCTTAGGGCTTGTAGTTTCCACTCAGGTGTTTGGGTGAGCCCCATAGGATGTCATTACATCCTTCCTACCTCGCTGCTTTCTGTGACTTTCAGTCTCTGCCTCTCTCAGTTGTCACCCTGGACTGTGTTTAACCAAGTTAAAGGATCTTTGTGAACCAGGTAATGATTAGGATCCTTACCAGGAATTTTATTAATATACTTACCTATATATTCTTTTAAAAATCCCTGCACTGACATATCTATTTCTTTAAGCATTCTCTTCTCTGTGCTAGGGAAACCCAGACTTGGTACCAGTGAGAGAGACTGGTTTGGTTCTGCTGCACCAGGCCAGGAAAAAGTTAGCAGCATGAAGTCTGCTAGATGGCAGAGTTCCTCTTCTTCATCCATGCCATGTGCTGCCTTTGGAGCTGCTTGCAGGTTTTATTTTCTAAATAAGTAATTTTTTTGAGGATTCCTGAATTTGCTAATTGAGTTTTCAACAAAATGGAAACATTTGCAGAAAGCAAGGGTGAATCAACATCTAGCAATTTCCTCAGCCACTATATTTTTAGTTCTTTCTTGTGGATAAATGCAAAAAAATAATTTAAGTGAGATCTTTGTGCACATAAAACCCTCACTGTCCAAGCATGATTGATTAGGGTCGCTTGCTGTTTCCCTAATTCTCTTTCTTAATCTTGGCATCATCCACGTTTTCCGTTTTAGCTATTTCCACTGGAGATGAAATGTTTCTTTGCAGAGGGGCAGGACACACCCACCCACGTCGGAGTCTCCTCAGACAAACAGGTCACTGTTCCCTGCAGTCACGGGGGGAGCAGGAAGCCAGCCCCTGGCCACAGCTCAGGGTAGCAAAGCCATAGTGAGCCTGACCCTATTTGACTTCTCTTTTCTAGATCTGTCTTTATAAACAGCCTTTTATGGTATTTGCCTTTCAAAGAGGAACCAGGGTGTGGATGGGAACGGTGACAAAGAGCCATTTATGAGGACTGAGTGAGCTCTTACAGGAGTTAGGTGCATAATCTTCAGATCAACAGAAAAATCTTGCAATGTCTTAAGCCCTGACACGTCATCTGAGGTATTTAAATGCTGTCATTCAGCTTCCCAGCGGCCAGGGCCAAAAGGTTTGTGCTCCTGTTTAACAGGGAAACTGAGTCACGGAGGGTGCATAGTGAATGGCAGAAGAATTCCCAGTAAATCAGAACCAGAGCCAGCAACTGAAAGCAAAACCCCAGTGCTTGGAAAACACTGACTTCTTGCAGGAGCACGACTTCAGCTGTGTCCTCAGCAAGGGCAGACAGCTCCTCATTTTTTGCATACTCGAGCACAGCTTTGCCCCAGACAGCAGGTACTGTCTCTCAGGGTGCCAGGGTGATGTCAGTGCTGGGGCTGCAGCTGGGACACAGAATGTGCCAGTGCCGTGAGTGGTAGCAGCCTGTGCTTAGGGGGTTCCCCACCAGCACACCTGTGGGACACACCACCCCCAGGAATGCTGCTCCATGGTATTCCTGTCCGGCTCCCCACGGCTCCAGGTTGCGGATCATCCCTCTTCGGAGAGCTGCCATCCTTCCCTGGAGCTGCACCAAGCAGCTGCTTTCTCCATCTCAGGCAGGCAGAGCAAAGCAAGCAGTGATGGAAGAAACACCTGTGTTGTGCCTACAAGTGACACGTGCATCCTTTAGGATGTTGCTTCTTTGTGCTGGTTGAGAGCTGAGAAACTGAGGAGTGAGTGCTTGGGTAGGAGGCCAGTGAAAGTTATCCACCACTGCCGATGCTTTTAAGGCTCTGGTGTGAAGAAGGATGTGGAGGAGTGTGTCTGTACAGGGTTTCCAGCAAGCAGGGCCACAGGGGTGTCAGAAGTTGGAGCTTAACAGTGTGTGTTTAAATTTGTCCAGGTTGTGGCTGGCATCCAGCCTGGCTCTATCCATATCTATCCCCTGTACAGGAATCTGTGCAGACAAAGTGCCCAGTCTGTGGATTACCCTGCTCTTGCTCAGGGTAGTGGTCTGCATCTTATTTCCCACTTTTGCCTGTGAGGAAGAAGGGTGAAGGTACATACCTGTAGGAGAGCACCCGGAGTCAGAAATGTGGGATGTGCCACGGATCAGCCCTTTGCAGAGGGCACATCTCTTGGCTGCTCCCAAGGAGAGACACATGCCCTCTTCCTCTTGGGTCACCCCTTTGGCCACATGTGAGCTGCTCAAACTGGGAGCTGACACATCCCACCCATGTCACCTTACTAACTCTCGTGAAGGGAAAACTGCACCACTGGGAGGACCCACAGCTCTGCCCTGCCTTTTTGTAGGCTCTTTACCAAGCCAGGATAATAGGAGTAGTGAGAACGCCTGGAAGCCGCAGTCAGAGAAAGCACAACCCCTTAGCTCAAGTCTCCTTGCATTTGTTCTCCAAGCAGGTTTGCCGTAGGTCTCTCATTTGGATGCGGGTGTTTGGCTGCCTGCCGGGATGGGCAGCAGCTCCTGGGCAGCTCACAGGGCAAAACTGACACTGCTGCAGCAGCAGATCTTGTGATTTGGTGCTAATGGCTCTATAACTCCATTACTGCGCATTTGTAGAGTTTTTTTTCTACACTAATTAACCAACAGTTTGATTTGGTGGCGATACTCCGAGCTCTGTTACAAGCAGCCAATTGTAACTCAACGTCCCAGAGGGCCCCAGGGCACAAAGGAGGGGTTTGAAAGCGCTGCTCCGTGTGCGGCACATTTGGCAAAGGCTCCTTCATCCCACCGCTGGATCGAGTGTCCCGATAAAGCCATGGAGCTGCGAGGGCTTGTTTCACCCCTTCGAGGAACGGCCTTGGGAGCCGGCAGCCCTGAGGTCTGGTTCTCATTTGCTGTGAGACATCAGACTCCTTACCTGCAAGTCAGGGAAAATGATACCTCTTTGCAGGGGCCTCGCAGGGCTCAACTAAGATTAGTAAGGGAGGGGGATGAAATATCTGTGGCATTTTATTGTTATTATTAATGATGTAGAGTGAAGCCAGGGCATCTCTGTGACTGATCGCTGCGTTTTCCTCTTGAGATTTGGCTGTGTTTTTTCCCTCCCCTACCCTCTACTAATCAGAGCAAAGTTAAACTTTGTAGTAGAAGAGCTCAGCAACCAGCATTTCTCAGTGTCCGAGGAAAAAGCAGCACGTTTCCTGGTGTAATTAGGTCCAGGTTCTCAGGAAATGAAGGCTGTCTAGTTGATAAGTGTTTGGTAATGATTACCAAGCCAAGGCTGGGGAAAGCAAGCAAAGTGTTTTCATTTCAGAAGCAGCAAATCCAGCTGAGACTTGTGGTGTGTATCATGTATGGAGGCAATTGTCCAAGTGCTATGTGGCCTTGCTGGCTGGAGCACGAGTCAAATTTGCCCTGGGTGACTCCCCAGGAGATGCTTGAGCTGCACCAAGAACCTGAGCAGCAGCACACACTGCTCCATACAGTGCCCCTGGGCTGTCAGAGGTGTCATTCTGTAGACTGGTGTTACTCCTCTCTCAAAGCCAGCAATTCTTCTCTCAAATTAGTAACAGTGCTCATCAAAGCTGGGGGAGCCAGAGCAGGGTAAGAGTCACATTTGCAAGGTTAGAATTACATCCTCTCCAAGTGAAATACACGTTTCTCCAGTGGTGCTGGGTAAACTGAATGTGGAAGGGGAAGAAGGTTGGTCCTTTAGTGTGCTTTCATTCTGTGTGTCAACTCTTATGAAAGAGAAGCTCTCCTCAGAAATTCCAGGGTCAGATGTTGCAGAGAACATCTTGCAGTTGCTCTGCTGTGAAGTCAGCCCAGTCCATCCCATGTCAGCATATTCATCCTGTCCACGACCCTTAAGACCTGATGTGCTCTCAGTGTCCTGGATAAGAGGGTGGGTTGCCCTAGTTCATCTGCCTTCTCTTCAGAAGATGCTTCTGCTGGGAAACCCTGTCCCTGTTTTACTCAGATGGGTTTGAGTTTTAGTGTAATGAACACTGAACATCGGAGGAACCTGAGGAGTTTTGCAGTGCTGCTGCAATGCCTCTTGCCTTCCAGTCTTCTGAAAACTCTAACATAGCCCAGTGGTAGGTCTTTCTCAAGCACACATGTACTCTGGTGAAATTAATATACGGGTGTCTTAAGATCTCCCAAATCCCTTATTTATTGCAGCTGGTATAAATGAGTTCCAGAAAGGATTACACAGCTTCCCAGAGGACAGGTCCATCAGTGGCTTTTAAGCACAGTGGTCCAGAGGCAAATCCTGGTTCAGGAAGCCTTTAAGCTGCTGGCCATTGCTGACAATGCCCTGTGTGTGAGGGTCACTCTGTACCACCATGTCCACACAACTTGTCCACAAGTGCCCACCCTTGGCCACTGCTGGGGGAAGATTCCTGGGGTACTTGAACCTTTGGACAGAACTTGGCAGCCCATACAGGCAGTGTCCCTGGCAAGACCTCTCCTTTGCTTTTCTGACCTGCCAAGATTATACTGCAGAACTACGGATGTATTTTTACTTCCCTTCTTGTACTCTCTCCCTTTCTCTGCAGACTTTGCTTCCACAGCAGTGCCTTGATGCTGGCCCAGTAGTGGTGAATCAGCACAGAAATTTCCTTTCAAATATGGCAGTTTTCTTCAAACTCAACTAAGGCATAACCTGAGTTTGCTTCCCCCTGGTGTCAGTCAGTTCCCCTCATGGTGAGCAGAGCCCACCCCTGAACTGTACATCTTCTTTAATCTTGCAAAATGCTTGTTGACTTGGAATAGTGATCTGATAATTTATTTAATCAGATCTGCAGTGCCCTAATGTCCATGATAATTTCCATGAATTCAGCAGCAGTGAGTCAGGATCCATTGGTTTAAGACTTGAGCCCTGGAAAAGGTATTCCTGAAACATTTTGTCTGGAAAACACATCTGAATTAAAACCATTTCCTTGAAGACTGTCAAGGGTTTTGGGTGAGGGAATGATGCATAGATATGCTATGAGTCTGTTTTCTCCTTGAAATTTATTGTTTATTTGCTTCTCCCTTTGCTGCCCCATCTCAGCTCAGGGCAGGGAGAGATAACCTCGTTCTCAGATAGCACAGTCCTGTTTGCAGCCCACCCTCAGGGCTTTGCACTCTGCTTTTCAAACGAAAGCTCTGGTGTTAATACCATAACCTGACCACACTCCCTCTCCGAGTCACTCAGTACCTTCCTCAGGACCTTTCTGTTGCTCAGGGGAAGGGAAGGGAGGAATTCTTCAGGCTGGCACAAGCCTTGAGCCCGTTGACAAAATACCTTAAAAGAGCTGCAAAAAAGAAGTATCATTTATCACCAGGTCACTGTGGCTTCCTGTCTCCAGGATGGCCATGGAAAACCATGTGTCTTCTGAGAAGGGCGTATTGTAAGGACACACGTAGCTGTTTGGATGTTGTTAGGTAGCAGCAGACAAGTATATGCATTTTCACAGGAAACTTTGGCTCCCAAAGGGCATTCAGCAGCTCATCATGTCTGACTCTTCTAAGAGGTGCTGAGGCATTGCTAAATCGTGGAAAGGGAGGAAATTCTTCTGCTGTAAGAATTTTTCTGCTTGTCTCAGATTTTTCTGTTGTGTTTTTCTTAAGTGTTTTAGTAATTATTTCTATAGAGATACCAGTGTGGAGACAGCTGGGTTAGGAGTCTGACCCAGTTACCAATCAGTGCAGTTTGATTAGCTGTAGTGTGCAGGGAGGCAGGATGCTGGAGAAAACTCACATCTAAACTGCAAAGCTGCTTTTAACTGCCTGCCAGGTTTGTTTTGTTCTGGTTTTCCCCTAAATGCTTCCCCCCTTCACACGAAAGGGCTCCCTCACTCCTTGCCAATGGGTTCAGCAAGATTCACCTTTCTCCTCCCAGGTATTTCCATGACACTGTGCAGGACCACTTGCCTCTCTGCCTATTATCAGTGAATATATCAGATCAGAGCTCATCATTTGTCTCACAGGCAGTGGCCTGCAGGACGGCTGGTGGTCCCTGAGGAGAGGAAAGTCACATCCTGCATGTTCCCAGCTGCTCAACTTCATTAGCTTAAAATGGCTGGGCTAATCTTTGATACTTTTCCAGGTGAACAGTGACTCAGGCTGCCACAGGGTTGTTACAGCAACAGCAGGAAGGACATGCATGAAAAAACTTCTGCTGTGGAAAGCCTGGCTGCTTTTATCCTGTCCATGTTTTAGTATCAATCATTGCTTGTTGCCATTAGTCTGTGAGTGTATTCCTTCTCCCATGGTACTCATCTCCAAGGGCACCAGCTAATTACCTGACCAAGGAAAACCCTGGGGTCTAAAAGCCTCATGGTTAACCATCTGCACAGATTCCTGAGAGCTGAACACATCCCACCTTTTCTCATTCAACATGCTGTTTCACACACAACTTAGCTGCTCTCAGAGTTTGTTAGACAGAACTGAGTGTCTACACAGGGCAAAATCTGGCTCAGAGTGTATTTCACAATCAGTCAGATCGAAGGTTCAGTAAACACAAACACATTTCCCACTGCCTGCTCTGCAGATGAATCCAGCAATGCTTCAGTGTATTTGGGATTTATATGGCGAAGGTCCTTCCCACTGGGAAGTGGTTTTGCTGTGAGTAATGCCCTGCTTCTTGTGCAGGATTTGTTACACAAGTGTGCACTGAAGCATAGAATGCACAGCCAGAAATGTGTGGAAATCTTCATTCTTACATGCCTGGGAACAGTTCAAGAGGACCATTTAAGAGAGGGAAGGAAGGGAGAATGGATGTGTCAGTCTAATTTGCTTTCTCAGTGCAAAGTAGCCCTTTCAGAGTTACCCAGTCAGTCTGCTCAGCATGGACTCCTGTACACTTATGTAAAATAATGACAGCATGGCTCAAGTGAGAGAGTCATTAAGAAATATGATTTCTGTCTAAAAATATTTTTTTCTATGAAGAATATTGAAGCGGTGTGTGCAGTTTGGTTTCAAATTTCCAAGTATCTACCACTTTCTGGAGACTAGTTCATCATCTGCTCAGCTCTTTTTGACCATGTACTTACCAATCCACATATGTTCATGCAGTGAAAATTGCTTGTTGGAATAGCAAAAACCCCTAAACCCTTTCTAAATTTCCTTTCTCATGACAGATTTTCCCTGTGCCAATTCTCCAGATTTGTTCTGGTTTCGATTTGAGTCTACCAGAGTGTTTGGTAAGCAGCAGCACACAACAAGCTGGGGTGGTCTAAGAAGACCTGTCCAAAGCATGCTGGAGGTTCTCTTCATTTTGAAAATGAAAAAGACCTCTGAAAAGATGTGTTTGGAGCCTCCAGGAATCATCATCATTGCCTCCCATCACAGCAGTAGCAGGGATAGGAGCCAACACTGTTCACCTTGAGTTGGAAGACAAGAAACTGGTAAAAGTTTTGGAGAGCAGGGGATGTTGTGTTACTGAGCTGAGAGGTTGCTTCACTACTTTGGCTCTTGGTATCTATTCCCTGCACTTGCTAAGGTCCTTTCCTGCCATGTACTTGCCTTGCTCCCTGATTTTGGTGGTTCTGTGCAGCCAGCAGGTGCCATGGTGAGCAGCAAAGAGCTCAGGCATCATTCTGCAAATCTGTGACCCATCATCAGAGGAAAAAATTTGTAATTCTCTGTAGAATTTCTTCCTTCTTATTTGCAATAATAAAATAGTTGAGGCAAGGTCACATGCTATTTATAACCATCTCACTGCTACTTGCTCCTACTCGCCCAGGCAGTAAGCTGTGCACAGACACAACGAGATTAATCCTTCATGACACTGAACCTTTTATTTCCCTTGTTGTGCTTGCAGACTCCAGAGGCTCCTTCCTCCGCAGAGCCCAGTGCACTAAGCCTTCAATACAACACAGCAGTAATGAAGCTATGGAAAAGTTTAGAAAAACATTATCTGTTCAGCAAACCAGGGATTGTCTGGGAGGTTTGAGACTTTGGTTTCTAGGTCAGCTGAATGGTTTGAAATTTTCCCTCACAAGCTCCATGCCAAGCTTATGCACTGAGAAATTAATTGAGGTTATGTCCAGGTAGGTCCAGTCCTGGCATGGCAAGAAATGCTGAGTGATCTGACATATTTTCCAGTATATAAACCTTACTTCTCTTCCACTCAAAAAAAATAGTTTTAATTCAAACTATATTTTATATGCCAAAGACACCTTAATGCAGAAGCAGGTTGGATTATGACAGTCTGACACAGAATACATGACAGCTGCCAATGTCTAATATTATGTTCAGTGCAATAGGAACTGACTATGAAAAATAATCTGAGGTCTTGATTATGTCATACCTGTGACCCTTTGTCTCAGGCAATCAGAATCGATATTGCTTTGGCTACATTCTCTCTAAAATCCTCTGAGTTTTGCACCCCTTTCATCCTTGTTTTTTGCCATGAAAAGCTCAGAGCTGGAAGCAGCTGAGTACCTGTAGCTGCTCTGGCTGCTTCCCCCCATAAACTGCAGTTTGTCAGGGTTCAACACAAGCAAAGTGTTGGTGGGAGGGCAGCCCTGGCTGCAGGAGCTGACTGTAAAGCTGTGCAGTGCTCATCTCACAGACCTGGCACCCTGCCTGTTCCACTTCCTTATCCCCACTGCCAAGCTCCAGAGAGCAAACTTAAAGGACTGCAAGTTTGGGGTCATGGTAGCTGAAGCCTTTCCCCTAGGGACGGGGTCAGGGGTTTGTGCCAGTGTGCTGAGCATCTGGCACGAGAGGGGCTTTGGTCAGAATTCATTTGTCTGCAAATAGTGAGGGCAAGTGTGAATTCAGAACATGTCCTGCACATGGAGCTGGGCCAGTCTGAGGTGTGTGGGGTGGGCATTAGCAATTAGATGAATCCTCTGTGTTTCCCTTTGAGGGACAATAGCAAGTTAGACATGTTTCAGTGAGGCAGTTTATTTCTTAAGCCCAGCAGGTTGGTGACAGTGGCATCACAAGTACAAATTAGATTGCTCAGCATGGAGTTTGCTGGCTTAAACATATCTCAACAGGTACCAGAATGACAATGAACTCTTGAGGGCATGTTAGCATTGTGTTATGTGTAACCATGCAGCCCACGAAGGCTCCATAAAGGATTTTCTCAATGATTATCAGTGAGAACTGGGTTCAATTGTCTAGTGATGCTCAAGATGTTCACTCAAAGTCCTTTCTCCAGCCTGTGTTTGTTCCTACATAATGCTCTGGTTAAAGCAGCCTTCCTAATCCAAGCCACCTCTGCAGGCTGCAAGCCACAATCCCACTGAAGCCCAGGCCAGCACTGGCCAGATGGGACTGAACCTGAGCATTTGCAATCTGCTGAAATTCTTTCATCCCAGGTTCTGCTGCTTAAAATATTTTTTTCCTATTTTTCTGTGGAATGAGCCACTCCTAAATCTCAATGAGGAAAATAAACATCTTCCCGCATCAGAAACCAGCAGCACTTAAGTGTTGTGTTTTCCCCTTCTCAGCTCTAGCTGTTGGCATGTTAAGATCAAAATGGACAGAGCAGGGTGTTCCCAGGGCTCTCTCAGTGCTGATGTTCTGATTTCATGTGTCTTCTCTAGCTGAAATATTCAGGGTTTGGTGCAAAGCTGCAGCAACTGTCCAGTGATCTCATTCCAGTGGGGTGAGCAAGCAGACCTTAGAGCACATACTGAGGTTGTGAGTCTACATTTGTCATTTTTTCCTTGCTGATTTTCATTCAACAGTTGCTGTACAAAGATCAGAATCTTCTTGTGTTCCGTGCTTGCACACGCTTATGGCCCCCAAGTTGCTTGCCATCCAAATAAACAAAATTACTGCTCTGTGGGAGAAATGCTGTTATTTTTATTGTTATTAGTTTTAAACAATGGAGAATCAGGCACAAAGAAAACAAAATGTTTTTTTCCAATGGCTGCACAGTGAGATTATGGCAGGGCCAGGAACTGAGTCCAGGTGTCCTGAGTCCCAGCCCAGACCTTTAAACACCAAAATATCCTGTTCCTTGTGAATTTAGAGTGTTTTGGCAAAGGTTTCCCCAGAGTGTTTTATAACTAATGTCAGAGCTAGACTCTGAACGTGTCTTACCAGTTAGGAATTTTGCTTTTATATACACTCACTCACTTAAAAACTCCCCCAAACTTAGCAGCTGTTGGCTTCTTTGTGTTACTTGAATGTTTCTAAGGCAAATATGGGATATGATAAATTGAAGAGTATTGAGTTGAAATGTTCTGCTTTGAGTCCACTTAGCAAACTCCAAAGGTCATCTCTGCTGTGAAGAGCCAGCAGGACTAGGCACAGTGTGAGCCTTGTTTGAAAGGGATTTTCTGTTGTCTAGAAATCAGGCTCTTCCTGTCACAGGGGTGGATGTTATCCAGAAGAACTAAGCCCATCCTGGGATCTGTGACAGTTTTTGACAGTTTCCTGAAAAGGAGCTAGAACTAAGGGGGAAAAGAACAACCCAGAGGTTTTATCTTGAGGGACCACTTTCCTTGCTGAGATGCCTTCAGTTCCTTCTAAGTCTGCACAGACAGGCTGTTGTTTGTGAATAGAAATCCATGGTGTGGTGTGGAGGAATGCAATTCCTCCGAGCAGCTCAACTAGTGGCTTCTTAGGAGTCCTCTGGATCAGGTCAGCAGCTCACATGTCTCCAACAAACCTCTTGCTCCATCTGGGCTGTCTTTAATTACTGGCTGCAGTGGCATTCCCACAGACACTCAGCAGGACCTGAAAATTCCCATTGTGAGATGTTCTGGTCAGTCTTTGGTCCCATATCCAATGGTGTCCAGCCGCAACGAATTTTTCCAGAGTGGGATTATGTTGAGATGATCTTTTTCTGAATAAGAATGTCTCTTCAAAAAAAAAGAAAAAAAAATTCTACACTG
This sequence comes from Climacteris rufus, assembly GCA_013398175.1. Lineage (NCBI taxonomy): Eukaryota > Metazoa > Chordata > Aves > Passeriformes > Climacteridae > Climacteris > Climacteris rufus. The sequence goes on along the minus strand of VZRZ01008815.1, from coordinate 830,098 downwards.
AAAGGGTTTTGGTTTTTTATGTGCTGTCCTGGATAAAAATTTCTTACAGTCATTTTTCTTGCCTCCTGGAAAGCCAAGGGATTATTATGGAGAGTGGTGTCCTTTGGAAAACTCCAAATGAAAGACTGGAATAGATGTTGTTTTTGCAGTAAAATCTGGCTTCCCTGCATATGTTGTCAGTACAGAGATAATCCTTAAAATCTTCTGAAGTTTACACAAGGCAAATTTTTTGCATTTCTGTGGACACTGCAGCACAGCTGCGCTTTGGTGTGCAGAGGGCAGACCTGGGGACCCAGCTGGGATGCCAACTGAGCAGGGCCTTCACCTTCCTTGTGGAGATATTCCTGTCTGTTCTGGGGCTAGCTCTGCCCTGGAGCCTTTCTGCTCTGCTGCAGGACACCAGGGTGTGAAGCTCACGCTTCTCTGCAGGTCTCTGCTCTCACTGTTCTGCCTTTGGGGTTGTCTGGTGGGTGCCTGAGCAGGTTTGTGCAGGTGAGCTGCTGGCCCATGTCACATAGATGTGCCTGAGCTTGCTGGCTCTGGGGCCTCAAGAGCAGCCAAGCAGCGCTGGCCCAGGGCTCAGTGTGGGTTTTGCTGCCATGGAGAACACTTGGACCCAGCCCGACCAGGGCTAGCATTAGCCTGGTCCTGGCTCACAGGCTTGGGTGAGCCTGGACAGACTGAGGATGTATCCCAGGTATCTGACTGCAACTTGCTGGTACTCAGTGGTGTTTCTTTCAGAAGCAAGTGCATTAGTGACTTCTCTCCTGCTGGCTCATGAAGATGTTTCACCTGAACATCTGTTCTGCTCCCAGTGTTCCCAGCAGCTGCTGTGGATGTGATTAGCACTAGCATTTCTGTTTGTTTATGAGGCTTTCTCCAGGGTGAAACTAATGTTTGATCTTAGTTCTGAATCTCTAAACCCAAAGTAACTTACTATACCAAAATAAACATCTCTTTGTACCTTTGCTACTATCAGCAGAGTCTGGCCTTCTGCAGCTATACACAGCTGAGCTTAATAAATGGCCTGAAGTGCCCATCTCCAAGCAGAAGCCCTTAGCCTGAGTGTAGTTCAGCCTCCAAGACTTGTAGAGAGAGCAGTCTCAGCAGCTGCTTTCCCCTCCTCTCTCCATCTCGTATCTCATGAGAGCATCTTTCCAGCTGGGACTGTGCAGGGGGTGGGAGTAGCTGAGTTAAGAGGATGTGCTGCTGGAAAATAGGCTGGATCCCATCACCAACAGACGATGTCACAGTGACCTGTCTGTCTCTCAGGAACTCCACCTCTTTCCATTTCATTTATATGGGGCTTTCCTCTCAATTCAGCTTTCTTAGCCTCTGCATTCTGGTTTTCCTTGGCTATCTCATCATTTCCCAGTCCAGTGCTGTCAAAAGGATGTCAGGGGGTACAAGTGTCAGAGGATGCAGCATAAATTGCTGTGTTCACTTTCCTATACCACCAACCTCACTTGGTCTTTCTTACCTTGTTACAGCTGAACAAGCTGGAGGAGGCAGCAAATGCAGCTCACACCTTCTTCATGGCAAACCCTGAGCACATGGAGATACAGCAGGACCTCGAGAACTACAAGACCACAGCAGGGAAAGTCACCTTGGTTGACTGGGAGGCCAGGCAGCACATGGTGAGTCTGAGCTGAAGAGGTGTCCAGGTTAAGTATCAGGCAGTCTGGAGAGGAGAGATTTAGGAAGCTGGGAGAGGATCATCTGTGAATGGGGAGATTCTTACCAATACAGCAAAACAAACTCTCCCTTTCAGCATTTTCCTTTAAGACAAGCCTGCTTCTGCCCACTCAAGGCACTCTGCTCTTTGATCACTACATCCCCAGCCTGGCCCTCTCTTCAGAGAACTCTGGGGTCATCCATGGCTGTGAACACACACCAGCAGAGAGCTATGATGGATGCCTCCATGGGCACTAATATCTGATCTTGGATCTTGTGTGTTCCTTTTGAGCTGAGTTCTCCCACCGGGCAGGGTATGTCCCATGGTGAGGGTGCTGGTGAGGGTGCAGCATGGCAGGCAGGAGAGTATCAGCTTTTCCTACCTTCCCAAAGCAAAAGCCCAAGACAAATGCCAGGGCCAACCCCAATTTCCTGATTTCACAAGACTCAAGGAAGCAGGAGTGGCTCTTTGGTGTAATTAATGGAGGTGCTCATTAGAGGCCATTCCAAGAAAGCTCATCCTAGGTCAGGATGAATCTTTTCCCTTGGCATTCAGTGTTGTTTGGTGGGAGGGTAAAAACAAAGAAAAGGAATAGTGGGTTTTTTTATATAATGTGTAATCTAGCAGTGGCACTGAGGATTCCCTAAGTGTGGAGGAGTTCAGAAGAGCATTTAGGCAGGTTTATTAAGTTCCAGTGGCCCAGAAGTCTATTGATGGCTTAAACAGGGTTTGGGACAAGCATTTATCTGGTAGGTATCTGGGGAGATTGTCCTTTCCCTGCCCCCTTGTACATTCTTTTGAGAAGCACCTGCAGGTGGCAAGGGCAGGATACTGTGGTCCAGGCAGCATAGCCTGCTCATGGTCTTGTGTTCTGCTTACCTGCTCTGCAGGAGGACTACAGTGCTGGAGTAAGGCACTATGACAGGGAGGAGTACGAGCTGGCCATTGGATTTTTGGAGCGTGCACTGAAGGGATACTACTCTGAGGATGAGGATTGCCGGATCATGTGCGAGGGGCCGCAGAGATTTGAGGAGCAGGAGTACCTGGATTATAAGGCTGGTCTCTACGAAGCTATTGCAGGTGAGCTCTTTTTGCATTTTTAGGGTTCTTACGCTTGGCCCTGGAATGTTTTTAATTATTTGGTTTGGAACTTTGGCTGGATTTGGTGAAGTGTCTTACCTGCCATCACTGCTGCTGGTGTGTAATGCTGCAGGAGGCACCTGGAAGTCGAGAAAGTGCAAACTTAGAGGACAATGAACTAGAACATGTTCTTTCAGTCCTGAGTAGAAGCTGGGCTAGAAGAATTGCATTTCCAGATGTGTGGAGCGTGTGCAGCTTTCCGTTAGAGCTGGAAGTTTAGGTGCTTTATCATAAACTGCTTCCGTTTCCCCTGTACACAGTCACACACACCTCCCTGGAACCTAGACATTGCTGGCCTCTGTTTATGTTTTCTGTTTTTGAGAGCATATGAAGAGAGCAGCAGAGTTCTCTTGGCCATGCTCCAGATGGCCAGGAAAGTTGCCAAAAAGGCTCGTAAGATGGGTTTTCTCCCCATCCAAAAGGCTGGATTTGTCAGTGAAGGCCCACCTAATTATGATCGTGACTGAAATCTCTGGAGAGAACTGAACATTGCTGTGTAATCTTCACATTTGCATGTGTGGCTCTGAGCCAGAGGGGATTAAAACAGTTCATTCTCAGCAGAAATGAGATTACATTTAATTAGTTGTAAGGGAAAGAAGAGCAATAAATTAAGGTTTGTCTGGTGACAGAAGTCTTACTTATCTGCTTATGGTCTTGGAGTTGCATCAAGCTCTGGAGTTTTGCTTCTTGTGTGGAAAATACTTCACTCAGATGCAGACTGGTTTTTGGGTTTGCATAATTCTGTTTGTGTCGAGACAGGAAATCTAATTGAAACAACCAAGAGGAGAAACCACCAGCATACCGGATGGGAAGCTGCTTTTGTTGGGTTTGTTTACCCCTACAAAAAAATAGAAGTGTTGTGAGGGCTGACTTGGTACCAGTGTAGCTGTCAGCTGATCCTGTCTGCTTTTAAAGCCTTGACCAGAACACCAGGGGCCACATCAAGAGAGCAGTCTTCAGTGGCAAAGAAACCCCACCGTCCTTCTCACTGAAAGCTGCTGCTCTTCAAACAGGATAAACTGTTCCTGTGCTGGGCAAATTGAGTGCAGACCCTGTGAGCAGAGATGTTTCTGTGCTGGACCATCCAGAGCATGCGCATGGTCATGGTGTGGTGGTTCTCAAACCAGCACATCACCTGGGAGGGACAACAAGTGACCTGCAAGTGCTGTGGCTTGGCCAGGTATGCCTGGGCATAACAACTCCAAACCCCGGGACCATTCAGGTACCCAAAGAAACAGGGAGCTGGGGACACACAGAGGGAAATAAGATACGTGCAACTGCTTTTCTGTAGGGAACTAGGTGGTTCCTTCCAGGACAGCACAATCCAAAATCTGCTTGTGTCCAAGCCACTTAGTCCCAGATGTTTCGACAGGGAGTGGGAACAATAACACACACCAAGAAAAGAGTTTAGGTTTCTTCAAAATTCGTTTCTCTTTTCAATCCCAAACAGACTTGCTGTGCTGATGCTTGGGGTTGAAACACTCTCACCTCTGCCCCCCAGGGACAGATACATTTCAGTGAATTGATTCCAGTCCATATAGCCTGTTTCTAGGGCACTTTGACAGTACCAAGAAAAAGCAGTGCTTCTCAGTGATAGATTGATTATTTCAGGTCTAAGATGCTTAAACGGGTTTAAATTATGACAATATGATTTATGTCCTTTCCCTTCTTGCTTTTCTTAATGTAATAACCTGGATGTGTATGATAAGTCAGATAAGTACGCAGACTACCTGTCAAGAGCAAACAGGCACTGTTTTGATTTTCCACTTGACTTCACTGCAAATTCCTCAGGCATTTTTTCTGGCAGCTTTGAGAAATGCTTTGGTAGCTGAGCACATGGTTATTTTCAAGCCTATGTTTGTTTCTTAAGGTTTTTAATGGTGTGCAGAGACAGAGCAAGCAAAGTAGATTTGTAAGTACATTGCAGCAAAGGCTCCAAAATGGAATCAGATGTCAGTGCTGGCTTTGAAATTGCACAGCTGGTACAACGCCTATATTGTGGACTCCCACCAATTAAGAAACTTTGCTAATGATAGGTGTTTGCCATGTGATTGTGATTCCCTGGGAGATACCTCATCTTCGAGAAGCAGCAAACGTGGGGATTTCTGCTGCCCAAATTTGCACCTCAGGCCTTTCAGGCTGGTGTGCAGATACCTTGCTTGGCCATGATGGAGAATCTGCACCTCCCTGTGCCCTCAGGAGCTTTCTTGATGCAGAAAGGAGAGGAGTAGAGATAAGCTGAAGGAAGGGAGCCTGGAGATGGAATTCATGTGGCAGCACATGTGGCTGCCTTGTCTCCACATCTCTGCTTGCTCTGTGGGTTTGGCTCTTGGTGTTGAAGAGCTACCTGCCACCTGCAGTCCCTGCACCCTGCCAGCTTTCCTGGGCAGAAGCAGCAGCTCCAGGCACACAAAAGAGATGCTCAGGCTCCCTCTACAGTTGACAGAAGGAGTAAGGCATTTCTCAAGGGGGGCAAAAATGTAACTGCAGCTCTCCATTGGCTTTGTGCAGGAGCCTGAGCTCTTTCTCTCAGAGCAGTCACCTGCTGGACCAGAGCAGTGTGAGTTGCACATCCTTCAGTTGGGGAGTTTTAACCTCTGCCTTTCCTTGTCTCAGCTCCATCACTATCCTTCTCAGCTCAGACCAGTTTCTCCTTCTTTTCTTGGCAGATCACTACATGCAGGTGCTGGCCTGCCAACACGACTGTGTTCGAGAGCTCGCCACGCGGTCGGGCCGGATCTCACCCATCGAAAATTTCCTTCCCCTCCATTATGACTACTTGCAGTTTGCCTATTACAGAGGTAAAGGCCCTTGCACTGTTCCTCATAGTGCCTGCTTCTATTCATTTTGTACAAGTTTGAATTGTTCCATGTGGGAGTAAGGCTATTTCCCTGTGATGTCTGTGCTACAGTGATGCAGGCGCATGGTCTGAAAGAGTCGGGAAGCAAAGGGCATTGGAAATTGTCTCTTCAAAAGTCAGGTTGAAGTGTAATGAAGTAGTTTTGTAAAAGCGGTTTAGGTCATCAGTAAGGTTTTAAAAGCCCAACCTTTAGCTTAAACATTACCATTCTTTAAATAATTCATGATTTTTTTAGGGTCCTTTCATTTGCCTTTTGACATTAAAGTTCTAGGATTTATGTGTCACATTTTCTGAAATGAACTGATACATTTTCTAAATTAATATATAACAGATATATATGAGTTAGCTCAAACTTATCTCAAGATGCCAATTTTTGTCAATTCCAAATATTTTAAGATTCACAGTAAAGTTGCAGGAGTTGGCTGAACAGCAAAATGTCAGGAGTTGGCAGTGCTAAATAATTCTGCCATAATTCATAATTTTGTGTGGTTCTGTGTGCTATTTTATTATGTTCTGTTGCCTATAAGAAAACAGAAATCTGTAGAAATCTGCTCTCTCAGGTTTTTGCTAAGAACTCTTTCCTGAAAAGGGCAGAATGCACAATGGTCAAAATTTTTACTCAAACATAAAGATTCTTCATTGATCAATGCAATGGGAAGAAAGCAGGACGAGTCAGCAGTGTTTCATGTGTGGTGTACAGGCTTCTTTATTCCTCTGCCCAGTTAGAGTTTTAATGTGGTGGGTAAAAACCCACCTGGCCCTGAGAGATGCTGCACAGGTGAGAGGCAGTTTGATGCTGGGCAGTATCTGTATCCTGCCCATCCAGTTTGGATCCAGTTTGGATACCATCTGATCTGTGCATGATCCAGAGAAGTCTTGTCTCTGTGCCTCAGTTTCCTTGCTGGTGAAACGGAGGGGTTAAGACAAGGTGGCATCCAAAGAGCCCTGGAAAGTGCTGGGCTGCCCCTTCAGCTGATGGGGATCTCAGGCTGTGCCTCCCTCCCTGCAGACTCCTCTCCTGGGCTCTGTGTGAGCCCCCTGTGCCCCCCTGACCACTGCTGTGTTCCCCCCAGTTGGTGACTATGTGAAAGCCCTGGAGTGTGCCAAGTCCTACCTCCTGTTCCACCCGGACGATGAAGATGTCCTGGAGAACGCAGGTTACTATGAGGGTCTCTTGGAAGGTACAGTGGATCCAGCCACCATCAAACCCAGAAAGGTGAGAGTGAGTGACACCTGAAAGCTCTTGGTGGGAGGCTTTAACAAAAGCATCAGCTGGAAATAAAAGGAGCTTGGCAGCTTTCCCACAGTGGGACCACTTGCAAAAGAGAAGTGGAAGTGCTGGGCTCACTGGTGATGCTGATTGCCAGGGTGTGAGTTCAGAGTCACTGGTGTGGGGGAGAAGCTGATGGGCTGGATCCTCTTTAAATGTGGACTTCAGCTTAGTAAAGCCTGAGCAAGGGCAGGGAGGGCAGTGACCAACAGTGTAAACCCTCCTTTTGTCCAGTGCTCCGGAGGAGAGGCGGAGCAGGAATGCAATGAGGCACTGAGCAAAGGGCAACGGCTGGGAAATACTTCCCCAGGGAAGGCTGGGATGTCAGCGTTACTCTCAAGTCCCTTATCTTGGAGTTCAGGGCTCAGCCTGTTCTGCAGGGAGTAGCTTTGCTGTCAGAGGGTTAGGCTGGGGTCAAACATCCACTGTGTGTTCAGTCACCCAGCAGGCTTCCTCCCTGGTTGGGGCAGTCTTATCTGTGGCCCTGGGGCTGCCTTCCTTATGATGCAGGAGTTCCTCCCATCTCATCACAGCCCTGCTCACTCCCCTTGCACCATAAGTAGAGGGTCAGCAAGAATTGGTTTTTCCATTCCTTTGAGAATTCCTGGATTTCCAGGCAAATCAAAGTGAATTTGGTAAAGTACTGAAAAATAAAAGGGAAATTATAAAAAGGAAAACAAGAATAATTATTGGCTTTCCTCACAAAATGAATCTAGGAAAAAATCCTGAAGTTGACAAAAAACATGTATTTGTTTATGGTGTTTTGAAGTTTTCTGTGAGAAATGAATTGATTTTTGCTTTGCAAAGTAATTTTCTAGGAGAAGTCACAGTGTTTTGGTTTTTTTAAATTCAAAATAAAGCCCTCTGATGGATGATCTCCAGCTGGCTATGTTTTGATTTCCCCATCCAAGTATCCCAGGGTGCATCCTGAGTGCATCCCAGGGCCAGGCCATGGGCTCCATGTCGGGACCTGAGGCACAGCCCAGCCAGGGTCCCTGCCCCACCAGGCTGAACCTGCCCCTGTTCTGCAGCTGAGGCTTCTCTGGCCAGCCTTTTCCCAGATATTTGGAGGCTTTCCAGGGAGCTCAGGAGTTTCTGCCAGCTATGGTCATGTGTTTTGGGGATTCAGGCTTCCCAAAGGAGTTGCTGAACATCTGTAATGTACCGAACGGCTCAGCCTTGTGCCTGGGGTTGCTCCAAGCATCCCTCACCCCACAGGGGTCTGCATCATTACATGAACACCAAACCCTTCTGAAGAAGATGTGCATTGCCTCTGTCTTGTAAAAGCCATGTGTAACTACTCCACTTTTCCTTTTCTTTCCAGGAAGCCAGAGCGCTGCTGCGGCGCCACAGGCTGGAGTCTCACCTCCTGCAGGTGGCTGCGGCCGGCCTGGGATACGCCTACACCGAGCCGGTACTGCCTGGGGGTCCTGTGGCCAGCACCTTTAGGGGCTCACAGCCATAGGATCAGCTCCCCCTCTCCCCTCTCCTATAAAGCCAGTCCTGTGTAGGTGACTCAGGAGCTGGGTCTTGGCCTGGTTTGTCCCTTATAGGAAAACGGTGATGGCAAAGCAAAGGAGGCAGGCAGTGCTGGGGTGAAGGGGGGGCACATGCTAGTCCAGCTCTCCTGCTGCGGTGTCTGAGTCAGGCACTGCTGTGGTGATGGGGTGAGACAGGGAAGGTTGGGCAAGCTGGGCTTCCTGTGAACTCATCACGCTATGCCAGTTTGGGTTCACATTTTCAATCTGGTGACCTCCGGCCATTGCCCAAAGTTATGTGGGATGGATCCAGAGAGGCTGGCTGATGTCCCCGGGAGTTAGGCAGAGCAGGTAACACCCTGGCTTTGGCTGGAGCATTAAATTAAGAACTTTGACCTCTCTCTTTTCCCACAGAACTACTGGAACAGATATGGTGCCCGCCAGGATGAGCACAGGTGAGCCACCAGTCACGCCAGCTGAGCTGCAGCTTCACCATTCCCCACAGTGGGATCAAGGGGATGTCACCTGAGGGGATACCAGCCTGCCACTCGGGGATAGTGCCCATCCACCCAGCACACCATCATGGTTGAATTAAGGCACTTTGCCCCTTGCCATTGCAAACATTCCCACAAGGACTTTATTTTAGCTGAATGCCTCAAAAGCAGCGATGGTCTGGAGGGAACTTGATTGATGAGGCAAGCGGTTCTGGTCAGATATGTTGGTGTCTGTGCTTTGCTGGTGGAAACTGTTGCTCCCATTTCCAGAAAAGCAATGTTTGCCACAGGACAGGGTGAGGGCTTCAACATGCATGGTTATGACATTTGTGCAAAGTACTGATTTGCCTGTTTTTCTCATGTATGGGTTTCCAAATGGTGCAAAACTGCAAATCCAAGAACTGGAGACCTGTGGCCAAAGTCATGATGTTCCTCTTCTCTCTTGCTCCTCAGTGTCCCATCCAGTATCAGCAGTGAACCAGAGGATGGGCCCCGGCTGTCCCTGACAAAGAAACCCACGCCAAAGCCAGATCGAGAGCTGAAGGAGGGTAAGTCTGATGAAGATGTTTCAACAAAATCAGGAGATTTCCTGTTGTCTAGGCTGCCAAAGGATGGATGATGGAAGCATCTGGTTCTGATGCTTTGCTAAAATGTGCTGGATCACGCCATATTAGCAACCACTTTTCTTTGCAGACTGGCTTATGATTTCATGTTTTAGCTCACTTGAAATCACTTGTTTATAAGTCTGTCAGCAGACATTTCAACTGATTTCAGCACATTTTCAGCAACCACAGAAAATACCATAACATCATCTACTAAAGACAGGATTTTTCCCCTTAACAATTTTGAAAAACAATATTGTAGCCAAGCACCAAAGCAGAGTCCTTGCTGCAAAACAACAGGGTGTCTAGCCAGAAGGTGTCTTGTCTCTCTAGTGAGCCAGCTCCAGAACAGCAGGAAATTAAAGCTCCCTGTAATGCTGTGGGTAGTAGCACTTTTTGGGGAATTTCATAGCTTTCCCCAGCCCAAGTTGTCTCCAGCTACTCAGTGTTGTGTTCAGAGTGTAGTTATCCCTTCTCTAGCCATACATAAAATAGGCAAATACCACAGGAAAATCCTGAAGATCCTGCTCATGCCAAGAGCTGATTGAATCATATTTGTTGGCCTGCTAGCTCTCTATAACACACTAATTTCAGAGTGCTTCTTTCTGTTTTTTCTTCTCTCTATGCTTGAATTCTGATTTGCTTTCAGAATGTTTTTGTTTACAAAGAAAACTGAAACCATTCAAAACGCAAATAGGAATTTTGTCCATCCAGCTGCTGCCTTTCTCTGTTGTCTTTTATTCTTTCTCTCTTTTTACTTGGGAAAGAAAAGGCCAAAAGAGAGGTCTATTTTAATTTTTTACTCTTCTGTACTTCTTCCCCCCTTCTTCCTTTCTGCCAATTCCTTCACTCATAAATGTCTGAAGAATTCCCCAGTTTCTTTGGGCACAGACACAGGAAACAGATCTCTCTCTGCTGGTGCCTAGAAGAGGCCAGGGGCAAGGAAGGCAGGTGGGAGCACACTGTCAGTGTGGGATGAGGATTCAGTGTCCATGGCACAGGACTTTCCCCACTTTCCCTGTGAGGAATAGAAGAAATGGTGGAAGTGGTGAGTGTTGCCTTCTGTGTTCATCCCTCTTGTGCCTATGGCTGGGGAAGAACAACATCCGAGCTGGAAAACTCAGCCCTGAGTTGGAATGTGCCAGGTGTCTGGATTTGAGAATTCTGTTTCTGATACAGCTGCATTTGCAATAAATGTGATTAACAAGCAACAAGATCGGAGCAGTGAACATTAGAACTGTCTCGTCTTTTCCATTTCCAAGAAACCAAACTCTTCAAAAATAAAGTTGTGGGCTAGTGACAGGGCTCTGTGGGGGTTACATATCCTCCATAGGCCCAGGAGACCTTCCAAAAACAAACAGTGTGCCTCAATAGACAGGAAAAGTAAAAATTATAAAAGCATTGTCACAGAGAAATTTTCTTGTGCCACATGGTGAGAGGAACTCTGCAGCTCTATTTCACCGCAGATAGTTTTCCCCACGGTACAGATATATTTCACCTTTCTCTTGGAGAAACATCTGGTTTAGGCTTTTATTGTTAACATTTCTTTTCTTCTTTTTTCAAGGAGATGTGGGGAAGAGGCTTCAGAAGAGGATGTTTTAGAGGCCTCATCCTAGATTTTTGATCAGCCAAATTTGATGGGAATAAACCAAAACCTCTTGTAAAGAGCCAGTCTCTCTCTTCTCCTTGCCCTTTACTCGGCATGTGGCAAGGCTCAGTTGTTCTTTACCAGGTTCAGGTACAGAGGTTCAAGGCCCAGCAGGGTTCAAGCCCATCTACTGTTATATTCCCATTCCAGGGGTGTCACCTGGGGCCCCCAAAATGCAAACAAGCCATTGACTTCTTGCAGGCAGAAGGAGGCAGCTTAGAGGCAGGATGTGAGGGATGGCAGGGACAGCCATGGCAGCTCCTTTGCCTCAGTGGAGGAGGATTTTCCTCAAGTGCTCTGGCTTGGTCACTCCCAGCCCATGTTTTTGGAGGAGAACAATGCTTGCTGCAAGCTCAGCACCATGTGATGTTTTCTCTGTGTGTGTAAAAGACAAAAAACCAACTGATGATGGTTGCAGAGAGTGGTTTTGCATGCCAAGCCAGCAAGATCCACACAGCACACATGCAATGGAAATCTACGGCCTTGATGATGTTGACAGCTGGGCAGGAGAGCCAAGTTAGCCATTGTCTGTCTCCTTCCCCATGTCCCATTGGGGTTTGGTGTTTTCAGGCTGTGGTCCCTGAGTTTGCAAGGCAGCTCTTGAGAAGGTGGAAAATGCTGATGCTCTTGCAGCAAATTGATTTCATCTCCAGGTGTTCCCATTGCTTCTGTTTCTTTTGTTGCTGATGGGAGGCCAAACTCTGCTCTCTGCTGTGAAGCTCTTTGCCTGACAGCACACCCAAGTGACATCAGCTGGCCTTCAGCCACTGCTCAAGGTGTCAACAAGACCAGGGCATGTTCAGCAGGATGGTTTTGTGTCTCTCCTCAGGGGGTCCTCTGCTCTACAGCGACGTGAAGTTTGTCTACAACTCTCAGCAGCTGAATGGCACCCAGCGAGTGCTGCTGGATAACGTCATCTCAGAGGAGCAGTGCCGAGAGCTGCACAGGGTGGCCAGTGTGAGTAGGCAAAGCTCCTGGGCTGCCAGCTGAGCCGAGTCCCTGATGCTCTCCCCAGCATCAGGATGGTGACAGCTGCATGTGTGATCAGCCTCTGGAGAGCTGCTGGGTTCATCCTGATGCCAGGATGCCTGTGGAGAGCAGGCAGATGCTTCTCCCCATAGCACAGCCATAGCTGCAGCACAGGAGCTGCTGCTCCATCTTGGGCTGTTCTTACAAACACACTGCAAGACAGAGCCTGTGCAGAGAGAGCTCTTTCCCTGTGTTATACACAACCCCAAAGGATGCTCGTCCATGTCTGGTTGAGCCTACTCACATACCATTAACTGAGCCTGGGATGCCTGAACATCCTCAGTCAGGAAGTGGGTGGCTGATATCCAGCATCCATGTTCATAGAGAGCTGCAGCTCCTTCCCACCCAACTCACCTGTCCTGGGGAATGCAGCCCTGGGGGATTTGGAGAAGGGAGTGCCAGCCACTTCCACTGCAGATCCCCCTCTCCTGATGAACCAGTTCACCCCTCACCTGTATTCCTGTCTTCCAGGGGATCATGTTGGCTGGAGATGGTTACAGGGGCAAAACCTCCCCTCACACCCCGAATGAGAGATTTGAAGGAGCCACTGTCCTCAAAGCCCTCAAGGTACAGCTCCCTCCTCCTCCTCTTCCTCTCCCATGCCCTCCCCCCGAGTCTGCATGTGACACTGCCCTCTCTTGCCCCTTCTCCTTGCCCAGTATGGCTACGAGGGCCGTGTGCCACTGAAGAGTGCCCGGCTGTTCTATGACATCAGCGAGAAGGCTCGCAGGATCGTCGAGTCCTACTTCCAGCTGAACTCCACGCTCTACTTCTCCTACACCCACCTGGTGTGCCGCACCGCCCTCTCCGGTGAGCCCTGGGGCTGGCAGAGAGCAGGGGGACGGGAGGGGCTCAGCCCTCTGTGGGGGGTTTATGAGTGGGGCTCCCAAGCCTCAGAGTAGCTCTGTTTTGCTTAAATGGGTGGCCAATGGCTGGGCAAAGTCACCATCCCCACAGCAGAAAAGGGTGGGCACTGCTGTCCCAATGAAGCTCATTTCTGGGATGTCTCTTGGTTTTTATGTCTGCAACTCTTCTTGTTTTCTCCTCCCTCTTCTCTTGCCTCCTCTGTCTGTCCCTTCTCCTTTCCACCTCACCTCCAGCTCTCCATCTCGCCTCCCTGCAGCAAGGAACAAGCAGAGCTGTGCAGATCTGAGTCCTCAGATGTTGCCATTTCTCCCCACCCTTTTCTTTCCTCCTCTCTCCTGTGAACACCACCCAGAGTGGGGTCAGGGCAGGCTCCCATCCCATGATGGACCCCACAGAGCATGGCATTTCCATCTCATCCACCCCTTCTCCTTCCCCCTTCCTCCACATGCTCCTGCCTAGGCCAGCAGGAGAGAAGGAATGACCTGAGCCATCCCATCCATGCTGATAACTGCCTCTTGGACCCTGAGGCCAACGAGTGCTGGAAGGAGCCTCCTGCCTACACCTTTCGGGATTACAGGTAGGAAGGAAGGGAGGGGATCTCCCTAGGGAATTCTCTCCTTCTGTCTATCCCCCATCCATGTCTTGGTGGAACAATGTGGGATCTGTCCAGGAGGTGGGGGTCAGCCTTGAGACCTCCTCAGTGCTCCCCTTACAGGGGTCTCCTGCTTCCTCCCCCAGTGCTCTCCTGTACATGAATGCAGATTTCGAAGGCGGGGAGTTCATTTTCACCGAGATGGACGCCAAAACTGTGACGGTGAGTCAGTGCTGTGGCCAGAAGCTGCTCCTCAGCAGCCCATACTCAGGACTCTGGGCTTCCCTCGGCAGTCTGTGGCTCCTAGCTTGCAAACAGCCTGTACAAAATCCTGCTACAGAGGTGCACAGACCTTCAGTTGTCTTCCTAGAGTCTGTGCCAAGCAGGAAGCCTGCAGGTCAGGAGTTCTCCCCACCCCAGTGCAGGCAGAGGCATGGCTGGTAGCCATCCCTGCCTGGAGGGCTGCTGAGCTGCCACCCCATCTCATGGTCAAACATGAAGTGGTGCCTCCATACAGATGCAGTGCCTGATCCAGGTCTCTTGTTCCAGAGTGGGTCCTGGTGGTGGACACCAGACCCTGAGAGAGATGTGGCTCAGGCACGAGCCCTCACTTCTCTGTGGGGCCATTAGGGAAGCTGGGCACCTGCTCTGTGGCTGGACAGAGGTCTGGGCACCATGCTGGGGTCTCTGGAGTCCAGTAGGTGCTGGAGGATAGATTGTGTCTACCTAAGTGCCTGAGGATTGATTTGGTTGGCACTCCTGCTCACAAGATCCTCTTGTGGACTCTGCCAGGAGAAGAAAGAAGTGTTTCACAACCATGCCAGGCTTAGCCTTGACCTCCCTGGAATTATGCCATGGCCCCGTTTTGCTCTAGGTGGTCACCTGTAGGCTTTGCAGAGATTCCGTGCCACCATGTCCTTTCTGCATGATGTCTGCACAGCAGCACCAGGCTTCACACCTCCCTGTTTACCCCACACATTTTTCCAGCCATGCCCAGAGCTGTACACGTCCTCCAGAGCAGCTCACCAGGCCCTGGGGCGATGCAGAGAGATGTCCAGTACGGTGCCAAGCCCTGGAGCGTGGTGAGCCCAGGCACAGCCAGTGTGTGCAGCCTGGTTTTGCTGTTTGCTGCAGGCCTCCATCAAGCCCAAGTGCGGGCGGATGATCAGCTTCTCGTCGGGCGGCGAGAACCCCCACGGGGTGAAGGCAGTCACCAAAGGCCAGCGCTGTGCTGTGGCTCTCTGGTTCACCCTGGACCCTCTGTACAGAGAGCTGGTGAGTCACTCCACTGGGATGTGAGGGGAGCTGGGGGGTACAGCATCCCACAGGAACCAGTCCCAGTACATCTGTTTTCCTCCTGTTGCACCCCCCACAGTGGCATTCCCACAAGAGGAGCTGGTGGCCCTGGGACAGGCTTTTCCTGCCAGTCCTGCTCCTGGGCACCCATTGCCTGGGCTGGGATGCTGAGTGGGGAATGAAAGGGCTCCGTGCAGGGCTGGGCTGGCCGTTTCTGACACCTAGTGGCAATAGCCTGATGGCTGGGGAACTCCTCCAGAGCCATCCACAGCTCAGAGTGCTGTGCTAAGTCCTGCTGCTCAGTCCCCATAGGTGTTTTGGCCACCTGAAATCCATGGGTCTGGGCAACCAAGATGCCTTGAAAGATCTGGGCCGTGATGCCTTTCAACAGGCACCTTCCAAATTCTGCTTTAAAGGCTGCTGTACCAGCCCCTGCTCCCTTTGGTAGCAGTTCTGTTCTGTAAGAATAGGAGAGACAAAATTAAATGCAGGGAGAATGCAAAACCCATGTGCCTTTGCCCTGTGATGCAGGTGGGCTGTGAGGTTTTGGGAAAAGCTTGTTTTCAGACATGTACTTTAATGTCTCTCAGTTTTTGTCCACTAGCAGAAATTCCTCCGTGCTTGGTGCCTACATGGCAGGAGATCAGCCCTACCAAGGGAGCTGGAAATCAACCAAGTGGAGGGGACAGGAAGAGGGTGTGCTGTGGCAGCAGCAGCTAGTGAAGTGTGATAAGGGAACTGCAGAGTATCAGCCCCAACCACTGCAGCCCTGGAGGGAGGAGGGAATTAGGTATTGAGGTGCAGAGAGATTTGATTAATTTTGCCCAGCAAATCCCCAGCTCTAGTCCCAGGCTGTTCCCCATCCTCTCAACTACACTGCTGGTTCTGGGGTAAAATCCTTGCTGTGTCCTCCCAGCAGCCTGAGCCTCACTGAATTAGCTGAGAGAAGGCACTGAAGCTCTGCTGTTACCATTTCTTCCCTTCCCCTCTTGCAGGAACGAATCCAGGCAGATGAAGTGATTGCAATGTTGGACCAGGAGCATCTAGGACCCAATGAAATGAACATCAACCCAAAGGATGAGCTATGAACTAGGCCAAAGACTTTTTCTATTAAATATTTATTTAATATTGTTAATCTTATTAGAACCCTTCTATTTTTGTACAGAGATGCTGTATAAATTAACAGGTTAATGTGATTGTGGAATTTCAGGAGTGCCTCTTCTGTGTTTAGCACAGCTTTCGCTGGAACCCTCATCCCTGTGCCAGCATCTCATGGTGGGGCTGACTCTGCTTTCCAGCATTCCCTGTCCTTCTCTAGCACTTCTCAGGACTCATTCAAGCCCACTGTACCCCTTTGGAGAACCTTTTTCTTCTTTGACCACAAATAGCTGCTCCTCTTCAGCGTCTGCTGGAGAAATGTCTCAGGTGTGGTAATACACCAGGCTTCCTACTCCTGCCAAGTGCTGGCTGAAGACCTGGGCACTGCTGCCATAGGGGAAACTGGAGCACAAAAAACTGGAGTAATGATTGTCCTTCACCATTTGAAATACACTTTTTAGGGGATAAAACAAAGGAAAACTGAAGTCCTAGCAAAATGCTTGTAACTGTGGAGCCATGCAAAGCTGGTGTTTGGGCATTAATTCTGAGCAGAGCTTCCCGAAATCTGAGCTGCTGAGCTGGGGCATGAGCTGTGCACAGGCACGAAGGGATGTGATTTGCAGCTGACTCTGGTGAAATAGAGTCTGTCACTCATGTTCAGTCCCTTCTCTTGCTAATGGCCTGGGAACAGGAAGGAAGCTGCCTCACACTGCATCCTTTGAGCTTCCAGCCCAGTCTGCTGCTGGTAAAACTTTAAGTTTGTCATCGTAATTTCCAGGTCCCTGTAGGAGCTTGGAAAGTTACAGTGCCATGGTGTTGGATGGTCACGGTGCAGCTCTGTACTCTGGATGTCCTGGCTGCATCCTCCCATCCTGGCAGTGCAGAAACACCAGATGTTCATGGCATGGTAGTATCTATTTGCTCAGAGCAGTTCTGACCCGTCTGAGGGTGTTGCAGTGGAAGCACTTGTTGCAAGTTAGCAAGTAACAGCTGCTAAGCCAGTAAATCACCCCTCCCCACCATTAAATTTACTCCTGTGTGTGGCATCAGAGCAGCCCCTATCTGAATCAGAACAACCACTGGGTCACAGATCTGCCCATACCCCAGCTTTTATTTTGACCCAGCAGCTGCTTCTGCTGCTAGAATGCAGTTCCTAAAAGGCAGGTTGCAGCAAGCTTTACTGATGAAATTATTGCAGGCTGCAGTCTCTGCAGAAAACACTGCAGGGACCTTTGCTGGAGTTCACATCCTTGAGCAGCTTTGCTCAGCTCCCTGCTGCATTGGCACTTTCTCAGCCCTTTTCTGCTCCCCTGTGCCAGCTCTTGCATTCCCAGGACTTAAAACCTGCAGTAGAGAATTGTCTTTTCCCTTTGTACCTGCAGCTTGTGACAATCCAATCCTTCCAGGCTCAGAGGCCTTCTCTTCCATCCAGTCACCGGCTGGTCCTTCTGGAGAGACCTCCTCAAAAGCTCGTCCTGGGCAAGATAAAGGGGAACTCAGTGCATCTGGAAAAACAAATGCCCAGACTGTGAAGAGAGGGCACCGTTACCACCCAGAAAATGCTGGAAGAGTTATTTGCTGCACCTCCTTCAATGCTGAATCTGTGAAGGAGAAAGCTCTGGGTGTTTCAGAGCCACCAGCATGGCTTGTTCTTTGAGGTTGTCTCCCTTCCTTGTACACTGTTGAAAAGATTAATCGAGTTGGCTGCCCAAAGAACTGCCCACAGGTCTGTGCCTTCAGAGGCCCTTCCCTGCTTAAGTGCCTCTTCTGTAAATGCTTAACCCCCTCCTGCTTTTCAAAGTAGCCAGAGGAAAAGCTGGGGGGAAGAAGGGGAGGGCAGCTGTCAGTTTGGAGAGCTGACACCCGTTCCATTGTCCCTCCATGTGCACCACGTGAGCTATTGCACCCAAGGCTTGGCTCCCACCTGCTGCACCCTCTGTGTGGGTCTGTGTGCCATCCCCAACCTCTACATCTGCCCCTCGGAGCAGCCCCAGCCCTCCCAGGGATCCCACCAGCTGCTTCTCCTGCCAGATGTGGGGCCTGGTACTGGTCAGGTTTGTTTGCTGCTGTGGTGTTTGGCCAGAGCTGTGTCTAAATGCAGGGAAAATAAACTAAACACATCTGGGCCTGTCTTTGTCTTTCTTTAGTCAATTATTAGAATTGACTGGGGAATTTGGGGTCTGCTTCACGATGGTATCTGTCCCTTTGGGGTTTCCTGCCTCAGACCTTAGAACACACCCCCGCCATGCTGGAGGAGTGAGGATTAAGTGTGTGTGTTTTTGGCTGCCTCTCCATCTCCATTGCTCTGTATCCAGCTGTGCAGTGACTTACATTCCATGGGCATGCTCCAGGCAGTTTGGTGAGCAGGAGGGAGTCACAGCCCCTGTGCACTGCTGGGGTGTGCAGGGCCATAGACACTTTGGGTAAAACAGCTTTGGTGAGCCCTGGAGAAGCCTCAGAGGGATCCAACATTTCAGGACTCAACTGCAAACATGCCCCTAAGTCCCCAAGAAGGGAAAAGGCTCTGGGCTGCCTGGGCCATGCCTTTCACTGCACTGCTCTGCTGGTGAGTCCTGCTGGCAGCCTGTGCCAGGCTGAAGCCAGGAAATAGGAATGCAGTCAGTCAAAGGCACTTTTCCTATTTGTTTGTTTTTCCAGCTCTCTGCTCTGGCAAAGTCTAGCTCAGAAGTGGATTTGTATTTCTGCTGCAACAGCAGAGGTCGGTGCCAAGTTTATTGGCACTCTGTTGTCTTCCTGGAGCAAGTCGCAGAGCTCTTTGGGATATGCACCAAAATACAACATAGGGTTTGGGGTCTCCTTTGTATCCAGGTGGGATGAGTTGCCACCAAGGTGGCTTGGCCTCTGAGAAATGGATTTTAACTCTTAGATTTGATGTAAGGGCCTGGCACCTGCCAGAGCTGTCAGGGTCACATCCAGAGTGCCTGCAGGGCACCTGCATCCCTGCATAAAGAAAGCTGACAATGCTGAACATATGCACTCCTCCTTGGTCAAATATGCCCCTGGGACAACCTGCTGCACTTATATTTTTGCTTCCTCCTACTTTGGTTCACGTTGTTATTCCTCTCTTGACCTGCCAGTCTGGTAATTGCTGCTTCCCAAAGCCCCAGCATGAAGCAGCTCCGTGGGGAGGCAGTGCCTGTAGTCACAGCGCTTGGCACAAAGCTGAAGTGCATTTCAGAGCACACTTCATGGCTCCCAGGCCAGCTCTGAGATCCTGTGGTCAAGGCCTCCACCAAAGGGAGGCACAACCCACTTAAGTGTTGACCATTTGTTATACATTCCCCAGTTCTATCACCAGCAATAGGATCCTTTTGGAGATAGAAATGGTTGAACTGTGCCTCAGTTTCTTGTTCACTCTGCCATGCCCTTCCTAATAGTAACATATGTAGAGTGGGATTAGCAGGGTTGATTTATAACAGTCAACAAGGACAAAAAAGAAAAAGAAAAAGAAAAAGAAAAAGAAAAAGAAAAAGAAAAAGAAAAAGAAAAAGAAAAAGAAAAAGAAAAAGAAAAAGAAAAAGAAAAAGAAAAAGAAAAAGAAAAAGAAAAAGAAAAAGAAAAAGAAAAAGAAAAAGAAAAAGAAAAAGAAAGCTACCCATAAAGGAAACGTAATGGAATTTAAAAGTGTTTAAAACAACTGAGGTGGTTCTGTGTGTGTGTGTGCACTTGGGTGTGGACGTGGTTTTGAAAGTGAAGCCCTGCATGGTGTTACTCAATGCCAGGGGACCTTTACTACCAAGGAGCTTTGCTTTTGTTTTGATGTTCAGGTGGGTCCAAGCCAAGTTCACTTGCCCCTTGCACAAGGCTGCTGCTGCTGTGGGTTGTGAGGGCAATGAAGGAGCCTGCTCTGTGCCACAGGAATGTCTCAGCAAAGGGAAGTCAGTAATATTTCAGGACAATACGGATGAAATTATGCCTTCATTAAGGAGAATATGAATCATTGCACTTTGCAGTCAGGGATGCAGCAACAGAGTGTGAAGAGCCAATGGCAGCGAAGGCACCAAGGTGTGGGGAGCAGTGGCTAACAAGGGTCACAATAGCCCAGCAGGGCACCTGATGCCTTAGGCAGAGGGTAGGAGCATGGAAAACACCTTCTGCAAGTAAAGAACCTCCAACAGAGGCCAGCAGAAAGCCTGAGGCTGAGCCTCCTTGGTCTGTAAATGCCTTTCTGCAGGCGACTGCTGAAAGCTTCTCTCCAGCCAAAAGCTCACCTCTGAAACCTCACCTGAAAATAAGACTTATGGGTATTTACAAATTCCTGAATCAAGGCTGCAATACCTAAAGCTCTTTATGTACAGTGGCTACAGTCTAATGAAACCTGAACATTCCACAGGCATTATCCTGAGAGACTTTTTGAGCATTAATTTTAAGCAACTGAACCTTGCAGATGTTGTGGAGGCTTGGGGCCATGTGGATAGCCAGTCTCCAACAATGCCACTGGATGATGACTAATCCCCATTATTTCCAAACTGGGGCACGATAAACTTATAAAATATGGTGTATTTGGACTTTTTGTATGTCCTCTTTATTTCCCAGGCTGACATCCCAAAATACAGGAGCTTGGATCCCCCTGAGAGCCCCAGTGTCAAGCCCTGTAAGCAGGGCTTTCCTAACTGGAAACCCTCTTCTGCTGCCCCTCCATCCCAGCCCACAGCTGCATCCCCCACCCTGCTGCTTACTCTCTGACCCAGGGATGCACAGTTTGGGTGACACCATCCCCACTGACCACTCAGTGTAAGGTTGGCCAGTCCCCGTGAAAGGGTGACCCCACCTCGGAAGCGCTGTGGTGGTGGCTGGGAGCAGAGCCTGCATTGCTTTGTCAGCTCTGCTTTGCAGCTGCTGAGTGCCTGAGAGTTGCAGCAACTCAGTCAGGGAAAAGATTTGGGCAAAGGAAAGAAATGGAGTTTGCACTGAGCACTGCTCATCCTTCCTGCTTACACCTGGGCAGAGCCAACCTGAGCACTCACAGGCAGCTGAAGATCTTACCATGAAAAACTGTCATTAAAATAAAAGAAAAAGGCTGTTTCCTCCTGTCCACACCCTTGCCTAGCCTGGGGAAAAAAAAGAACAAAACAGCTGGCATTGAGATACAAATGGGCTAGTCCTGCTTTGGGAAAGAACTATATTAAAAGAGGAAAGAAGTATGTATGTCTTTTGTTTCTATAACTGCTCCTATGCCCACACCCCACTGTAAGAGCCACCTTTTCCTGTGGGAAGTATTCCTGCTTGTCTGTGCCTTGGGGTATGACCCTGGCCAGGTCCCAAGGTGCTCTTCCCCACGTGTGGATGTGCCCACATATATGTGTGTTTTCCCCAGCACTCCATTTCCAGAGCAGCACCCAGGTGTGTAAGATGCATACAGCACCAGACCCAACAGGGTGCAGCTGTGCACAAGGTCAGATCCTGCACTGTTGTTCACCCCAAGCACAGCCCTGCCTTCGCTTTGAGGCTGGGGCTCCACATGGACAAGCCCAAAAGGTGTCACTGAGAGCAACCAGGCTCCCCAGTCTCCTCTTGGAGCACAGTGTAGTGTGTGGGGGTCACCTGACCATCCTCCCAGTGGAAACTGCTGTCTCCACAGCTCTAGTGGATGGCACGACCAGCCCAGAATTACTTTTATCTTGTTTTAAACACATGGTGAAAGCTGGCATCGAGTTTGTTTCCTTCTCATTTAGCCAAAAAAAAAAAAAAAAACCAAAAAAACCCAACATAAATGTCTACATGTCTCAGCCTCCTGGCCACCATCCAACCCCACCAAAAATAAGTCCAGCACACTAGAGAAACTTGAGAAAGGAACACAGGTGACTCAGAGAGCTTCCTGCCCACCCTCACCTTGTTTCTGGGTGAATGCACCACTGAACTTGAGGGGAGGGGGTCCGGCCTGGTCCATCCAGGCAGCATCCTGTGCAGGGCTGTGGTTGGAGAGTGCAGGTGCAGCAGCCTGCAGTGTGTGCCATGGTGGGAGCCCGGGGGAGCAGGCACCGTGGGGGTGCTGTGGGCAAACAGAGCCAGGCTGGTGGGTGGACACACTTGGCAAAGGAGCAGTCAGCTAATGATTGTTTCCAGGGATGGTTTGGATAACAAGAATGGCAATTCTGGTAGGTATTTCCTGAAGTAGAGCAGGGCAGGGCAGGGGGAATTAATATGAGCTCAGTTTAGCTTCTACTCCTCCTTTATTTGTAGTGAGATTAACAGCAGAGATGGCAGCAGCACCATGGCCTGCTGCTGCGATGGGGAGAGCTGATAAGCAGTGATGGGGTGACCTGATAAGCAGTGATGGGGGAGCTGATAAGCAGTGATGGGGGAGCTGATAAGCAGTGATGGGGTGAGCTGATAAGCAACTCCCGCTCAGCCTCATGTGCAAGCCCAGCAGCTGCTGCACGCAGGGAAAAACACTGGAGAAAACGAGCCTTCTACCACACATGGCTTTTGTGCAATGGTCTCACGGTGGTTTAGGTCCCAAGCTTCTTCGGACTGGTTGGGCTGATCCTGGCCGTGCCAGCAGCGTGGCTGACATCCCAGTGCAGCCCAGGCACCATCCCCTCCTTGCAGTGCTCCTGCACCTGGTGTTGGCTGAAAGCATCAGGTTAAAGGCTTGTCCCAGATTTGCTGGTGTGATATGAGGCCACCACTTGCCACCAGTGTGTCTTGGGCAGCCCCATTGCAAGAAATGAGGGGTTGATTTGACTGCATTGAGGCAGAAGCTGTGAAGAAGTGTGAATGCCCTGCAGAGCATCTCCCAGTTGCTCACGGTGCTGTAACTGGACAACAGCAAAGGTGGAGAAGAAACTGTCTTAATTATCCTGCTCATAGAGAGGAGAACGTGGGCCCCCTGACAGATTTTGCAGAAATCTTTGTTACACCCATGACCAGGTCTTTTCATGGCAAACCCAGAGCCACCTCTCAGTGTACCTAGCTTGAAGTAGGGCAGTTGTGGCTGTAAAACCACTGAAACCTCCCCCCACCTGTACTTTCAAGACTCATATTAGTTACAGCAACACATCCAGGGCAGAGGCTCCAGCTTCTGTAGGGCACCTTGGCAACAGGCTTATCCTTGCAGGGGTCTCTGCAACAGTTGGGCTCATCTGAGGTGATGGCTGAGCCTGCCATCCCCTTCACCATGTTGTCAGTCCCTGGCCACATTGTTCCAAGCCAGGATGTCCATGAAAACCATCCGTGGTGACATGCATTTCCCATGAAGCCCTTTTCCTCGAGCCAAACCAACGTGTGCCCATGGCCCAGGGTGACCAAGTGCTGTAGGGGGTAGTTGCCCAGTTGTGGGGTGGTTGTGGGGGGCTGCTCCCACCACCACACAGGAAAAAAACAATCCACCAGCACCTCAAAACCAGTGTGCAGCCCCCAGGCAGCTGGGGGTTGTTTGTTCATCTCCTTTCATTTCGACACC
The DNA here is from genome assembly GCA_013398175.1 of Climacteris rufus. Lineage (NCBI taxonomy): Eukaryota > Metazoa > Chordata > Aves > Passeriformes > Climacteridae > Climacteris > Climacteris rufus. The sequence continues at coordinate 806,623 of VZRZ01008815.1, read as the reverse complement.
TCATGTGAGAGGTTGGGAGCTGGCATTCCCTGCTCCTGTGGTGCCAGCTCTGAGATTGTTTTATTTGATTTGCCGGCCAAAATGGGTGGAAGGGTGGAGACTTTATTTTCCCCTTTATTTTTGTTTTCAAAAAACCCTTCTGGCCCTGGGTGAGGCAGAAAAGCTGAGTAGTTTCACGTCTATCTACTCTGTGACAGTTACCTGCCTACAGCATCAGGGCACAGCCTGGCTCCTCCAGGCAGAGCTGGGTGTGGGAGGACAGGCTCGCTGTCTAGGTGGGGAAAGCCCTCAGCCACAACACAGAGCATTTCCCAACCCTCCCTCCCCGCCGCAGCACACTGGAAAAAGCTCTAGTGTGAGCCCATCTTTCCTTGCTCTGGCCAGTGGGTCAAAGGAAAAATGAAGTCTTTTACAAAGGCAGCCATGGCACTGGGAGAGGATGGGGCAGGCTGTGAACTCCTCATCAGCGGTGGGGGCATGGTTGGACTCATTTTGCAGAGCTGTAGGGAAGGAGTTTGTCACCAAAGGTCCCCAGGGAAAGCCCTGAGCCAAGTGTGGCTGACACCCTGAGGTGCTCTGAGCAAATACTTTCAGAATAACCATCCCCACATAAAAATGCATCCCCACAGTGGCTCTTAGGGATGGGTTGAAGCACACATGGACTTTCTCTGGAGCCTGGCAGTGCCCTGTGCTTCCCCAGGTGACTCACACAGCCTTTGCAGCATTTCTGTAACCACAGCAGCCCAGGAGGGTTTTTCCATCTCGCTCATGGCTATGAAGAGAAGAATATTCACAGGCATTTTCAAAGAGCTCAGCCATGAGCAAATGATGTGCTGTGCTCTCCTGCGCCCAGAAAACTGCCAGGTCCACCCTGCCAGCCACAAGCCCACGGTGCTGCCAGCCAGGCTTTCCTGGCAGCTTGGGCTTGCCCACCATTCTGGAACCTCCTGAGAGGCTGCGGGGAAAGTAAACGTGCTTGCACCAAAGCCAGGCGCTGCAGGGAGTGAGAACTCCTGGCTGATGAGCACACACCCTGCCCTGCTCGGCTGGCACCGTGCAGGTCCCTCCCTGTTTGCCGCGGTGCTGCCCCTGCAGCCACGACCCGCGCCCTCCTAATGAGTCTCTAGCAGTTCCCCTTGAGGTGGAAGATGCTACATCCTTTCTCCCTTTTCAGACTAATTACACCGAAACAAAAGGGGAAATACGCCACACCAGGAATGCTACCAAGCCTGTGAGTCCCCCACCCAGCGGGATGAGGTGGGAGCTGCGGATGGCACGGATACAGAGCCAGCAGCCAGCCTCCCACTCCTCTTGCTCAACTGCTGGCGCCACCAGACAGAAGATAACAAACATCTCTCCTGCTCTTGTGATGGGCCTAGCAGCAAAATAAAATTTCCAGCTGAGAAACTCCTGCTGGGCAGCCCATGCTCCAGGCTATGGCGAGGAGATGCAATCCCTCAGCACCAATCTGCTCCTGCTGTGAGCACTGCAGAGTACTGGGGAGACCCAGGTGCTGCACACCCCAGACACGGCCCTGGGTTCTGTGCTGCTGCCTTCAAACCATATCTCACTTTCAGCACTTCCACCCTTCCCAATAAGGGACATGGCTGCTCCTGATTCCTTCTAAATTCCTTTCTGGGAAAATCCAAGAGGATTCTTTGTTGCCCCCTCCTTCAGCAGCTCTGCAAGCCTTAAGTTGCCATGCTGCCAGGCCATGGTAGTCTGAAGGCAGCTCTGCCTTGAAGACACACTTGATATGAACCAGGATAAAGGCACCAAAGAGATCAGCTCTTCTAACCTAGCAGGGGGAAAAGGGCAGAGTGCTGCCTGGGAACACAGGCCAGCTCTGGGAGCATCACTCAGACCTTCTCCCTCTCTGTCATGCCTGGGAACCCAGTCAGCATTGCTCTTCTCTCATTTGCAGTAGGGATTCTCACAACCAGCTAAAGCAGCATGAATGGGAAGAAAACCAGTCTTAGGAAATTTACCTGTATTAGTATAGATATCTGTCTTGGGCACCCTTTTAAGCAGCCTCATGGGGTTTGATTTGCCTGTCTCAACTACCTGAGAACCTTGCCAAAGCTAGTCTAGATGTCCTGGCCTAACCAGACATGCAAGGGTTAACCTGTGTGCTCCTTGGGCCCAGCATCACCTCACTTCAAATGGAGATGTACAAGTCAAGAGCTACAGTTTGTGCTCCATGTCTTCCCAGCTAGACTCTCTTGCTGAGCTTCATCTCCTGTGAAACACCTCAGCATCTCTGTTCTGCTTCCTGGCCATGGGGGCACTACAAAAAAAAACCAACAGCAAACAAAAAAAATCCAATTTCAGTCAGCTCTCTGATCCCTTGGGCCTCTTCAGACAGCAGCTGGTCACAGCCTGTGTGGGATGCAGGGTGCCTTCACCTCCTCACCTGCCCTTCTTCATGCAGCTGCTGGCATCCCTGGCAGGGCTTTCAGTCATGTCCAATTTCCTCACCTCCAAGGCAAGGCTAAAACAATCTGAGACAGCTGCTCACTGTGGCCTGACTGCAAAGTACTTGACTTAATGGTTACTCGCCAATATATCACCCTTGGGTGAAATGATAAGGTTCTGGGCCAGGTGGAACATGTTCAGCCATCTCTTCTTCGGGGCAAGCTGAGTCACTGCTGTCAGAGTTGTGCAAAATCAAGTTTGTGTGTGGTTTTGGTGCATGTGTTTTTACTGTGAGCTCTTAACCTCCAATGCACATCGCAATCCTGCCCACTGATAGATCCTAAACACTGACTTCCTTCATTCAAGTCACTAATTAGGCAGCAGGAAAGACTAGAATATAAACCATAATAGAAGTAACTGTATTGCTACCCAATCACTTAAAGCTGGAATAAGCCTTTTCTCTAAGGAGAGCAAATCACCTTCACTGGCAGCAGGAACCACCACAGGCTGCTCCTCCAGCTAAGGGAAGCCCTGCTCAGGATTTTCAAAGGATGTTGTGGGTTTGAGGCTCAGGCCAGAGGGAGAGGACTGGCTCCCACACACCAGTGCTCAGGGCTGAGTGTTTGCTCAGTGTGCAGAAGCTCTGCATCAGCCTTCAGAGGGCAAACCTTGCCCTGAGGGAAGGGCACTGGGCACTGCTCCGGGGCCAGGCTTCCTACACAGGGGCATTGCAGCACCTTATAGGCACAACGTGGTGGATGTGGTCCATTACTTCCTCTTTCTGTGAAAAACATCTCCATGAAAATACTCTTGTTCACTTTCTGAGTGAACAACCCTCTGCAGGCTCAGCACAGGCTGCTTGACCATGTCCTTGGAATAAGAAATCAATGCCTTCATCTCGCATTTCGCCACGGTGCGTGGATAATTTGATGCGATTGTGCAGCCACCCACGCCTTTAATTAATCAAAGAGTTTTTCACGCAGCACTGTGCAATATTTTATTTCCTAACATCCCTGCTACAGTGTACTAGGATCTGTTGTAACATTTCTTACCCAATTCCAGCACTGAGGGCTATACAGAAGCCAAGAAGATGGATCACATGTGTAGAAATCTCCAGTGTTGTCTCCAGAGGCGATTGCCAAGGAATCAGAAGCTGAATTAATCAAAGGCTCACAAAGAGATTTGGGAAAACAAAACAAAAAAGAAACAGCCAACAAATGAAAACAACATTGGAAAGAAAACAGGAATAAGTCACCAAATTTCCTGGTGTTCCAATTAGGAAGCCCAGGAAAAACTGGAGGACATCAGAGGTTCTCCTAAAAAACTGGGAAACACCTTCCTAGCATTCACTATTCTAGCACAGAGCTGAAAATCCCTTCCAAGGGGCCACCCCACTGTCTTACACTTCAGAACTGCTCCTGTCCAGCTTCATCTTGGTGCTGCTGCTGGGGAGATGGAAAGTGCAGGTAGAGCCTGGAGATGGCTGGGCTGAATGCTGAATACCTGAACAGAAGAGCCTGACAAGCACCTGTTCTCATCTGAGAGCTGAGCACCCTGCCCACACCTTTGAGTGCAAATGGGTGGTTTGGGCAGTCCTCTCTGGGGTCCCTGCAGACCGTGAAACCCCAGCTAGGAAAACTGGGCTGGAACCTGGAGACCAAGGCGGGGTGAGCAATGGGGACACCTTGCTGTCTAGCAGAGAACCCGAGTGGGCAGAGCATGTCTCTGAAGCCCAAATCCCACACAAGCACTGCCCAGCACAGCACACCATTCTCCACCTGCCAGCCGGGGTGGGTGCCATCCTCTCCAGCTCCCCAGGCTCTCCTTGGGAGCTGCAGCCCGTCTCCATGGCACAGCCCTGAGCCACGGCGGGTGCCTGCCCAGCGCTGGGGGCTGCTCTCACCCTTGGCCTCCCTGCAGCCGGACCCGCGTGTGCCAGGGCGAGCTTTCAGAGATGCCCCAGCAAACTGCGGTGGAGGCAGCTCGCAGCACCGAGCCAGCAGCTCCCGGGGAGCCCCCCGGGCAGGCAGCGCCGCTGGGGCCGCACAGGTGCACACGGGGTGCGGGAGCCGCGGGCGGGCCGGGCTGGCGGGGTGCCGGGCTCCCCACCCAGACTGGCTGAGCTGGCTGCCGGGGCAGCGTGGGAGCCTGTGCCGGCCGCCGCTGCTCCAGCCCGGTGCTGCTGGGGGAGTTCCTGGCTGTGGCGTGTGCTCTCTGCAACCTGCCCGGTGGTGTTTTCTCAGCTGGAAGAAGCGACGTGTATTGCTGTGGCAGGGAAGACGTCTACAGCCAAGGCTCTGTGTGTGTGCGTGAAGGGAATGTGGAGCACCTCTCCTGCCCTCGGGCAGGGCACGCATGGTGCTGGTGCACGCTGGCTCTGGATGTGGGGTGTTGCAGCACGGCGTACCCATGCACGGCTGCTGCCTCCAATGTGCCTCCAGCCGGCCTCCTGGGGTGGGTAGGCTCTGGCGCTGAAGGCATCTCTGGCCAGAGAGAACACAGCTTCAGGTTTTTTGCACCCAAGAGCTGCCTAGGGTGAGAGTAGTCATCTCTCCTGGTACGGCAGGTGATGGTTTTTGGTCTTCATCTTCCGAATTTCTGGTTTGTGCTGGTATGGGTTGGCATGGGCATAACCCTGGGGATCCCCTGGATGCACAGCAAAGGGCAGGACAGCAGCAGCTTTCCCAAGAGGCAGCTGCAGTAAGATTTGTTCTGGAACGCTAAGAGGTCACTTACTTGTTCCACCCATGCAAAATAAACAAGCAAGAGTTGCCCTCGCGATGCAAGGGATACAAGGGCTGAGAAGAGGCGGGTTTACAAAACTGGTGGCCGCGCTGAGAGCACGGGAGGCGGGCGGGGGGGACGCACAGGGGAGCCCCGCACCCCCCGTGGCGCTGCGGTGCCGAGCGCGGCCGCCAGGGGGCAGTGGCTGCCCGGTTGGGCCCCGGCTCCGCGGATCCTCGGCCGGGAACCGCGCTGGGCCCGGGACAGCCCCGGCTCCGCGGATCCTCGGCCGGGAACCGCGCTGGGCCCGGGACAGCCCCGGCTCCGCGGATCCTCGGCCGGGAACCGCGCTGGGCCCGGGACAGCCCCGGCTCCGCGGATCCTCGGCNCTCGGCTGGGAACCGCGCTGGGCCCGGGACAGCGCCGCCCTCTGTGCAGCACTGCGCCCCGTGGCTCCACTGGGATTTGATATTTGTTTTTTAATACAAACTTGGATCTGTACTTCCCTCTCCTCTCTCCCCTCCTCTCTCTCTTTCCTTCTTCCCTCTTTCTCGATTTTTTTTTTTTCCAGACTGCTGATAGACACCCATTTCGAGAATGCTGGCAGTTGAACAGCAGAGGAAAAGCACCATCTCTTTCCTCGGCCTGCCGATTTATTTTGTTTAATTTTTTTCCCTTTTTCACTTGAGACCCTGCACCAGTTTCTGTGCTGCACACGGCTGTGGCATGGCAGTGTCCCTCGCAGTGCAGCCACAAGGAGCTCAGCAAAGCTGATTGTATGGACACAGCCACCCTGCTAAATCTTAACAAACAAGCTCACTCTTCCCTTGGCCTTGACGCAGGCAATAATGAGACAACATCTTCCAGGGTGTGATTCAGAGTAGGAATCTAATATGCTCTGAATGGCTCCCCAGGGACTTTCTTGCCATTGATGATGCAGGGAGCCTGATCTCCTACCCTGGGCTGTTGGGAGAGACAATGTAAGCATCTCCCTTGCATGCTGTAATGGTTGGTATCAGCCCAGGCGCTGGTGAGTAATTGCTGAGCGTGCCAGGAGGCACACACCTCCTGTTGGAGCACGTATCCCCATCTCCGGGGAAGTGGCACAGCCAAAAGCCACCGGCTGCTGTGCCCACATTACCACAAAGGCACAGAGCAGTGCCCTGCCATGGCAGTGAGGAAATCAGCTGAATGGTGCATGAAGACCCTGACCAAACAATCTCAGAGCTCTCAAACTGAAATCCAGCTGTCCATGGGCCTCTTAGGATATTCCTGTGGGAGCAGGGTGAAGGCTGGCACTGCTGTGGCTGTGGTCACCAAGGCAGAAGCACACTGGGCACAATCAATGTCCTCACGTGTAGCAGGGACCCTTCAGTCCTTGGCTTCAATGCTGCAGGGACACAATCACTGTATATACCAAGCCCAGTGATGCCCCTCAGTCCTCATTCATGCCTGGAGCTGTAGCTGCAGCCCCCCTGTCCTGCCCCAAATCCTGCATTTCTTGCCCTCTAATCCCTCAAAGCCTTTCCTTTACTCACCCATGGCCCCTGGCACCTGGCTCATTTCATGAGGGCAGAGCTGATGTTTCCTACGAACAAAACATATGACAATAGGAGTGTTTGCAAGGAAGTCACAACATTGTAACAAAACCAGTTAATCTCCCACCACCCCAAAAAAAAAGGACTTTAACCAGTTTGATTCAAGGAAGCCCATAGCCACACTCACCTAGCAGCAGGGCATGGCTGCAATGGGCAGCCCTGCAACATCCACAGATGGGGTGCAGAGGGGCTCTGACTCCTCTGAATGAAAGGCAATGCACAAACATACAAAACTAAACCCACCTGGTTCCCCAGTGCTGCTGTTAAGACCTTGTGAGAAGGAATCCATGTACAATTGGAGAGGATGGGCATATATGGCCCCCCATGGGGCCCAGATCAGGACAGCAAAGCTGTAGCAAAGGGCAACTGCCACACACCTCTGAGTAAAATTTTTGGCTCCTTAATCTTAGGGAAGCAAGCTGGGAGAAAGCCAGTCCTTGCCAATGGAGCATAAAGATTACCTTCCTTCCTGTTTATTTGACCTTCGTGGCCAGTGTATCCAAATATCAACAATAAGGCTCCAAAACTCCAGCCTCCACCCCTTGCTATATACTCAGGAAGGCAATTCTGCCACGGGTCACGGAGAGGAAAAACAACTCAGGACCCAGAAACCACAGGTTGGAGCCTGGCAGGTGGACAGAGCTGTTTGCCAACCCTGCCTGGCACAGACTCAGCACACAGGGGACCAGGCAGGGCAGCTCTGCAGGGCCTGCCACAGCACCTCACTGACCCCACACAGCAAATGACACGAGTTACACATTCTATAGCTCTGTAAATCAGAAGGGCAAACAGCCCGAGCTCTGACTCAGTGCTATGGCTGGGCTGCCCACATGGTTTTCCCAAAGAGAAACACCTTGGGAAGAGGCAGAGTGGGAGGCCAGGTCCCACAATCCTTCCCTCACAGCACAGGCAGCCACTTTGCTGTCAGGAAGGGGTTTCTGCTAAGGCACACAGGACAGGAAGAACATGATGAGCAAGACACCCTCCACAGGCTCCTCTCGGACATTTGCCAAGTTTTGTTGTGTCCAGATAAGTTTCATTCCAGGGGACTGCTAGCTTCAGCACACTTAGAACTAACAGCAGAGAAGGCCTTGCACGTCTTCAGAGGTCCACCCAGGCTTGCAAAACACAGCTGGAAGCTTGTAATGGATCCCTGCCCGGATCCCTTCATGCCTGTATATGAAGTGTCCCAGTATTCAAAGACAAAATTCCAATGGGTATGGGTGGAGGGCAAAAGGGAGAGCACCAGCTTGGGATTCCTCAGCACTGAAACTGTTGCTGTAACCTAAGCAATGCAGTGGTTCCCCACTTCAGCAGTGGATCACAGCAGTCAGAAACTGTAACCATATTTCAAGCCTACCTGGTTAATGGAAACTGAAATCTTATTTTCCCTGATCCAATTTGCTCATCTAGAGGCAGAGTCCCTCAGCAGAAGCAGCAAGTTCTCACAGCTGTTCTAGTAGCACTTACTCTTCTTTGAGAGCAACATCCTAGTTTTTAACACCACATTCAGGCAATCCCTGACTGCCAGAGTGCAACCAGAGTACTGATGCCTCTGGATATTGATATCTGGAGTCAACTACTTCTCTAATTGTTTGGCAAAAGGAAAAAATCAGTGATCAGAACTAAAGAAATCAGACAGGCATTCCCTACCTGAATTCAACTAGCTCCCAAGGGAAGTTATGGCAGGCTCTTCTTCTAAGACCTTTGCAGGGTTTTCTTTTGACTCTCTCCATTCCTGATCATCCTCCTCCAACCATAACCCAGGAATTTGAGACAGACCTGGGGCCCCAGACAGAAACCACAGATGAAGCTGGGCTGTTAATGTGGTGGTCCATGGACAGAATGAAGTCCCCAGCTGATGGGGGCCACTCCACTTTTAGGACAGACACCCCACTTGCTCTGAGCTGCTCTTACTTCAAATCCTTGGAAGAATTGAGATGGAAAAGAAGAAGGAAATGGCTTTGCTAGGGGAGAGGATGCATAGGGTGATGCACAAAGCCTTTGGTGCAAGGCTATTTCTCAAGCATGAAGGTAGGAAAGGGCAGCACTGACTGCCTGCTCCAAGCACAGACTCCCCCCACCCAGTAAGGGCTCAGAGCAGCCATGGCCCCATGAGTTTGAGCAGGACATGGAACATGGAGCACTACCTGGGGCCCCGCTGAGAAAAAGAATAAAGAAACCTGATGAAAGGGCAAAAAAGAGCCATGCCAAAGGCAGATGGCTTCACAGTTCAGCAAGAGGCTTATGAGGCTGACCCGCTGCATCTGTCAGAAAGGCAGCAGATGATGTGTGATGGCACCCTCATGACCGATTCTGTGGGGACACAAAACTGCACCTGTGGGCAAAGGTGACACAAAGCCCCAGCTGCTCAGAGGAGGACACAGCAGCAAAGACTCCTGCTCACTTCCAGGAAGGCACACAGGCAAGAAAAGTTGTTTGGGAGTTCAGTGTCATTTTCAGTTTAGCTTTTATTTTCATTCACTTCAACAACAAGGTGTTCCAAAACACACCGAGGTCTTGGTGCAGGCAACACTGTCATTGCTACAAGCATTGGCAGATTCTCAGCTCAATTATCTCATAAGGCTTTGAGGCATCAAAACAACAACAACAAAATCACAGCTCTACAGGGGAGGGTAAAAGCTACAGCAGTTCAAACTCACTTGAAGATTCCCGTTATACAGAAGTGGGCTCCATAGTGGCATACAGTAGAAAGAAGGTTTTCACAGCATATATTTTAAATCATTAGTGATGCAGCAGAAAAGCTCCATCTCGCTGCTGAGTTGAAAAGCAGATACTTAAGTTCTTGTACCCATACTCTGGACACAGCATTAACTGCATTAACCTTTATAGTCAGAAGCTCCCTAGTTCCTAAAAATGACCGTGTCTTTTGCATCAATATTTGTACAATACTGAAGCAGCTCAGAAGGACTACACAATGGAGATGCAAAACCTTGGAGGTGAGAACGGCACAGCCTAATTCAGCTCCAGGAATTTGTAAAGTATCTGCACTAACACTTTCCCCACACTAACATTGCCCTGCTGAATTAATAATTGCATCAAGTCAAGAGCAGGATGACTTGCTTCTTTTGTACCATATAGACAAAAAATAAGAGACATAGTAAGTTCTCACGCTGAGCATGTTAAATACTTTGAAATCTAGGACACTGCTCTTTGAAGTCTTACAAAATAAAATGATAAAACAGGCTTTCAGTACCTGCCCCCTCCCCCCTCAACTGCAAAGTAACACAGGAATCTCAGTATGAAAAATACAAATATACCCATCCAGTGTCTAGTTGTTTGTTACCCGCTATACTGTAAGCATTCTGCATAAAAATAATAATTAAAAAAACAGAAAAACAAACAACATTGTATTGTGGTTCTGTCAGATCCAGTAGCCCAAGAAGAAACAAAAATTGTCATGTTAATGCTGTAGGAAAACAAAAATTACACATACAAAAAACATTTATATACAGACTTTACCGCGCAAACATCTGGCATTACCATTTATAGCTAACCAAAACAGGCTTGCACAGCTACCAAAAGGCAGTCTTTGAATGCAACACAGACCTGGCACAACAGACAGATGGAGGATGCTAACCATCTTGGACTTAAATGAAATACGTGGCACAGAGCAGGGCCCAGGGAAGAGCCACTGCATTGAAACGAGACTATTCCACTGCAGCAAGGTAGGGCAAATCATTTAAGCTGCTTTTTTTCCATCTTTCCCCAGT
>VZRZ01008815.1:769535-796121 GCA_013398175.1 Climacteris rufus | reverse complement strand
AAAAAAAAAAAAAAAAAGTCAGGCTTACTGTTAAAAAGAGCAACCCGACTTGAAAGCAGCTGTGCCGAGCCTTGTGCCTCAGCTTAAGTTTGTTTTGTATGGGGTCTCACTACCTTGGCCAACAAAAATGTGAAAACACGTGCTGTTCAGTTATTTGTCCACAGGACCACTGGCAGTCAGAGGAAGTGCCTCAGAGCACAACTGTTGTAGAAACAATAAAGAAAAAAACAGAGAAAAATCAATTTCTCATGTAAACATGACTTACTGCAATAACAACACTTGTATTACCAGGAACTGGTCCTTGTTTTAAGCGAGTTGGCAGTTTTTTTTTTTAGTCTGCACTTCTAGTTGCTTGTCACTTAACCTACAGCAACAAACACAACAGGTTCCAACCTATTACAGAGATATTTAAAGACAGTTCTATTTTACTTGGAAGGAGACCAATCTAGCCTGGTCTAAACAAAAGATTGTCTGAGTTTAGGATAGCTGAAGCCCTACAAATCAGTGTGCAGCTCTTGGTCCTCCATTCAACTGGAGGCTAGGTGGGCAAATCCTTACGCTAAACTAGCCAGGCTGCATATGTGGCAAAGCCTAATTCTCTAGCTTAAATGTCAGTAGTAGTACAGCATGGTTAAAGGGTGGTGGGGGCAGAAGTCAAGAGTGACCACTGGCTTTATTTACACTTAGAGCCTGAAAAAAGCCAACCAGGACATACATGTGAATGTATATCCTAAACAGGAAGAGACAGCAGGCTTGGTTTTTCCCAGAGAAGGTGAGGGAAAAGAAGTAGGATGCAGGTGCCGTAAGTGCTGGCCTGCCCAGCAAAGTGCATGTGCTGTCTCCGCTGGAGAATACTACACATGAACAGAGCACTCAGCTCCATGGGAAGAGGCTGTTTAAGTGCAACGTTCAGCAGACCGATTCCCATCTATTTTTCAGATAAACTGTCAGTTCAGGGTTTGGTTGCTTTGGGTTTTTTACATTTGGTTTTGGTGTTGGGGTGGGTTGGGTTGCTTGGGTTTTTTTTTTTTTTGGCTTTTTGGAATTTTATTTTAACCTTCCTGCTTTTCAAAGTGGGATCGCTTGATGAGAGAAACAAGTTTGCAGGTCAGGACACCCACAAGGATTGTGTGTAAGGATTCAAAAGTCAAGAAAAGAAGCCCTCTCCCCAAAGGAAAACACAAGATAAGTTGGCCTCCTCAGGAAGGCCAACGGTTTTCAAGGAAATACCACCCGCCTTCCCCCTTCGCTCAGCTCTTCCCCTTGCAAGAGCTGGGGTGGAGGTTGCAGTCCAGGAGTACGACCCAGACAGCACCCAGGGCATGACCTAGCAGGAGTGAGCAAGAAGGTTCCCTCCGCCCTCCGTCCGGGGGTGCAGTACCAAGCAGAAGGAAGACAAATGAAGGGCTGAGCAGTTTGTGGCCGAGGCGGGGTGGAGGGGGGTCCGTGGCTCTCACTCCCCTTCCTCTTTGATGCGTTGCTGTTTGTTGCGCCGGGCGTCCATGTCGAAGTTGAAGTCGTTCCACTCGTCGCGGGGCGGGAAGGAGATGGTCTGGCGCAGCGTGAAGCGCACGGCGTCGATGACCCGCTCCCCGCGCGTCTCGCTGGAGCCCACGCTCACCGTGGAGGCGCCGCTGGGGGTGCGCAGCAGGTGGGGAGGGGAGGAGAAGTCATGGAGCTGCCGGTGGTCCAGGATGCCCTTCCAGATGGCATGGCGGAACTGCTCCGGGATCTTGAGGCTCACCAGATCCTGCAAGGCAAGGCGCAGGGCTTAGCAGGGCGATCCTGGGTAAAGCTGGGCGCCAGGAGTGAATGCAGCCTCTGGGCCACCAAGAGCCACCAAAGCTGCTGAAATCTGGGGTGGCCACACACTGCAGAACACAAACCACTAGCCCTAGAAGTGGTGGTTCACTCTGGAACTGGCAAGTGTGGCCACGAGGCAGCAATGGCCTACTTTGAAGGCACAAGGCCTGTTTTTAAGTTACAGAAAACACTCATTCATGCATAAGACGTGGTGACCTAAAGCTAGAAGCTTAAATGGACTGCAAGGCCTCCAAGACAACCTCAAGGAGATCTGCTGGTTGTCAGTGGCAGGGGATGCTGGGCTGCTGAAGGTCAATACCTTTGAAAATTTCCATGTTTATTTCAAAGCCTGTAAAAGGATTTCAGAATCCAAGCCTGAGCTCCAGTATTCAAAGCTTGGGGTCTGACTCTATAGGAACTATCTTAATTACATGAAAATAACCAAAATTTAATAACAGACACATAACCTTAGAAAACTTGTACTTTGAGGCCCCATCATTTCTGGTGCAAAACCTGAGGGTTGCATTGCCTAAACTCCAGGATATATGGTATCAGCTTCTGAAAGAATTAGCAACCAACTTCGGTTAATTTGGGTCACCTTTTCTAATTAAAACAGCAGCAGAAGGAAGGCAGCCCATGCTAGGGAGCAAAAACACCACAGCCTTCCAAAGTCTCAGTGAAAAAAAATGGGACAGCCAGCTCAGAGAAGAGCAATGGCTCTGGAGAGGAAGCAGCAACCCTGCAGCAAAAGCCATGCAAGAGAAAAAAAGAAAAACAACAAACAAGGATGAGATGCCAGTGGCAAGGGAAGATGATTAAGGTAAGGCCAGAAAACAGAAGCAGGGAGGGAAAAACACAGACCACTTCTGGACAGACTACTTGTCTGCAGGCGAGTGAGGTGTAAACTGAAACCGAGCCTTGCAGAAGTAACAGGCGCGTGGGCTGGGGCCACTTCGGGGGCTCAAACAGAGAGAGGTGGGGAAGGGGAGACACTTTCTGTGTGCCAGGCAAGGCAGTTACAGTGCTGGCCCTGAGCCCAGCCTCTCTTCACCTCACAACATATTTTCTCTGTGTGCAACAGCCTTAAGTCAAACTAACCATGTAAAAATAAAAGTATACTGAGTCTGGATTTCTGACCTGTTCCTAAAGCAGGGCCAAGAGTGCAAACAAAGGAAATGGTGAGGAGTTACTTACATCCATGGAGTAATGCTCAATCTGATAGATGGTGGTCAGCCCCTGGGTCGTGAAATAATCCACACAGGATGAGCAGCCCAACCTCGCTAAGAAGCTGCAGAGGAGGAAGGAAGGAAGGAGAGAGAAAATAGGATCACCCTGGCTGCAACAGCCCAAACCACAGAAAAACCAAACACTCAGCCAATCTGCAGCAACAGGAAACAAAGCTCACCCTTGGCTTGACCTCCTCCAAGACATCCCAGGCCATCAAGCCACATTGCTGCCACATCAAACAAACGAGGGAGTCCTTCAGCTCAGCACCTACCAGACAGCCCTCATGGCAGCAGCTTGCCTTAGTCAAGAGCTGGTGCTGCACAGCCTGGGTCCTGAGGCAGGAAGGCTCACACAGACCCTCCTACCAGGTCATGTCACCCAGAAGGTGTCTCAGCCCACGGCAGCCTGCTGCATGCACAGAGGGCTTCAGCAAGGCATGGGGTCTGGGGCTCAGACACATCAAGCACTTCTAATCAGCACATACCTCCCTAAATGTAAAGGCTTCCTCCTTTGGGCAGCATCTTTCAACTGGTTTGACCTCAAAAAGGCCAGGGGGTCTTCTGACCCCGGCTATGACTTGTTGAGTGGCCAAAGGGAAAAAAGGAAAAACAAGAAATGTTTGCAAGACTGCCTGGCAGCCTTAGGCTCCACCAGGCCAACAGACGCTGCATCCCTCGGCTTTCTTGCAGTCCTAACATCCCTGTTTCTCTCAGCTGCTCAGAAATGGGGAGTTGAGGCTCCGTGCCCAGAGGGTGCCAGCCTCAGGACTGCCAAGGGCCCAGTGGCATCCAATGCTCCAGGACCATTCAGGCTCCTGACACAAGGCCTCTGCTCCTTTCGGGTGGGAGACGTGCCGGGCAGCCTGCTCCCGCTCACCTGACGATGCTGCAGTCTGAGGGGTATGGAGGAGGGGGGGTGCAGTGGGACGTTGAAGGCATGGAGAGGGGAGGAGGCAGCGCCTGCGTGGGGCTGAGGCCATTCATGTCACCGGTCATGGCCATGTGGGTGCCCATCATGGGAACTGGAGGAGAAAAGAAGGAGGAGCACATCGTTACCCAGGCATCCCAGACCGCAGCTTCGCGCCCAGCACGGCACCCAAGGACAGCACCCACAGCCAAAGCAGCATGAAACCCCCTGTACAGCCCTGCACAGGGCAAGTTCACGAGAAGTGCCAGGCAGGGCCAAGGACTGCATGACAGACACTCCTGCAGTAGCTCTCCCCTCACAGGAGGGACGGTCAGCAGTGCCACTGTCACATCACCTTCCCTCACAGACACGCTGGACAGAAACTTTCGCAAGCCTCGCCTTGGCTTGCCCTGCCACAGCAGAGGAGCAGGACAGAGCCAGCAGAGTAACCCAATACAGAAGCCAAACAGCTTTGTTTTCAGAGACAGCAAGAGCACCAGAAGGGGATCAGCAACAGGTGTGGGCAGAAGTCCAGTTCTTTTGAAATAAATTAAAAAACAAAACAAAACACCAACCAAAAAAGCCCCAACAAAACTCAGCCCCCAGAACCATGTCTGTCATCCTGGATTTACAGGGCTGCAGAGCACATATCAGCAGCCAGGAGGAACAGAGCTGCAAGATGTTTCCTTTGAAATTTAGAAGTGTCTTAATTGAACCGAGGGGAAAAAAAAACACGTTGCCAACATTTGCATCTCCTCTGCTGGGAAAGGAAGAAGAAACAAGTCTCGAAAGCCAGAGGACAGTGCAGCCAGCAAGAAGCAGCTCTGTTCACCCTCTGAGGCTCTGAGCAGGATGCTGAAGCCTTGCCCCGTGGCACAACAGCGAGCAGTATTTATTTGGCTCTGTAGGTTCACAATGAATGACTCCAGGCTCTCCAGCTTAACACTAGCCACTGAGAGATGCCAAGTCTCCTTGCCCAAACTAGCAGGGAGCACGCAGGGAACAGGAGAAGAGGGAATAAGTTTCTTACTGTTGGTTCCCATGCTGTCGGGGATGGTGGTTGGGGTCAGGGCATTGCGCTGCTGGGGGTTGATGAGCTGGCTGACCGAGGGCAGCTTGTTCATGCTGTTCATTTTGCTGAGTGGTGGAGAGCTGGAGCCATAGGACGACTGAGACTGCATGGAGGTCCTGCAAACCAAGGAGATGTTAGGATAGGAATCACAGCAGCTGATTGTTGAAAGTGTGCATCCAAGGGGCTACGCGGCCAGGGAAATCACTGACACCATGGGAGCATTGTAGATAAAGATCACTGGAGGGTGAGTCAACAGGAAATAAGTTTCCCAGATATTCTTGGCACTTAAAAAAAAAAGAGTGAAATACAAAAAAAAAAAAAAAAAAAGAAACTTTACTTTTGGTTACATTTTTTTAATTGAAGGAAAAGTGTCTATGTAAGTTTTTCAGTTGAAAAGAATATACGGGAAGTCAGCAAACAGCTGCCAAAATTTGAAGAGTATTTTAACGTTAGGCTGTCCTTGTAGTCAAAGATTTTTTCATAAGAACAAGAACTCAAACCATCCTAACTACCCCTGAAACCTGGCTGCAGAAACAATTTTCAGATCGGGTCACACTTATCACCTTGTTTTCTCCAAAATTCCTAGTTATTCATATAATCAGGCTGTTCTCAGGTGTGTATTTTTAACAACCAGAGGCTCTTTGCTCAAGACAGATTCCATGCACTTCAGGGACCACTATGGAGATGGTCAGGGCTGCCCGGGATGCCAACAGGCAGCTTTTCCTGGTGTTAAGACAAACCTGGTATCCAAATCCCGCAGGCTGCTTGCAAAGAGGATCAGGTTCCTACTACCACCTGACAACAGCACTAACCTCCCTCAAGTCCATCCAGCCCCAGACTCCATCCAGCATATTCATGGAGTGGGCCAGAGAGGCTTGCCAGAGCTCCCTGCTGCCCAGCCCCGAGGGTCCCAGCTGCAATCCCGCCATGTGAGCGATCCAGTTTGTCCAGACTGGGCGGCTTCTGAACGGCAGCCCAGCTCCCAGATCGAGTTACGGCTGCGGCATCCGTAGTGGATGTGGAGTCTGGAGTGGGGTCTTATGTGGGATATGCAGAAAATTATCATTAGAGTCGGTCCAGCAGCACAATTGGCAGAGCACTGCCATGCACACAAGGGAGCAGGTTCTTCTCTCTCTGACACCAGGGACATTTGCAGGGCTGGGCAAAGGTTTGGGCAATGTGCCCACTTCCCAGACACAAGCATCCTCACAAGCTGTGGTCACCCTGCAGAGCAGAGGTCGCCCAGCTTGCCACAGAGACCAGCAGTCATATCACAATGACCCCATGGTGAATGTCCAAGGGCACATTCCCATCTTATTTCCCATTGGGAAACTTGTTCATCTGGGTATGACTGGTTGCACCAATTCCTGGGAACTGGATTTTCTTCTATGCAAATAAAATAGTTATTACTCCAAATAAGCAAAATGTAAAAGGAAAGAAAAGGCTTATTCCTAGATAATTTATTAAAACCTTCAGCACTCAAGGTCAAGTTCCATACAATTACATTGTCTCCAGCTTCCTGCACTTTCAAGACTCGCAGTGTTGGGTGGAGAAAACATCTATGCTAACAGGCTAGAGTATCTAAGGCCCTGAAGAAATGTTACCTAATTACACAATTACAGGAGGTACAGAAGGGTGTGAACTGTCCTTTGGCAGTGAAGATGCAGGACAAGATCCAGCAAACTTCATAGACTCAAGGAAGTGGAAAGCACAAGAAGCTTCACAAATTAATATTAACAATAGCAGCAACTCCCAGGGGGAAGTGAAACCGAGCCATGAAGTTCAGACCCAACTTTTCAGAGTGAAGGGAATGATTCAGATCTGAGGTTTCAATTCCCCAATTATGAAAGTTGAGGCCAGCCATGAAATTCAAGTCAGGCTGACACCGCCCTTAGCCTAAGAGGCTTCTGGATTTAGGACCAATGAGTATTTCTACTTCATGGGCTCAGGCACTTATCTTAACTGAGATTCAGCTGAAATTAATACACACCTGAACAGTCTCTTACAGCAAAATCTGCATGATATGCAAGTGAGGAGGTCACCATGTACACAGCAAAATTCCAAATCAAATCAACAAAGGCTTCCCAAAAGAGAATGAGTTGCAGTGTTTGAGGTCAGTACTCAGCCTATCTTTGCCCTCTCCACCACCAACAGTGATCTCAACAAAGCTAGTTAGGAGACTACAAAATACTTCAGCCATAAAAGAAAAAGACCAAAAACCAAGCAAACACACACAAACCAACCCAAAGCTTTAGAAAACACTTTACAAAACAAATGCACATTTTAATATATAGCTTAGGGACTCTATTCTTATCTCTTCACACCCATAAGAGTCAAATTTAACACAATCAAGCTCAAGTGAATAAACCAGAAAACAAAAGCATTTTCCTTTGTACCCCACACTAGTTTCAACTAAGCTATTCCATCACATGAGCAGATGTTTAAAAGGCCTAGAGACAGCCATCTAGCCAAAGAAAAGTCGCAAGATAAACCAAGATGCAAAATTTTATTGAAAATTAATGTCACACATCAATATAGCAAGAGCCTTAGAAACACAAGAAAATGTTTTTGCTATTAAGCACAAGGACTACATGGTGTTTGAGGATTCATTTAAAATATATTGCTTCTTTTCTCCATTTTTTAAACAGATATAAGAATGTCATGCACAGTGATTTTCATTAAAATTGTACTGACTATGTCTCAAGAAAGATTAGAAGTAGGAGCATTAACATTTCTTTGATATCAATGCCAATGAAATGCATTTTAATATCAAGGTATAAGGACTTCAATTAAGAGACTATTATACTTCTTGGAACAGTCTGATACAAAAGGCACTGAGTCACATTCTGCAACTGAGTTTTCTCTCTTCAAGAGGCTATGTAATTATTTAGCAAATAACATTTGTAGTTATGCAAGCTCATATGAGGGCAATCTGTCTCTCATGCTTCAAGGCATATACAGATCATCTCAAGAGGTCAGGAAGGAACTTCCTTCTCCCATATATGAACAAAGTTCAGTTCACATGTTACCTCGTGTAACTCTACGCTTTCCCAGCTCACTGGATACCAGCCCTTCACCAGAGGTAGGAAACTGCCTGGATAGACCAATTTCCTGAGGGAGCAGATGAGCCCCAGAGTCCTCATTTCACCAGAGGAGCACACAGCCATGTAAGCAGCCTTAATGCAAACGACATCAAAGGTTCATTAAATGCAAGCATTGGCTAGCTCAGGCTCAGAGTTTAAGATTTCATACAAGCCCCTGTGCCTACAGTTTGCTGCCCCTGGAGACACAGAACCAGTCAAAGCAGACACACACAAGCAGAATCAGTGCTGTCCAGTTCTGTGTCTGCCTTCCCTTTCAGCAGCCACACCAAGGTCATATCCCAGGCGCACACAAGGCCAATGTGCTCACTGACAATGGTTTTTACAGCAAGGTTTCCCACAGGGCTGCATAACACTGGGGTGTCACTGATGCAGTCTAATAATGGCACACAAGTGACACAGATGATGCTCAGTTGCACTCACCTGCTTTGCAGACCGGTGAAGCAGCAGGACACTAAAAAGCAGAGAGATGCTCTTGCTCCCCACATCCCAAACAGCTGCTATTCTAAAGCAAGAAATAGTGCATCTTTTCAACCACACCAGTGGTTTGTAGGCTTGGTAGCTCCCTGGGAGCATGGAAAGGAGGAGCTCCAATAGTTACTGGGCAGACAGGAACTGCAGCACAGGGACAGGGGTGGCAATAATGACTCCCCTTGGATTTCAGGTATGGGAATTTCTCAAGGCAGGCAGTGGATGCAATTTGCTCTCCAGGGAATGGAGCTGTAATACAGGGAGTGGATATACATCAGCTAGTTGACACACACTGATATAACCTGACAGACTGATAAGGCTCAATTAGTCCACTCAGTTATTCCTTGAAAGGAAAAGGCTTACTTTCCTGAAGTACCAGAAATGGCAAAGTAGTAATGAAAAGATATCTAGGAAAAAAGTTTTCATTTTATCTGCACAGGACAGGCTACAAAGCAACTCAAATTGCTTTCAGCTCCAGGTATTTGATTAAAAAAATAAAATAATAGCACCTCCTAAGATAATCACCTGGTTGCTGGATAGCAAATCAAGTCACCATTAAAATCGGTTTCACAATCGTCATCCTCTTATAGCTAAGTAGGACAAATCAAAAGGCCTTTCCAGAGAACAAGAGGATCCAAATAATTTACATTCTTGTTTAGTGAAGTCTGAGATGTTGTACCATCATGGTACAAAGGATTTCCTAGAGGTTACACCAAATGATGAACTGGAATCCCCAAGTGCAGGCTGTGGATGCCTTCTGTCTTCTGGTGGGCTGCCTCCTCAAATTTGCTGGTGGACAAGCCCAGAGCAGAGCTCTAGACACAGATCAGTGTCTCCCTGTCACAGTGTTTCCATATTGCCATCCACAAGCAGATGAGACCAAGATCCAGGAATAAACCTTCACTGGAAGGACAGAAAATAGTGCCAAGCATAATCTGTGTCTAAGCTGCATTTACAGTTCAGATTCCCACCTCTCCCAGGGAAAGGAATTGCACTGCCTTTCTTCTCCCAAATGAAAAGGCACAGAACAATAGTTACCTGCTTTGGGATCTCAAAGAGCTTCCTGGAATTTCCAGGCAAAGTAAAGAGGCACTTGATTTTGATTACCTTTACACAAAGAATGATGGTAGAGCTGCAACTGTATGAAATAGGCACTGCTAGTGTTTAATCAGTTATTATTTATATACTTAATCACAATTTTGGGGGCTCTTTTCAGTCAGCCCTCCTCTGCACTGCTATGGTAGAACAAGTCTTGATAAGACAATGAAGAAGATACCCGAGATGGGACATGGCTCTCAAAGGAGATCTTAGTACGAGTCATCACTTGCTCAGATCCCAGCTCTGCTGCCTGGAAGCAGATGATAGGATGTTCAGAGATAAGCTTCTTTTCCAACTGCATCAGGCCTTTTTTTCCTTGGTGGGTGGCCAGGAGGCCTGCCCTGCATTTGGGAGGCACCTTCTCTTCAGGCTGTGCCTAACCATAAGTTTGTCAGAGCTGGGTATGCACCTGCCCCAAATAAACCCAGCACAGACTGCACTGCAGAGCACACAGGCCCCCATCAGTATTGATACAGCCCCCTGTGCTTCTCAGGGGCTGCTGATCACTGGCATTTGCAACCGAGCTGTTCCCCAGACACTGCTGATCCGGACAGACAGGAGCCTGCAGGAAGCACCCACCATTCCTGGTGTACCTTCAGTAACTTCTTCACGTTTCAATTTCTTGCTGCTGAGAACATCAGAGGGTTCCTCAGAAGCAATGCCACTGCCTGACACTGGGGGTTGAAGGACACTTTCCTACCAGCATTAGGGGCTGCTCTTCATGTAAAGGTGTTGGGCAAAATGCCCACCCTAAATCTGCTCCTCCCTCACTGCCGGTATCCACACCATGCTCTAGTGCCGCGCTCAACACTGCCAGGTTACCTCCATGGCCTGTCACTTGCCTGCTGACCCTTCTTCTTTTATGACAGTCTGGGCTTGGCACAGAGAGGAAGTTTTAAAAGACTCAAACCCTTCTTGTCAAGCCCCACATGAATGGCTTTCAGAGACAGAGTCCAACAGAAGCAGTGTGAGAATTTGCAAGTCCTTGCTGAAAAACAGTCTTCCGTGTAGGAATTGCTAAACCCAGATACACTTCATGGACACAATTAGCAAAACCCTCTGGTTGCAGGAATAACGGACAAGGTGGACATGGCCTGAGGCCACTTGGCTGAGTCAACTGCAACATATGCTGGAACTGCTTTGCTTTGAACTATGAGGTTTGGAGAGAAGGGGCTAAAGATAGGGTTGAAGAAAATGCTAAGGCAACGTGTAATAACTGCTGAACATCCATAAGGGAAGGGGCAAGCTCCAATCCCTTTTCTCAGGTAGGGCAATAAACAGTTTTGGATGCTGCCCTTTACAACCCTGAGCTGCACAGTGACAGACTGGGCATACCTGGATATTGTTACACTTCAGCCACACATTCAGCTTGTGCAGGTCAGCCCACAACTTGGATCAAGCCTACAGAGTCAGGAGGGACCTTCCTAAGTTCAGTAAAGCTGGAACAATGCCAGCAATGCTGGTGCAAAGTCAGTCACCCAGTCTTCCTTACAATTTTGATGTATTTTAGATCAGACCCTTCTTACAATTTTGATGTATTTTAGATCAGACCCTTTAAGGTTGGAAATAAGTGGAAACAATTCACGATGACAAATTAGAGGACATTTCTAGAGAAAAAAAAATTGATTTCTTAGCAGTGCCAGTTCATATAACTATTACCTCTCCCTGTCCAGCAGTACAAATACATCAGCTACTTGCACTATTAGTGCATGACCAGCATTAAAACAAGCCAAATTGACTATCACACGCCATTTAAACACACATCCTCTGCTTCCATCCCCCCAGTCTATGAACACATTTTTTAACTTAAGACAAAAGGTATTTTAAAATTGAGACCTGCTCAGAGAAACCCTGCCGAGTTTCACAAATACAGAAGTAAGAAGAAAGAGTATCAACACATTACAAAAACAGGAAAGAAAAAGTTACACCAAGACAGACATCATGGTTCCCGACCTCGCAATGCTATGGGCTGCAGCTAAGAGGTCTGTAGAAGTGTCTGTTGTTTTTGCAAAGTTTGAGTCCCTTCAGAAGTTTACTCTCACTATTCACTCTGCTGCTACCAGCCTGTGTATTTGCCCCACTGTTCCTAGTCCTGCCAGCTGGGCAAAGTGACCCTGCCAGCTCGGTTTACAGATACACGGATGGGTTTGGGGGGCTGGAATGTTTTAGGATGGCATCGGTCTGTTTGGGAGGGTCTCTCCGTGAGTCCGTGAGTTCACTCCTGAAGCAGGCCGAAAGGAGACTGTAAAGAAGGAACCAGAGAAAAGAAAAAGATGAATGTACAGGACCCTTCGCCAGCCACCAAGAGAGAAACAGTCACGTTCTACCTTCATGATCACAGCATGGGCTTTGAAAGAGGGGAAAAGCAGATGTCTTAGCACCTACAGTGAGGGTATGTGAGAGGGAGATTTAGGAAGCTGGAAAGCCCCAGGCACAAGTGAGTGCTTGGCAAGGAAGGGAAAACAACCAGTTGATAGGGAAATCCGATTCGTGTCCTAGTCTCATGGGTACAAATAATGACCCATAATAGCCCCAGTGAGAAACACAAGAGGAACAAAAGCATTCAGCCAAAGGGGAAAAGGAGTAGCAGCTTCCATCGAGTCCACTTCTAACTACAGTCACTTGAAAAGCAGAAGCTGGTGCTAGAGAGAGAGGATGGTGCCTATTGGCCATATCGATTACAGCTCAACTACTCCCCTTTGGAAAGCCAGGGGTCCCTGGGGCCACCAGCTGATTCAGAGGGCACTGAATCCTCAGAGCCCACAAAGCACTTTTACTTGGTTACTTTCATCTTGGCAATTCTCCAGTGAGAACACTATCCAGGTGCCTGGAGTCCACATGCAAGCACAGCACTGCAAAACCAAACCAAACCATGCAAAAACCCACTATTAGCTTTCACACCAAAAATGAGATGAACGAGGTGAAGGCATGAAGAATACCGTCACCATCAGCACTCTCCACACAACAGCAAGCACTGGGATGCTTGCAGCTCCCAGCTCAGCTGGAACACTCCAGGCACTGGATAGCTCAGCTCTGTCACACCTCACTTATGAGGTTAGTTCCTTCTCATTTGGATAATGAGATCTGCTCTACTAGATTGAAAGGCAGCCAGTGACTGGTTAGCTCCAGCCCTGCTGATATGGAATAAATGTTTGCTGGGATACAAGACCCCACTCGGACATAAGCACCCTCTTCTTGGTAGCCATTGGAAGACTTTGTGAAAACCCTTCATTCACAGGAGTTGGATTTTGTGTTCCTTGTGAACCTTATGGGTCCCTTCAAACTTGAAATATTCTGTAATTCTGTGCTGCAGTAAATTGAAATACAGGTTGTTCTGAAAACAGTGCTCTACAGAGTGAAAGCCACCACAGGAAATTTTGCTGAACATGGAAAAGTGGTTTTCAGTGAAACTGTGAAGACTGTGCAGGTAACTCCCTGGGAATATTGAGGGTAAATGCATTTCACAGCAGGGTACTGAGGAAATATTCCCTCCCCAACAAAGCACGAGCCACCTCTGATATCTCTCACAGCAGTAATTATCTGGAAAATCTGTGTTTTACACAAATGGTGGCAGACCATGAAAAGGAAGTCGTCTAAATAAATGTGTGTGCTGTGCCTCAAATATGGACCCCAGGATCTGACAGTAAAAAAGGAAGAACGGAAACAGCAGCAAAAAAAAACCAACAACTTCCCACCAATGATCATGAAGGTATTTGGCATAACAGCAAGCAAGAGAAAACCATGCACAAAGGAGCAAGCAGAGAGAGGAGAAGAGACAGAGAAATATTGTGGTCTAGCACAATGTAGAGCATTGCAGTATTTTGTTCATCTTGTGGGACACAAGATTTCTGATTGTCACCACATTTGTCCTTTTTATTCCAGAACAGTCAGACAGCTGCATCTCCTGACCTGTCAAACGCAATGCTGGTCTGTATGTGCGTGAGAGCAATTATACAGTTGTTTTCCAAAATGACAGATTTATATTTTTAAAACTACCTTTCACCATGATAATCTCAACCTTGTTTTTCCTGCTCTTGAAAAAAGATGAAGCTTTCCATATTGTAGCAGTGAAAGGAAAAACTCTTCCCACGCACCTAGATAGTTTTTCTACATTAATCACTTCCCAGAAAAGTGAACTAAAAAATCAAGCTATCCTTCCACCAAGGCTTGACTCTGGAGTACATGTGGATGCAGCTCCATTTTGAGAAGAAAGAGTCAAAAGCAACTTGCAAACATTCCAGTCCCTCAGAGCCCTGCTGGGATCTACAGCTTCCAACACATTCAAATTTGGTCATGGCATACGCACCTTCCCAGCTCCCACTTTGCAGTGTGGGAACCCAGCTGAACCAAGAACAAAATTGTAAAGTACATCCCTACACACAAAGTGAAAGGCCAGAACAGACTCAAAGAGGAGTCCCTGTGCTGCTGAGCTTGGCCAGCCTAAAAAGGGACAAGACATCTCCCAGCAACCTGCTCATGTGCAAGGCTGCTCTTATCCAAACCCTTTCCTACAAAGCAGCTGCTCTCCTCATTCTTATGTTGGGACCTGAAGCTCCTTTACAGTTCTTTTTTAGGGTGCAATTACATCTAAGTCTTTTCAGCCTAAACAGTCCCTTGCCCTGAACACATTCCTTCAGATATTAAGTCATACCCTAGGTTATTGAGGAAAAAGCACCAAAACCCAAAGTGCACCTAAGAAACTACTGCCTGAGCATGCATTTCAGCACAGAGGACCGTGCTTGATGGCAGGCTGTCATCAGAAACACTTCAGCAGCTCTGGACAAACACTGAAAGTTATTTTTCTCCCTATTCCTAGCATCCTTAAAAGCCCTTAATATTTCTCCCCTGTATTTGAGCACACTCAGCAACTGAGAAAAATGAATATATAACTGGACAAGTGCCAGGAGACATGCTGAAAGATGTTTCATAAAATTAAATGGCTGGACTTCTACATCTTGTCTTAAAGGTAACACAAATACCAACCCCAGTTGCCAGGAACCCATCCTGCTGATACAGGAAGAATGAAAACAGTAATTATGGCAAAGCCAACTGTCAGCACCAAGGGAAAGCTGTCATCTGCTGCTGTCCATTTCTGCTTACAAAACCATTTCTCAGCTATAATGGCTGTGGTTCAGGTGGAGCTTTGAAGACAAGCAGCAGAGCACACAAAGGCCACAATGCCTAGGAGCTAGTAAATACAAGCTGTACTATATACAAACAGTGCAGATGACTGATAAAAGTAAATAATAATAATTAGATTTTTAAGTGCCCCAAAAAAGAGTCCAGAGCCCCTGGATGCTCCAGACGTTTTGGCAGAAGGCTTTTTTCACACCTCCACAAGACTCCAGCTGACACTAAAAACATACCGGTCGAAATGTGAACACATGCACAGATCTGGCAGAGGACTGTGGTATTGCAGAAGTCCTGAGACAAGGCCAAGGCACTGAAATAAATCCCTACAGGCTCAAGTGGGACTTATGTGGTGCCTTGGCCCTGTGCTAACCTCTGCAGGGCAATGAGTTATACCCACAGCCTCCTGACGCGAGCGCTGCCCCGCAGGAACGCATGAGATCCGAAGCACTACCGCTGGCAGCCACCGACAGCCGGGGGCTGTTTGCTGTCACCTGAGACAGCAGGTGAAGCAATGCCCATGAATGACACCGCGTACGGCCTGTCTGGGGAGCCAGTCTCTGCCCAAGCCTCTGTAACTGCAAGGAACCCAGAGGAATATGGAACTCAGACCTTTCTTTTCCCCATCCTCCTCGCACTTACACCACCCAAAGCAATCCCAGTGCAGCCCTGTCACCTGAGTTCAGAAAGGATGGAAAACATCTCAGGAGCAATGTCGAGAGTCAGCTGGCAAAGGACAGTTTTTGACAACACTTTAGAAGTGCGTGTGTAGCATCTTTCTTTGAAGTGCCCACTGGCCACAAAGGAAATCTTAATGTGTTTCAGCCTTGCTCCCAACTCTTAGCTTCCTGTCTTACAGCTGAGCAACCTGAAGTGTTGCAGTCCCACTGAGACACCAGCCCTCCAACGCAACAGAGAGGTGCTGCAGTGGGGTCCAAGCACTCGGCTGAGCTGGTGCTCACAGCTCTACAATATGTTGGCAAGATGCTCAGATGGATACCCAGGAGAAGGCATGGAGAATGGCTCCGTGTTTGCTGCCATTCTCATGGAGCAGAAGAGAGAGGAGCGTACCCAGCCTGTGCTCCCCAGCTGGGGTGGGCACAGGCAGCAGGATTCTGACCACAGACTGTCAATGGCTTTGCCTCACTCTGCTGTATTTCTGCTCTGGCTGAAGTCAGAAACGAGGCATTGAGCCTGTCCTCGTTCACTCTCCAAGGTCAAAAGTTGAAATATGTGATATGAAAGACTAGACAGGGACCTTGCAAGCAGTCAGGACATGCACTTGGGGAAAGAGGACTGCTTTGTCCCATTGCTTGGCGTTCATTTGAGCACCACGTCCCTGTGAACAACGGTGCAGAAGCTTTCTGTGTCTCTCTCCTCTCTCCCCCTTCCCTGCTGTCCCCACTGCACTGGCACTGCAAGCCCTCTGGTACTCACTGCTTCTGGAGCAAGTGCTGGTGCTGCTGCTGCTGCTGCTGCCTGTAGGTCTCAATCGTGTGCTGGGGCAGGTACTGCATCAGCTCCAGGGACTCTTTGATCTTCAGCAGCATCTCATACGTCTCCCGTCCCCTCACCTGGATCACAGGAGAAGGAAAGGGTGAGGGGGAAGAAAAGCTTTAAAGGACTGCCATCTATTGTCCTTAGTGATAGGCACCTCAGAAAGTCTTAGATAATGTCAAGTAAACAACCAGAGCAGGATGCAAATACTGTTTATGCACTATGCACACGCAATAAAACTGCTAAGCCTTGTGCTAGAGGTGCAGCACATAATGCTGAGGAGTGATAATCTCACACTGCCAGCTAATTAACATCTTGGGATTGTCATATGGCTCAATGTGAAACTATGCCAGCCAAAAGCAACATTCTGATCCAACCTATTTTGACAGAAAATGTCTTTACCTGCCTCAGATGTAAGCAGATCTGGTGCTGAATCTTACATGCCTTCAGAAAAGATAGCACTTGAATTTGGGAGCTGGGTTTGGCTCTCCCTTGTCCTCTAAGCACACCACAGTGTGCAATTTATCCAACTGAACATGGCTCACGGGGAAGCAGCTAAATGGTCACTTAGAGATATTTTTTTGCTCTTTCTAAGACTACACTTAATACAGCAAATTTCACTCCTATCACTACATCACAACGGTAATGCCACAGAAGCATCTACCTATCAGTTAGACAACATCCAGTATCTCTAGAGAAAGGTCATATGCCACGGACCCAGAAATGAAAGAGGAGGAAACCCAGCTAAATCTCAAAGACAATGTTTCCACTAGGACAGACAGATCCCTTGGGATATTCTCATATGCCTTGTACAAGTCACTTTTAGTTACCAGCTAATGGGATTTTTAATATTTTTTATTTGGAATATGTATTTAAAATAGGTAGCTCTTGGGATTAAAGAAAATAAAAATTAATTCTTCCACATCCCAACCCTATCCCCAGTTCTCTCTGAAGTTTAGGTAAGCCTCAAGTTACCAAGGAAGACACTAAACGTAGGGTAAATGCAAATACAGGGAGAACTCACCGGCAAGTATAAGAGCTCATCATCCGGGGAACGTCTTTTTTTGATAGATGTCATCTGTATTCCATGAGTTCCTTGTCGAAAAGCTGGAATATAAACCCCAAAGGCACTCCATTAAAAAACTTTTTAAAAAAAGTGCATGGCCAGCTCAGAGCTTTAGTGCTCTGAAAGGATCTCTTCCTGAGCCACTTCAGAACCGTGCTTGCAGCTCATGGCTCCCTAAGGCACACACAACTGCAGATGCTTGTTGGCCATCCCACTTGGGGAAACACATCAGCCCAGGAGCGCTGGATATATGGCAAAACCCTGGCAAGCCATGCTTAGAACTGGCTCTTTACAGGAAAAGTCTGTAGAGGTTTGGTATCACAGTGCTCACGAGCTGCTGGTGAATCAGTGACCCATGAGACAACAGGGAGGGAGCATGCAGAACTCTCTGAGAAAAAGAAGCCGCACTCCAGTCTGCCTCCTGTTATAACCTGTGCCCTGCTGTTCAGCCTCCTGCCCTCACGGAGTGTACGTGGGAAACCAAAGGTGGATTTCCACATCCTGCATGTCCAATGAGGACTTGGCTCTCTTTAGAGCACAGAGAGGCTGCTCGCCAGAGCGTCTGTGATGCACAGCAGGGTTTATGTGCAGATGGGATCTAGATCCCTGTGGCTGGAAGACGTGCCACAGGACAAGACACTGGCTAGATGAAGCAGAGAATAAGAGCACGGCCCCAAACAAGCAGTAAAGGTTCAAAAGGTTAGAGTCCCAGCCATACAATTGGAAGGAGGCAAATAAACACCCCCTACACCCACTGCTGGCAGGGCTAATCTAACACCAGCAGTGCTGCAAGGGAGCCCACAAACCCAGATTGCCAAACACTGTTTTGTGAACACCAGCTCAACCTTTAGGCTGATTCACCCTGGGAGAACAGAAGTCTAATGCCCTCCTGCCTCCAAGCCCATGCACAGCACCACTCAGTCCCTGTGGCACAAGCACCCCGTGACAGCATGATCTGCAATCTGCCCAGCTCCTCCAGCTACTTACGGCGCTTCGTACCATCACCATTCTTTGTGCTGTCGGACACTTGCTGCTTGCGGATGCTGTCCTCGTCCGCCTTGCGGTCCCGGCCTGGGCAAGCACAAATACGGGCTTCGAAACACCGGCGGCCCAGGACTTGCCCACTGGGAAGAAAGGGGAGAAGAAACATCAGCTGGCATCTGGGGTGTGGGCCAGCAGCTCCTCTCAGCTTCACACCACACTGTGCACCTCCCGTTTCCCAGCCCAGACTTCCTGGGTGTTGGGCAACTCCCACCTGCAAAAATCTAAAAAAATATCCTATAGCCCCTTGAATCAAACTGTTCCTAAGGATATGGAATGCTGCCCTAAGTGGAAGAGGAGGCAGAAGCTGCCTCTCCAGGAAAGGGTTACACTCGTGATACACAACTTACTCTCTGGTTTCCAGGGTCACAATGATAAGGATGGGGCGGCGGTTCATCCCTCCAACACAGCTGCTGTTGCACATGAAGTTGTACAAGACTGTCGTGAACTCAGTACCAACCTGGATGAGACAAAGGAGATGAGCAGAAGAGATGGTGGATGGAAAGCTCTGCTTTTTCCAAACTCTCCTCTTGTTTTTCCCAAGCTGTGCTGTAACTGGACTAGCATGAAATAGGCCCACCACTACAAGGCTTTCTTAAAAAAAAAGAGGATCTCCTGCTCTCAGGGTAAAAAGAGAGTGTTTCACAGCTCATTTCTGACAAAGAGGAAGAAGGGATTCAGTGTGATGAGGATGGGGAAAGCCCAAGACCCCAACTCCTTTGACTAGGGTTACAACCCCCACCCCCCCTTTGTGTGCCAGGATGCCACCACCCCGAGCTCACAACATACCTGGGGTGGCTCGTAGGGGACCAGCACACTCTGCCTCCCAGTGATGGGGTCTTCTACGTACTGGGCATGGCTGTTCCCTTCCACTCTGATCAGGTGGCTTGGAGGTGCAATCTGCCCTGCAAGGCCAAGGAGGAAAAAAAACAAGAGACAACTTGTTCAGTGAAGCAAGGTCATGCACAAGGTGTCACGATCTTCCATCATGGGAACTCCTGCGTGTGGCCCCAGAGGTCCATCAGAGCACATGTGGCTCCCAGCCCCTAAAGCATCCCTTCCCAAGATCCCTGCTGCCAGACACCAAAGGCAGCACAGGCTCTCTCAAGTTCACTCTGGACACCTGTGACTAAACTTGAACAAGGGCTTCCAAACTTCCCAGACTAAGCAAGCCTGAATGTCTCCTGAATGGCAGCTCACAGCAACTTTACCAGCAGGTAACTCCTAGTGGATTTTCACATTAGCTGAAAGCTTTTTTTCCCTCCCTATAATGCATACACAAAGCAAATTCCTTCAACTTTTGATTCCTACTCTTCTTCCCATCAATTGCCAACCCTCTTCTGCTCCCTTCCATCAGTCTTGAGCCTAAGGATCTAAAACAGATTCAAGCACCAAGAAAAATATGCATTTAATTAACGGTCAGCTTGAAAAATCATGCTTGTTTACAGCAGCAGCAGAGGAGAATATGATCTTCTTGGTTCCTAGGCCACTTTCCAATACGTAAAAGCTTTCTTCCTGCAAATTCTCTTCACTGTTCCTGCGACATACAACTAAATACAGAGGAGAGATGTGCGCTATGGATTCATCTCAAGAATGTGTTTCATGTACTGACTGTTAATTTCTTACTCAAAATACAGCCTATTTCTAGAGAAATAATTATTTCAGAATAAAAATTCATAGTTTTAATTTTTTCTTTCTTAAAACGCCATTATTGAGTGGTATCAACTCTCAATAAATTCAGTTTTGTCAGAAAAGCACTTTCGAATACGGAAAACTGTTTTGAAGAACTGTCTCACTCCACTCTAACTTTACACTCCCAAGCCCTTGCTTATTTTGGGGGCTTGTCTAGTTGGCTGCACTGCAATGGGATCCAGACTCCTAAGACATCCTGCTAACTGACACCTACAGGGTTTTTTTTACAGTAGGAGATAAATAATGGACGTAGAATAAAACAGATGCTCATCTGAACTTATGTGAACTTAAGCATCTAAGGCAAAATGGAACCCAGCCCATGAGCTTGCAGAAAACCAAAGGACATTTTAAAGACAGCTGCTACTTCACTAACATGAGGAGAAGCAAGTAAAAGATTAAAACATTAATACTGAACTGAGAGTGTTAAATGTAAAAGAATGTAGCCTACAGTTGATGCTGGCACTTAGCATTATCCTGCCAGAGATAAACAGCCCCTCTGTCTTTGAGGCGTGGATTAGGGACTGGAGATGATATTGCATCCTGTTACTAGATCCCTGTCCCAGAGACATGGAAGCTCATTCCTGAGCACAAGAACAGCTGCTTCTCATTGCAGGAGCAAAAGCAGAGCAGAGAAAGGCTGCCAAAGGGACACTGCCTGCCATGGGGACAGATATCCATCCAACCTGGGCAGGCATGAGGTTTATTTCAGTACTTGCCTCCCAAGGACGTGCTTGCATAGGGACAGCAAAAGCATTACATGACGCTGCCCGCTAAGCATAAAAAGCTGCACAAGGTGTTGCAGGGAGGCCTGCTTCCAGAAGGTTTGCTCTGAAGCTGCTGTCAAATCCCCCAGTGGCCACTCATCAGCCAAGTAGCTCTGGAGAGGGACTGCCAGCAAAGCACTGCCCTCCTTACCCTCGTTGAACTCCCGGCTCAGCTCGTGGTTGGGGCAGCGTTTGACCACTTCGGTGACGTGTTCAGCTTTCTTGTAGACTGGCATAGCTCTGATGACAGCTCCCTGAGGTGGTGGGGTCATCACTTTGATCTGGATGGGACATGTCTTGGCGATCTGGCAGTACAGCTTTTTCAGTTCGGTGGAATACTGAATGAGAAAAAGACCGAGAGAGAGTCAGGAAGTTCAGCTAGGGATGAAAGCACACCAGAAGGACAGAGATGGCTTTGCACATGGAACTGAAAGCACCAGCTACTGCATGTGCATTGCACTTGTTTGCACAACAGCTATGCTTCCAGACAAATGACAAAACCCCTAGAACTTTACGTGCTTTGAAATGGCAGAGCATAAATCTACATCCTAGTTATCCCAAAGGCAAAAGTTTTCAGATAAAGAGCACTTCTTTTACAAGAACAAATAAAGTCTTTATTTCTCTTGGGCACACACCCCTTCTTGCAAGGGACACCCATTACCCACCTAACAAAACAGATGCTATTCTTTTCACAGCACCCTGTAATCCTGGAAGTACTGGAAACCACCCACATAAAGTGTTTCATCCTGTTTTCTAAGAAGCCCTCCTACTCTTGCAGAGGGATGAAATAAAAACATGAACCTTGGAACTAAACAGCACTTGAAAGCAAAACCTTGATCAATTTAGGTGTTGTACCAATCTGACATTTCAGTCATCTTTTAAAACCATCTCATACATCTACTACACATGCCTGTAGTAAACTCCTCACTTCTAAACTCAAAGCATTACATCCACAAAAGAGGTAAAAAAAAAAGAAAGATGTTTTTTCAAATATTTAAAGAAGAGTTGAACAGCCCAAAGACCAGGTTCATGGCAAGACATAGAGCATAACCTAGCAGCTGGCTCCAAAAGTGAGGCTGTGACCATGCAATGAACACCTGGAACAAAGTAAGATGCTCTTATTCACTGTGCTAATTTGGAGCATATTAGATTTCTCTTAAGATATTCCCCACCAAAACAGTAAACTGATGCAGCATTTTCCTGAAGTGTGTTCACAGCTGGAAACCTTTACTCAGCAAAACATCAAAGCTGAAGTTGGTGGTTTCTTTTCAAAACCCCTCACTGAAATTAAGCCATCTGCTTAGCAGGGAGGATGGCAAGGAAACACTTAAGTGGTTCAGTACTGCACAACCTGAGCCCATTTTCCTGGATGTCTCCCATGAAGGAGACTCTCCAGTTTCCCCCTGCTATACAAGGTTGTTCCAAAATACAGCAGGTTTTTTTCAGTGCCCCGCTCCAGAGGCATTTGGTTTTCTCCTGGTATTCAGATATTCATGAGTGCAGAGCTCTCCCTGTACCTCTAACAACATAACCCACAGGAATCGCTGGCATTCCCCCATTTCCATCTCCTTGGTTCCTGCAGACAAAGAAAAGTGAAAGCCCCGAGATGGTTGTTTACTCACAAAAAAGGTCTCTGGGAGCCACGGACCAGTACAGCCCCATTCCCAACTGTTCAAACAGAGGAGTGACTGGTCCAGCCACAAAGATGTGGCCATGGACCCCACAGGGATGGCAAGAGCCAGCACGTGTGTGTGGCAGATGATGTGGCAGCAAAAGGATTAGCTAGTGATATTCAGGGATTATTTGCGTTTCAAAGTGTGCACATTGCTAACATAGGAAAAACCAAACTTGCGAGAGACACGGGTAGGAGGGAGGGATTAAACATAAACCAAGCCAGTCCCTTCCCTCCTCACTCAACACCATCCTGCCATGTGGCAGAGAAGATGCTACAGGTATTTAAGCTACAAAAAAGGATTTCTTTAAAACGCAAAGGCCAAATTGTGCAATGCATTTTTCATGCCCGCAGGCTAGAGATTAAACCCACAAAGGATTTACCCAGCCCGCGGAAACAGGGAACATGCCAAACAATTACAAAAAAAAAGTTGCGAAACAGATCTAGATGGTGATTTATATCATACATCTTTTAAACCTGAAATTCCTTATTGTTTTTTAATTAAAAAGCAATTCCTTACTGAAGGTAAGAGTGAGCTCAGCATGTTGTCTTTTCATCTCAAGAGGTAGAAAAAGAATCACTTACATTTGAAAGAGGAAGAAAACCATTGTTTCCTTCCAACACATGAGTTTGTTAATAGCATTGTGAAGGTTTCGAGGACAGAAAGCCTCAAAAATCTCAAAAAGCCAACTAATCCCTTGGATATCTGAACATCATTGAAGCATAAAGAAATTGGGCACCCAAAAGTGATGGGCTGAAATGAAAGCATAAATATGGAAGAGTACTGGTTGCACAGAGGGCACAGCACATGCCAGGAGCCAATGTGTCCAGTGTCTGCAGGCATCCAGAGAATTGAACAAATGGAAGGGGATACACACCCCTCGGTCACAAATCAGGACTCAGGACTGTTGGTGCTGACTGTAATTTTAGGTGTAATATCTTCAAAGACAGAAAGCTGGGGTTATAACAAAGTGGGAAAATAAAAATCACTGCTTTCAGAAGGACTGAGAGGTACCCAACACCAGCATGAATACTGAGGCTCCTGATCAGATAGCATGACCCCTCATCTAGCAGAGAAAGGGATCTGCTCCTCATCCACCCTCTGGCATCCCAAGCATCAGGCCCCTTCAGCTACAACTAGCAAGGAAGCCATTGAACCTACAGCTTAAATTCATGGAAAGCAAACAGTCAAGAGCTAATGCGTTATGATGAACAAGCATATCCAACAAAGAAACACAGAGCAGACTCAAGAGCTGCAGGTTCTGGCCAACACCTTGAACTTGGCTTGTCAAGGAGGGTAACCAGGAGCCCACCTCTGCTTTGAGACACGGTCAGGGCACGGTTAAGTGGCAGTGTCCAACAGAAGCAAAAGACACAGCAAGGGGGCTGAGCTGCCTTTTT
This sequence comes from Climacteris rufus, assembly GCA_013398175.1. Lineage (NCBI taxonomy): Eukaryota > Metazoa > Chordata > Aves > Passeriformes > Climacteridae > Climacteris > Climacteris rufus. The sequence continues at coordinate 772,180 of VZRZ01008815.1, read as the reverse complement.
ATCACCTGACTGCAAGAGGAGTTCAAGCCTCTCAGGCACTGCACAGGGCTTGGGGACGTGGTGCAGAGCCACAATTTCACATCTACCCCAGGCACAGCCATGCCTGCAAGCGTGTAATCACTGAAGGGACGGTCATTTAACACCGGTGTAAATCTGTTCACGGGGTACCTGCTGTCAGACAGCGAGGGGCTCGAGTTTCCCACCCCGCCAACTCTGCTGCACCATGAGTAACCTGATGCACAGCCATTTATTGGCATAGAGAGATGCCAACAACTAGGTCGTGGTGACTTCGTATTGGATCAGTGATAATCGCTATATCCACAGAGCAAGACAGGATATTGTATATAGATTTCAAAGCAAAGGCGCTTCAGAAAGAAAACCCGAGGCAGGAGCTGTCTGTGCATTCAGACAGTGCCTGCAAGCAAGGATCACCCTCTTGGCACAGGTGCTGCTCCTCAGTGGTCCCAAACCACCCCACCCCGCAGGAGGTGACAGTCCCCCTGCCCACTGTTTTGCTGTGTGAACTCTCTGTATGAGGAGCAGGATCATGAGCAACTCCCAGAAATCCAAGGCATGGCTATTAACCAGCACACTTGAACAGGAAAACTAAATTAATTAGGTATCCAAATATAAAAAAGGAGCTTGACCCAACAAACAAGTCTATCAGTTAACAAGATGACAATAGCCATTATCTAGCAGTAGGAACAAAAGTTGTGCCAACAGCCTGAGAAGTGCAAACACCACTTCCAACAGACACAGAGACCTATAAGTCATTTAAAACAAAAGAGTTGAGCCTGGAAATGTGTTATCTCTTCAAGAGGGAGAGGAAAGAGCTTTGGCTCTGACTTTTCTTTGGAGTTCGAGTGCTGCCTGTCATGAATTTCACTTTTTTTGCTTAATAATACATTTTAAAAGGAAAGACGAAAACATTCCAGTGCCTGCAGCTCTGCTCTCCCCACCTGCCTGTGCAGACATACTGTATTACCCACTCTTGGCACCCTGGCTGGTAATTCAGTACCACAATACACACACGCCAGCTACCATCAGACAACACCTGTCTGATTTCTCAGTAAGCCCCTTCTACGGAAGGTGTGTCAACAAAGGATTGAAAAGAGAAAACAAAACACTTTTTGACTCTCAAATGGAGAATTTTTGCTAGAAAAGACTGAAGTCTACTGGAAGTAAGTGCTCAGTGCAATACAAGCTGCAACAGCTTTTCAGCGAGCATTCAATCCCTCTGCAAAACTCTGATGCAGTGAAATCCCCCAAACACTACCTTCGAAATCTACCTCTAATATCTGTTTTACCACCTGATCTAGCAGAGGGATTATGGGCTCCTAAATCCTTAAAAGGAGAGGGGTTCAGTCAGCTCTACAAATGCTGACGGATGTTAGCTTGAAGGTGATCCCAGAGGCTGGCTTAAAGCACTACAGCTCCCTGAGCCCCTCCTGCTCAGATCAACAGGTCTTTCATATCTTTTGCAAACTTCTTTCAAGTAGTCATGTTTTAGTTCAACTCAGTTAACTAGATTCATTTTACTTGATGTTTCCAAAGCTGTCACTCAGCTATGCTTTCTCCCCTATCAAACTAACTCCCTAAGAAGGGGAAAAAAACCCAACAGGTTAAAAGAGTGGGAAAGCAATAGTTACCCGCACCAAAGCATTCACAGGTGAAAACAAGGAGAGTCACAAAGAAATAAAAAATAATTTGCATGTGTTTTACTTATTTAGGAGAAAAAAAAGGCAGTGGGAAGAAAGCAAGCTACCTACTACGAAAAAAAAAATTGACGTTTACACAAGCACCTTAAACATTTTTGCTTTGACAGACCATGATTTAACTTTTCATTTACAAAAAACTGTTGGGAGCATGTGGGGGCACATCGAAACACACGTGTGCACATGCACACACTCTTAAGAACCAACTCATACCCAGAGGACACTCAGTGAAGAAGAGCTGCACCAGGAGTGCTGCACACATGGACATCTCCTTCCAAATTTAACCTCCAGCTCAGCAAAACCTTAACCCTACCGCTTGTGAGCTGACTTGTTGCAGTTTCAGTTTGAAGTCCTCTATCTCACGAGACTCCCGAGAAAAGTGAACAGCTTGCTGCTAGTGGGCATAGTGGGCATCCAAACCATGGGCACAGCTGACAGGTCTCCAGTGATACAGATCCACCACGTGTGGCAAGAACCCCCAGCCTGACAGCCCACAGCACAATAGATGTCCGTGAGCATCCCCCATCTCCAAGGGAAAACAGCGTGCGATGACCGGGAGCAGGGGAGCGGGAGGGGATGCTGATGCAGCCCCACCAGTGCTTTGCAAACATTTACCAAATTCCTCCGCCCCGGGGCAAAGGAAAAACCATGTCACACTCTTTTCCCTCTTGAGGAAGGGCAGTGAACCACCCAAGGACGTCCGCCTTTGCAAAGACTTAAACTTCATTTTTCCCTGAGGCTCCTCTGCCCCCTCCCCGTCCCCTCGCCAGGCGCTCAGGAACGGTGCTGACGAGCTATTAAAATCCTTCCTCCGAGCGCTTTTCCCCGGGAGCCGCAGCCAAAGGCCGCCTGTTGCCACCTGTCAGTCGCGGGGATTAATTACCTGCGCCGGGCGGGGAGCGGCACATTCCTGCCGGCCTCGCCCGCCGG
>VZRZ01008815.1:741778-769517 GCA_013398175.1 Climacteris rufus | reverse complement strand
AGCGCCGCGGAAACCGCAGCGGCCGCGGGCAGCGAGCAGCGCCGGGGCTGCCCCGGGGCAGCGGCACTCCCAGCGCCCGCAGCTGCTGCTGCGCCTTGGAAACCGCGGCGAAAAAAATAAATAAGTGTGCGTGTGTGTGTGCGCTGACCTGCTTAGGTAAACGGGGAAGGGGAGGGGTGGGGCACGGAGGAGAGCGGAGAAACGTAGCCTGCGGACAGGGATTCGGGTCCCGCAGCGCCGCCGCTCCCCGGCCGCGCAGCCCCCGAGCCCCTGCGCTGGGCCACCGCGGGGTGCAAGGGGGAGAGGAGCGGCTCTTCCCCTCCGGCAGAGGCACAGCCACCCCCGAGCCCTGGCAGACACACTCCGCGCTCCCCTCCCCTCCGCACTCCCGCCCTGCAAACACTCACCCCGACTCGGAGGGCAGGAGAAGGGACGTGCACAAGTGGCCATGCTATAGGGGACCCCCTGAAATCCCCCCAAATAGCGAATTCAGAGCAACTGCTAGATTCTCACGTCTTTAGGATGATGAGATAATTTCTTCCTGTGACAATATTCAGCATCGCTTAAAGCTCCCCAGGGGTTTTAGTTCAAAACTACCTTGATCGGGATGTATCATCTCTACCTAACACTGCCAGCAAAGCCACGATGATAACAGAAATAACACTGATAATTTCCCATACTGCTTCTGCACTGTGAAACACTTGTAAATTTGAAAACTTTACATACAAGGGCTTTTACATTTCAGTTTCATATCTTCGACTTACTTCATCAAAAAGCAAAGACATCTTGAGGTTTGGCTTGAAAACACTTTTTAAAATGAACAACAAAAAAGAATCAATTGAAAAGTATCCTGTTTCAAGAGGAAAAAAGCCTCCAATAAAAAACTTCAGAGGCAAGGTTTACGCATATTTTTTGAGACAAAGAGATGGCTGTAAAGGAAGGGTTTACTATTTGTTTTTGTGAGTTCTCTTCCTTTACTAGTCTATTATTTTAAACCTTTATGAAAATAATTTATTTAAGATCCAAAATCATTAGACTCTTGCAGTCAAATGGCCTCAGCTTGTGTAGCCATCTCACACACTGCTTGTGTATTGTGTCCAGTTTCTTTTGCCTGTTTCTAAACTGAAACTTAGCAGTAGCAAACAAGTTTCAGATGCTAACAACATCTTGTAATTTGCATTTCTGATAGATTACTTTTCATTAGAAATTTTGTGAGGTAAAAGTATGAAATGAGAGCAAATCTGCTGAAAGGCAAAGCTGATCCAGTGGTGAACATCATCTTCCCCGGTATCTAAGTCTCCCAGTGGCTTCTGTATTAAGAATGCACAACAAATGATCAGCCTGTTTGCCTACCACAGAAAAGATAACATTAAGAAGCATTAAAGAACAGTAGGAAGTTCACTCTCATGCTACACAAATTCACCTAAAGGCTATGACATGTTAAATTTCAGCAGAATAATGAGGAGTGATCGAAGTTAGGCTAAAACAATACTTAATATTGGATTTGGAAAACATCCACTTCAATTACTGAGCATTAATTATTAAGTCAGTAAAATTCAACAGCAGAATTTTTAATCATTACAGTGACTGCAGAAGAAATAACCAAGAATAACTCCATTGCATGTCTTCCCTCCTTTCACAGCCTCACTACTCTCAAAGACACGTGGCTACTTCACATCCTCCTAGCAAGAGGGTAACCCACTGCAAACAAAGCACTACACTGAAGTTACAAATATTTGTATCTATATAAAATACACACACCTGCTTGCAGGTGATGCAAGCCAGTGGACAGTACGCATATGCCCACATGTTTTCCTACATGAAACTAAGTTGATTGTATGACCTCAAGCATCACAGCAGCTAAACACTGCAACAGTGACATAACCAGCAACAGTCCTTCCAGGCAACTCCACTCTTTAAACCAGAATGTATACACCAAAACTGCAGGAAAAACCTCCAGGACTTGATTTAGCAAAAAATCTTCAGCATATGCTTAACTTTTGGCAGCACTGTTAACCACTATCTGCTCAAGTCAGTATGCTTCTGTGTAAGGGCATTTGTGAAGTCGAACTTAAGAAAGATCTGATTCAACCTGTATTTTAAAGGAAATCAGATTTTTGTTATAAAGGACTCCAAGAATAATTGAAAAGAACATATTCAGGCTCCCAAAAGCAAAACCACCCCACCACCTAGTGCTCCTGACTCACATGCCTTGGCCTCTGATACTGAGCACCCGGACCTGTTCTGCTCATGGACTGCTTTAAGTCCAGGCTGGGCATTTCAGACCTCCTTTTAGCTGGTGTGGGAGATTAAACTTTCTTACAGTCATCTGTTCCAGGCTCAGTCAAAGAGGAAAGCTGCTGTGTTTCCTATTAGCCTCCAGATCTCACTTGTTTCAAGTTTACATGTTGCAGCATGCTCCATCCTACCAGCCAAACTCCCAAAACTCTAATCAACCATAAGAAATATTGTCTGGAGTAACCAGACACCAATTTTTACTGCATCTCCCTGTCACTTTTGTTCCCTGCTGAAAGTCAAAGGGTGATGAACTCAGCCACAAGGAGGGAAGAAGCACAGCACCACATAAAGGTTGCTCAACAAAGTAAACAGCAAAGCAAAATCCTAAATCTTTCCAAAATATGTCTGCTCCCACCAAATCTAACCCGATTTCAAAAACATGAGTCAGCAATAGCAGTCCCAGACAAGCAGGTCAAACCTTGCAACCCCATAGAGAGTAGATAGAGGCTTTGGGTCCTTTGCAATTTGGGATACAGACACAGGTTCAGATAGCTCCACACCACCTGAAGATGAAGGGGGAAGAAGCAGGTTACAAGGAAATGCCCAATGAGAGACCTACACACAAAACTCTTTTTAGTTCCTTCATCTGCAAATAAGGGGATTTCATTACTAACTCAGAAGAAAGTGAATGAGTCACTAGTACAGTATCTGTTACAGCAGAGGGAAGCAAGCTGGATGAGAGAATGCACTAAAAAAAACCAAAACAGCGAAGTTGGTCTGGCAATGTAGTCTTTTCAATCAGCAACAACCTAAGCCTGCACATTAGGGGAAGAGTCAGTCCCAGAGATATCAGGCACTCTGCCACAGACTACACTGGCCATTCAACACCCTGGAAAGCAGGACACTTTGCTAGATGGTGACAGATTTCCACCCAAATTCTGGCTCATGCCAAAGGACTGGCCTACTTGCAAAATGCCACAGGGTCAGCACGCTGCAAATATTTACATCAAATACTGGCCCATCTTCCTACCTGGGGCACTGATGGGCTCAGGGAGATGCAAACCTGCCATCTTTGCACGTTCATTTTGATACAGGAAAGAAAATTCAAGCAATTCAAAGCTAAGACAAGTTTTAATGTCTTCTGATCTCTCATACTAAATACCTTTGCCCAGACACATTTTCTGTCCTGTTCGTTCTTTCCTGACTTACGTTTCAGATACAATCAACTCTACAAAAAGGCCAAATAACCCCTGAGGAAGTTCACATTGAAATAATTAGTGTTTTGTTCCTGCCTTCCTACAGTGCTGCTGCTGTTGTGCTGTGACCAAGTGCTCCCTGACTGTTTCTGGAGTGGGCAACTGGCCAATGCACCCCATGGAGGAGGGCTCGTAGCTAACTGGGAGACCAAAAGCCTCAGATGCCAACTTGAATAAAACAAGGGGCCACCAGTCAAGTCAGCCAATGAGTGCTCTTCTGGATGTGAACACTCGACAAAGACCAAATGGCTCAGAAGAAAAAAGGTGATCCCCTTTCTTTCCTACCCACTTTGCTTCTCGTCCCATTTATTCCACCTGAGGGAAGGTGCAGATACCTCTCCACTTCATCCTTCTAATACACCATTAATCACACCTATGGGAGGCGATGGAAGGAAAGACAGAAAGTATTAAATCTGACAGGCTCTCAAAGTGGCACTGCCAGTGAAATGCATCATTAAGGTGAGTAATTTTCCTGTTTACTTCACAGGCTCTGAGCCCCCCCGCTCCTTCCTCCCTGCCTAGATGTGGGCAGGACCCATCAAGGCAAAGCTTTGGAAGCAAGCAGCAGCGTCCCCAATTTCTACATAAATGCTGCAGGCCAAAGAGCAAAGGCAAGTTCCAACTGAGTCCTTGACAGTAATCAAGCACTGCGGCGCCTCTGGTCTTGTCTTGTGCATACCTTGCAAGTAGCATCATGTCTTCCCAGGGAGATTTCACTGGCAGCGCACACAAGCGCCTTGTTCCTTGGCTTCTATCTCAGAAAAAAAGAGTCCTGAAAACACATACACACACACCCCTGCTTTTCTGATCCAAGGGAACCCATTTCCCTCTAAATCTTCAGTGTAGTGTTAGCAGCCCTTTCAGAATAGGTTTATGGTTTTGCCAGAAATCTCTTTTGTTCCTGTGCAGAAAGGTTAGCACCAGACCCTTGCCAAAATGGCATTGAGACTTCTCTGTTAACGTCCAGGAAACTATCCTGAGTCAGATCTTATTACGTTTGAAACAAAGTGCAAGTACCAGCAAGTCTCTTCCATGATAACAGCCAGGGCCTGTCCCATTTCCTGATCACATTACGCTCAATTTCCAGAATTACATCTATGCAAATACTGTTCTCCTGCTTGCAGAACATTTCATTGATAATTAAAGTGAAAAGCCAGCAAACCTTTTCTGGCCAGGATGGTGAGCGAGGCAACAAACTAACACACAGACATCAAGCAGGGACAGATGTTCTTCCTTTGTACAAGGACCATCAGATAAGGGTCCCCTCCTCCTCCTAGAAGACAGAGGATCCAAACTGAAACAAACCATTTCTGCAAACATCCCTCTGTTTTCTGGAATTACTGACCCAACAAGGCCACACTCTAGTTCTGAGTCACAGAGAAAACAAAAGGATTAGGAAGACAAAAATTACACCTAACTGAGCAAGTCATAGCTTTACTGAGAACATAAAGATGTAGTAACTCAGATCTAAACTAGATCAATAAAGCATGACAGCAGCTGCAGAACACTTAGGATGAATGGTGACTAAGACAAACCTTTAAACCTTCTATTCATACAATTAAGCTTTGGGGATGAACGGCGAGAAAGTCAGACAAGAGCACAGTCACTAGCTATTACCAGCACTTGCAGGCTCTGGGATCTGTCTTTTACCCAGATCCTCCTCCTTCTCAGCCCTCTCCTTCCATCCTCAATGACCTAGCTAAGCACAGTCCTTGAGTCAACTCATGTGGTTTCTTCTGAGCCTACTTTCAAAGTCAAGACATGATTCAGCAAGGTGTTTAAGCAGATGCCTACCTTTAAGGTTGGGAGCAGCCTTGCTGACTCCAACAGAACCCAAGAGATTTCACTGGGAATATTCACGTGCTAGAGGTTATGCACTCGCTCGAGTGCCTTACTGAACTGAGACCTTGATTTTCCTATGTACCGTGGGAAACAATTCATCGAGTTCCATGCTGAGGAACACAGCAGAGCTGCTGCTGCAGCCATCAGAACATTCCCTGCTCAAAGACACAGCACCTCACTCCCAGACAGCCAGTGAGGTCAATGCTGTGGCATCTTCCCTGCTAGGAAGATCAACAAACCCATTCCAGATTTGGGGTACTTCTCCATTTTTTACTCATGCTCTGCAGCAGCCCTGGACTTAGACAACTGCAGCAGCTAAGGGAAGAAAGCTATTCCACAGAGCAGCATTTAGAAAGGGAGGAAGACTTGCAGTGAGTTTAGAAAATGTTAGCAGCAGTCCTTCCTACTCCTCATAGAAATAACAAACTTCAGTTTTGCATCTCCTGCCCCCTAAGAGTAGAATGAAAAACCACACCCCAGTGGACATGCAAGCCAAACAAAATTGTGCAGTAACATGTCACATAAGAAATGGAAGGCTTGAACACAGTCCATATCTCTGATTTTTAGGCTGCTTTGAAATATCAGCAAGAAAGCACAGGTATATAAAGCAAGCTTGCATGGACCTGGATGCACTTTACCGGCTTTACTCTACAAGAGCCTGCTAGGTAAACTCATCAGGAATGATTGCCCAAATACTCCATGACAGAGTAACAGATCTGTAAATTATTGGAAATAGATTACATCACGTCTCTCAATACCTAGCAATTGACTTATTTCACTTGGTAACAAAGATAATCATGTCATGTGCATGATCTAACTGGAAACGCAACAGGAATTAATGTGGATTTAGATGCAAATCCTTGCAACCACAACCCGAAGATGGTTTTCCAAGGAAAACACCAAACAGCCCTTTGTCCCTGCAGACCTCACTACTCTTCACTGCTTCATTTGCAAACTGCAAGCTCTGAAGACCCCAAGCAACAGATGCTTTGTGAGAAGACCTAGCCCATTCAAAGCAAGACTGTTTTCCCAAACAAAAAGCAGTCTTTGTTACTGGATAACAATGAGAACAGGAATAGTTCCCTGGGAAACATAATTTAAAAGTCAGATTTCCCAACTAACCACACCCAATTAGTAAGTAATGCCATGTTTTTGAGTGATTATGGAGTCCCAGCAGATTTTTTTTACCCATTTCAATATTGTGATTTTTCTCCATCTTCACAACCAAAAAAGGAAGCAAAACCCCCTCATGATCTTTAATAGGTGGCAGGTAACTAAAGGCAAGCCCCTTCCTCCCTAAAAAGAAACAAAATAAAATGGAACAAAACAAGACAGAGTTGCAACATCAGAAGTTATTCGCTCACACTGTCTGGCACTCCCATTTTCCTTACAGCTCATACGTGGTGCATCAGAGAGAGATGCAAAGTCTCCATGGACAGGACAGCTGCTGGTCCTGCTCGATGCTGTGCAGATGAATTCCTGCCCTGGCAGAATGCAAGCTTTGTTCTGAGATAGCTACCGTGAACCTCATGAGCCTGCACCACTGCAAGTGCTATCAAGGGTAACACTTAAACATCCCCTTAGCAGCTCTGAATTTAACATTATCCAAACAAAAAGGCAGGAGAAGGGCCGGGACTAACACTGGCAAGCCATTTGCAAGTGTAGCCTACTCAACACAATCAACTGGCATCAAAGAAGTTAAGGACTTGGAACCTGCAGAAGTCAACTGCCTCTCCAAAATTTTATCAGCCACTATATAGAGGAAGACACCATTAAACAACTGACACAACCCCAAAGACCCTTCCCATCCACCAGCTTCACAACTGAACAACAGAACAGAGTCCACAGGGGAGTAAGTATTTAGCTCTACAGATGCAGACAGCAAAGCACCAGGATGCAGAAAAATGCTAAATAAGATCAGAGATATTACAACACACACCACAAGGATGTGACCATGCTACTGCTATGATGGGCAGCAGATCATTATTGTGTAAGGGAAAGTACAAGGCTCCTCCACACAAAGTACTGCGTTAGGGAAAAAAAAAAAGCACATTTTACAAAGTGTGGAGGCAACAGATTGAAACAATCCAGAGGGAGACACTAGGAAAGAAGGAAGCTGGTGAGGGAGAAGAAACCCTAGCCACAGCACACCAGCTACCTGACCCTGGAGGACAACAACCGATAGAGGCCCAGCTAGACTGCAACTGTTGCCACGTATTTCTTATTTAAATACAATTTGTTTAATCTCAAACTGGATTCAACCATCAAAGGCTCTCTTCTGTAGCACACTGACAGTTCGCTCTAAATCTCTGCACCTTTAATCCTTTAATTAGCCAAGAAAAATGTGATCTCAACTCTTCCACCAACCTAAGCTAATTTTCTGCATGAAGCTTCCAGCTCCTGTAGGTTACAGGTTTTAGCTGCTCGTGTAGCCAAGGGGAAAAGTACAAAACAAAACACACACCCCCAACACCGCATTCCCACACAGGCTGATGTGTGCTTCTCCATGTGATGCTTTTCCAAAGAGCAAGCTCCTTGAAAAGTCCTTGCAGAAGCAAGAGGGACCCATTTTCACACTGCAGTAGTGGGCTGGGAGGTATAATTACATCATCCAAGTCAGAGGAAGAACCAACAGAGGTTTCTGGGAACAAGGCAATGTGTGCACAGGAGAGGGATAAAACTGAAATGTTAAGCCAATGCTTGGCTGAGAGAGTGTCATCAATGGCTTTGGCCACCTTTCTCAGTGACTTTGGGATGGGAGCTCCTAAGCAAGCAAACAAAATCCTGGACAGTCAACCATTTCGGAAACTATCTCCAAAAGAGGATTTCTCCAGAGATGAGCTCTGCTGTTTCTCAAGAACTGTCATGGCAACCCAGCTCTGAAAGGAAAAAAAGGAAGACTGCATAAGTCACCAGAGCATCAGGACAGAGACCTATTTTGGCAGCTTGAAATAGACATCAGGCTCTTCATGCAGCCCAGAAAGAGCAAACTCAAGGAAGGACAAGAGGGCCACCTAAATTCTTCTTGTCTGAAGCCCTAAGCATGGGGGAGTGAGGTATAATCTGCACCTGAACATAGCCCTGAATGTCTCTCCAGGTCAGGATGAGTCTTGCAGAGCAAGGCAAAAGCAAACAGTGCTCCTGCTCAAGGCCTGGTCATAATGCAGCTTGCAAGGATCTGCTGGCTGGCTACATGCTGACCCCACCTGTGACATGCAGAAAAAGGAGTTCATGAAAAGCCAAGCCATCTCCACACAGGCCCCAAAACATCATGTTCCAGCCGCTATGTGCCAGAGCCAATGAACCTGCCCATTGCTGCAGCACTACACAGGCACAGCAGATCTCTTTCTAGGCACAGCCTGCAAGTCCACACAATGCTGCATGGAGCCCAAGGCCATCCCTACTATGTGTGTTTAATCTGCCAAGTGTGGACAAGCCGTAGGAGGCCTTCCTTGTAGGTGGCCAGGGAACACGTGAACAGCAGCACCAAGAGTCACCAGGGACTTGACAGAGGCACAAAGACACAGGAGTAAGAATAACCCCTCTCTGATGAGCAAATGCACAGTGGAAGGGCCCTGTCGACATCAAAGGTAGAGGACAGGCATTTGTGCTTCTTGCAGTTCTTTAATTTGCTTCTGTGTTGAGGTCTTGACAAAGATGAGCACATGACCAGGGCTGCCTCGCTTACACAAGCACTTCTGGTGAAGTCACAGCAGGATTTGGTTTGAGAAAAGGGGAGGAAAAAACCCCAACGCTCCGCTGGTTTTAAGTACTGGCAAAATACTACCTAGGCAGTGTTACAACCCCATGTCTACCTAAAACAGAGCACTTGGAACGCATGCCCCTTTCCTCTGATAGGATTTTAGAGTCACTGTGTTCACACTGTCCACCTTACTCGGCCCAAATCAGTTTCCACTGACTTCCCAGCAAGGAATCCAGCCCATCAGACAACAAAACTGATCTGACTAACAGTTGCTCCAGTCACACACAATCTGTACCTTCAAAACCAGAAATACAGCTGCTTGTGCATCTCTGTGGTTATTTTACAAAAAAACAAGAAACACTGCAGAGCTCAGTATGATCATCAGAACTGTCAGCTCAACAATATGAGAGCCTTGACATGAGAACCTCTATTGCCAACCTCACCACTCCAGCTGCTCCTGAGTCATATAACTGTTCTAGGCTGCCACAGGCCTTCAGAAAGAGGCATTTCAACTGCACAGTTAAAGGCAGGCAAATGAGCTCTGCAAGCTGCAGTTGCAAGATGTCCATTCAGTTCCTACAGAATAAAGAGGATGGGAGTAGCTGGCAAGGAACTTTGGACTGGGAAGCTGCATTCTGGGGTCCAGGCAGACAGCCTGGTAACTGAATTTCTGCACTGTCTTTGATCAATGTATTACAGAACATCTTTCCACTGACAGTCCTCAGGGTACAAAAAGGTAGGAAACAGTTAGTAGAGTTGCTCCAGGTCCCAAAGCAAGCTCATCTCACAGCACCAAGATGAGTAGAGTTTTTTCTCTTCTAAGAAAGAAAAAAAAAAAGAAAAAATTCTACAGTGCTCTGAAAGCAGCTAATCAGATTATTAAAGTGCTTAAAAGTTTAATGAAGAAATCAAAGCTATTAAGCAAACATTCAGCTTGATGTCTCTCTTCCTTCTTACCCACCCTTCCTCAATGCATTCAAAACCTCTTTTTGCTCTGCTATAACATGTTTGAACAGGTACTGAGATACAAACAAGTCTTGGCCCCATCTCATACAGAATGGATTGGTTGCAGATGTTCTCCTGCAAGCTACATCTTGCCTCCTGCAAGAGCATTCATCTCCAAAACACATCATTTCACCTACTTTGCCTGAAGCCAAAACTCAAAGGTTATTTAATTTTTAATATTTTTTTTTATTAACTCTAACATACCTACAGCTGTGCAAGCAAAACCCCATCTGGTTTTTCAAGGCACAAAGAGGCAAGCGACTAAGTTTGATAAAAGTAACCAAGTTGGGGCAGTCATCTTTCTGCTCACCTCTGCAGGAGCCAACAGCAATGTCAGGGGTGCAATAAAACAAAAATCTGCTATATTTCAGAGAAGGCTGACATATTCCACTATCTTCCTAGGACAAGTCAGACATGAGCTCATACAGTGGCAGGTGAGTCAGTGACGAGTCAGACAAGAGCTCCTTAATTAAGCTTTAGGGGCAGATGATCCCTCGAAGGTGTAATCAGATTGGTATGGCCAGTGGAAAAAGGGAAAAAAAAAAAAAAGAAAAACATTAAAAAAAGCTGAGTGAACTGCTACACCTTTGCTGAACCATGCTGGGCAGGCTGAAGACAGCCAGCTGCCCAAAGCCCTCAACACACAGGAATATATGGCCATCCTGCACCACTCCCTGGCAGCCAGCACCTGGCCTGCACGCTCAGCTCTGCTCCTCCAGGCACCAGAGAAACGCTGCCTTCCCCAACAAGCAGGACACACCAGGGTCACACTGTGGACATGGTGCAATGCTGGGTGTCCAGTGCAAGGGGCACCCCAGGAGTTCCACCTTCAGAGCAAGGGGGTGGCTGGCAACAGTTCAGACCTGCGTGGTGGAGAGGGAAGAGGTCATGAGTGAGTCATTCCCAATCACTAACTCACAGAATCAATCTTGACCAGGTGATTTATCAAAGACTGAAATGCTACCAAGGCATCTCACTTAGGAGAAAGACTCCATGAATTCTGTGTTTTGGAAGCTTCCCTGAAATAAGCTGCAAAATACACATCAGAGTATCAGTGCATTGAAACAAAATAGCCCCATTAACCAGATTGAGATCAGGGTGACTAACAGCATCAGAGCATTTTTGTGCTCTTGACATCAGACATCAGCATGGAAATGGTTTTCTTCCAGCACGTGTCCCTGCAAATTCATCCTGGAACTCGTCTCGCCTGTGTAGTTGCTCTTCCTGTCAGCCAGGGACTGAACTGCAGTGCTCCCTCTGAATGCCAGCAGCACGAGCACAACCCAGCTATCCCCATCTTATCTTACACAGATCAGTCTGCTGAAAAACATGCCCAAGAAAGACACACTCCAACCTCTGCAGTCCTTTCGAGAGGTATGGCAAAGGAAATGGGCAAAAATGACTCATCAGAGAAGTCAACACACAAAGGGAATGCCAAATAAAGGTCAAATTTATGAATTCCTTACAGAAACTGATTGTAAAGCAATCAAACCGCATACTTTGTCAAATCTTACAGAGCAAATGATAAATCTTCTCAAGATTTTCATAGGGGCCTCACCACTTTCTTTGTGAGTGCCAATATTGTAAGAGGTTTTAGTAGGATATCTAAAAATGCACAGACTCCTTTCTGTTAAAGTCCCCTTTGCTCATATACCTACAAGAACTCACCAAGGATGGGTCAAAAAAAATGACTAAGAATGACTTGTATGAGAGGTTTGCAGGAGAAGAGATGCGAGACAAGGACCTCATTGCACAACCAGCCACCACCCTGCTGATTAATGAAGAGGGATCATTCAGTGCTCAGACACTGGACAAACATCTCATGGCAAGACTTTTTCTGTCCCACCCATGGATGCTGATGCTCAAATGCAGACAGAACGGATGCACTGCCTGCCCCACTGCTGGCTCTGCAAACACTCTTCAGGCTGGGCACTGGGCCCAGTGGCACCACTCCCATCCCTTCCCCGTGGGAAGCCCTTCCAGCTCTGCATTTTGACAGGGGGTCCAATAAGCTCTGGGTGAAGGTCTGGTAGCAAACCTGGGCTCACTTTTCTCCCACTGTAAGGTCAGGAGCAAGGCAGCTCCCAGCCACAGCTCACACAGTTGAGCTAATGAGCCCCGACAAGTGACAGGGTGAGTTTGTCAAGGCTCGACACCACAGCAATGGTACAGCACTGTGCTCTGCCTGCAGACCAGGAATGGGCTTTCCTTCTAGCCATGGCCCCCAACTGGCCTGTGTGCCAGTAATTTTCACAGCTGGTAGGCCTGGTGCTGGTAAAGCTCAGTATCTCAAGCAGGGGAAGCAATAACCCAAGTGGCACTCAAGCTTCAAGTTTTAGCCTGGAGACATGTTTTGGTTGCCTCAACAGTTGGTCTGTAGAAAGACTGTGATGTCCTGTAAACAAGTGAAAATAGGAGGCTTGAAAGCCAAGGCTGGAGATAGGGCACACACAGCAAGCATCAGCGTCCAGCTACCGCCCTCGGGCATTTCACATCAGGGGTCTAAGTGTTTTATAGCATGGGATCATCAGTCCCAAATTTGAGGTTGGGTATGTGGAAAGGCGGAAGAGGGGGAGTGGAGGCAGCGGGAATGACTTGCACAATGTTACCCAGATCACATCTAAATCACAGGGCAGGAGCAGCTCCAAGGCTGGGCTGGGAGCCAAACCCATGCAGTGCTGCTCCTGAGCAGGGCATCTCCAGCAGGGTGGCTGCTTGCCCCAGGAGGAAAGCATGGTGCACCCCAGGGCACAAAACATGTGGGGAGGAGAGCCTCAAGGCAGCATGGCCATCATGGTTAATGGGGAAAACAACAGGGCCACAAAATGTAGGCCCAAGTCCCCTCTCATTTGTTTAGGAAAGCCAGGTCAGCATTCGGATGCTGTATCCCTGTTTCCTCTAGCATATTTTTCAACTTTCCACAAAGATGAACTTAGATGGACTTCAGCAGCTAACATGTATCAGCAGATCATAAAACACTCCTTATCAGAAAAGTAATATTTTGCTCTCTCTCAAAAAAAAAAAAAGCTGAGGCAGAAGTAGCACTCTCCTCCTATGGCTCCACCAAGTTTTGTTCCAATGTTCAAGTGTTATCTTTAACAACTGGAAACGGTAAAGTTCGTATCAATAATCAGGTCTA
The DNA here is from genome assembly GCA_013398175.1 of Climacteris rufus. Taxonomy (NCBI): domain Eukaryota; kingdom Metazoa; phylum Chordata; class Aves; order Passeriformes; family Climacteridae; genus Climacteris; species Climacteris rufus. The sequence goes on along the minus strand of VZRZ01008815.1, from coordinate 756,334 downwards.
TTTGCAAGAGGATCTAAGCTCTCACTTGGGTAGCTATGCCACTGTGTTTACAATAACAAATCTGACACACCTGCACATAGCAAAACCTCATGAAAAGACTTCCATTGCATAATAAAGTTCATGCTCTTTCTATATAGAAGCCATCCCTACCTAGGACACTTCTTTTTAAAACAAAGTAGGAGTTTCTTCACAGTATATGGCTTGCCAAGCACTGGAGCTAAACCCTCAGCATACAGAGCACCACCAATGCAACACACAGAATTATTCTTGCTTCAGCACACCACCAAACTGCTGTGTGCTCTGTATCGAGTTGGCAGGGACATAATATCTATGACAAATGTGGTATTTCAGCTGGCTTAAAGAAAGGAACGATTATCTGCAAGGGCGGTCTTTGTCTAAACGGTGACAATACCTCTTGCACCAGCCTCCCTGAAAAAATTTACCCAAAAGCAACTTATTCAACAGCCACTCAGATTTTGCACAACCTTTCTTTTTGCAGGGTTGAAATATCTTCTAACAGTGCTCAGCTGATGCACTTTAAGTTATATAGATCAATGGTATGGGGGAGACTGGCAACCTATTAGGAAACCCTCCTTGCCCTGGAGCTGCTGCCTCCCTCCTGGGCCAGCAGCCGTGACCTTTGCAAAGGTAAAGAGGCAACTCCACCAATGCCTCTTCCAGCTCTGCCAGGCTGCTTTGCATGCTTAGCACTTGTGAAATCCAGGAGAGCTCAGCAGCTTTTACATGCCAGTCCAGAGGCAATCCCCATATTGAATGCCACAAAACCCCCCTCAAAGCATTAAAAAAAAAAAAAAAAATCCACTCAAAAAAACTGCTGGTTTGGAAACTTTGGCACTTCTGGTGCCTTCTCTAAACACTTCTGGTTTCCCTTCTCTAAAATGGCGACTCCACTCCTGATTTGCCTACCAAGCAAAGGTGTTTGCTGATTAGGGAAGTAATATTTGTGCAGCACTTTGAAGATTTAAAGTAGTACATTAATCCTACATGTTGTCCTTACTAGAAGCCAATTTTTAACTAAGAGGAGGAAAAAAAAAAAGAAAAGCTGATTTAAATAGTGACCCTCCCCTACTTCAAGATGTTCACTCATCTCCAACATCAGCTATTCTTATCTGTAAATGTTTTTTTAACCCTTCCTTCTCACAGTTCTCAGAAACCACAAGTCTCATTCAGCTTTTATTTGAAAAATGGCTTCTTTCCAGGCTGTGGCTGTTTCTTGTAAAGTTAATTCCTTTGGTAATACTGCTGGAGGCACATTGGTATGTTTGGTGTGTGTATGTACACATATATATTTTCCCCCTTTTCACACGGTGTTGTTTTTATATATATGTAGTGAAAGATACCTAATCCAGGATTATGATTCTCTTTATTCCTTTCTCATGAAAATAGGTGGGGCTTTTTTTTTGTGCAAGTTGCATTGATGAAAATTATGTTTAATTAACACTTTTTCCTCTCCACACAGACAAAAAAAATCTCCTTAAGAACCAAAAAAGGTTTCTCGCACTTAATTTTTCCCCTCTGAATTTTCCTTCTAAAAAAGCGAAACCCTTAAAACTGATTTTCTGAATAAAAAAATAAATCTGTGATGCCAGTACAACTAGAAATTGCCCACACAAAATAGTAGAGGGATCTTCTGCTCTTGTGGGGGACACAACCCCTCTCCATCCTTTCCTCATCCTCCGATATTCTAATGTCTCATGGTTTTTCACTTGCAGATCCTGGGCAACGTGTAGTGAGGTCTAACTCATCTCCTGTTACACTGGGAGAGAATCAGCCACAAACATTGCAACTAAGAGGCTAAATCTTAGTTGAGAGAGAAGGTCATTGACACCACCTGAAGCCTGTTTTCTCTCAGCAGGTCAGGCATGCTGGGTGCCCTATACCACCTGTGCTGTTTGAAGACCAGAGTACATACTCAAAGCAGGAGACCTAAATTTTCAGTTCCCAGTGCTGGCAGATACCAATTCATATAGTACGTAAATAACTTCTCTTCTCATCCTTCCTGGGCACTCCTAGTTGCATGGGGTTACAGGCGGTCCCTTACACTGTGGTCTTACACCACAGTGCAGGCCTGGCCTCGTGGAGAGCACAGAGCAAAACTGTTCATACAGAGGCTATACTGCCTTGGTAAGATTTACAAAACAATCAGGGACACCAAAAAAAACCAAACCAACCAAACAAAAAAAAAAACGCGAAAAAAGCAAGACAGCTCACATCACAAGACATTTTCTCAAAACTGCTACACAGGCCTGTACAGCTGCTTGTAAGGACTAACAGAAGAGGGTAACTGGTAATAAAAACAAAATATACATGACAAAGATATTATGGGGAAAAAACACAATTACATTCTAATGGGAACCTAATGCACTCAGATCTCATTTTACTCAAGCATAAAAACCCAAACAGAAGCCAGCAGTCCCCTCCTGGCTGGTTCTCACAGGTGAACTAGTTCTTCCCAGCTTTGTGAGCTTGAAAACACCTCCCTGCCGTGAGAAAGACACCTCCTTCAAAGACAACAAGCCTGGCTCCTCTCTTTCCAGGTAGATGACCTAGGACAAGTTACTTATGCCTCAACAACCTTAGTGTTGGGCCCTGTAATGTCACACAGAGGGAAACACACCTCAGAAGCTCTTCAAGCAGGAAAACACAGATGCCACCTCTCCCTGCACGAGAGCTACAGTGGCAATTGACACCCACCCTGCCTCCCCACCTGCCCTGTGCCAAGAGCCCACAGAGGCTGGGAACAGCCTCTTGAGGCTGGCACAGCTGCTGAGGGCTTAAGGAAGCCAAATTTGAGCCACTTCTCAGCTGAGACCAATGGCCAAGTATGGCAGCACTGCTGATTTGCCACGGAGGCCTCAGCTCACACTGCTGCATCAGCTCCCGCAGCACCTGCATCCCAAGCTGCAACCCCACCTCCTCCTCTGCTACCTTCTCCTTCCAGGTGACTTCTCCCCCTTGGGATTGCAGCATCATTTACCTTCCTCTCTGCCTTAACAACTGGGGGTTATGACCAGTGAAATTAACCTTGCTGGGGAACCAGCTAGGCTGAAGAGATTTATTATGAGAGTGGCCCACAGGTGACTAATTTGTCTGCAAACCCTCTGCACAAATGAGTCTCTTACAAGGACCCTTCTCAACTGCCCTGTGCAAGCAGCCCAAGCCTGCATTATTGCTGACCAGGAGTCTCTGAGGACAAGAAAATCTAAAATCCTGTAACAAGGCCACTTCCAGTCCCTTTCTCCTGACAGCTTCAAATACAATGTTAAAAGGGTGAAACTGGAAAGTTCAAATTCTACTGATCCACACACCATCAAGGAATCATGAAGCTGAGATTTCACAGAAGCACTCAGCACAGCCTTACATGTACATTCCCCGGAAAAGTCACCAGCATTTAAGAGTTTTCACTTATGATACTGAGAGATAATCAACAGTCGGGACATACTGGACATCACAGGAGTTACTGAAATGATGCACTACTTGAACAGATTATTTAAGAGAACACTGAACACATAATTAGGAACTGTTGAGTCAAGACAATGTACACATCTAATTGCCCTCTCACTGCTTCACTATGCTTGTGCCCGGTCCTCTAATTCACTTTATACAGACTGGCAAAAAATTTCCCAAATTTACTAGGTGGATCGGGACACAGAAAATATTTAAAATAAAACTGGAATGAATTAATCTGAAATAAAAATACTGAGATAGCCCCATGAAGGAATCTGTTCTCTCAACCACAAAAACCTGTTTTTGCTTGTGTGGACTAATTTAAGTGCATTCTTTTCGGCTTCCTTAAAATGCAGCATTTCCAAATTCTCTAACCCCAGCCAGCACAATCCATTTACTTGCTTTCATGAATGTTGCACAGACTATTATCCAGCTTTCCTAGTAAAGAGTCTGAAATCTGAGCATTTTCTGATGGTTATAGGTACAGCTGAGTTTACAGAGAACAGGAAAACCAGTGAGCCTGCCTGGAACAGAGATTGCAGCTTTGGAGAGCTCCATATTTCATAACAAACCCTGCAAGGACCAGCCCAGCTCAGCTCCAACCTACTGCAGGGCATGAGAATAAACTGCTAAACTTAGGTATTGCCAACACCTGAATTATGCAAGTCTTGCAGGGTTGGGTGTCTTTCTTCAGCAGAATCAAAAATTTGCAAATAAATTCCAGTTTTCATTGGAAAACTTAAAAGCAATTTCTGTCTTCTTGTGACTATCAAGAAAAGTTTTAAAATATTTAGTAGATAGACCCTAAAGGCTCAAAAACCTAGGGGAGAATAAGCAGAACCTGTTTGTCTTTTAAAAAGAATCTCATGACTTATAAGGTGGTATCTTGCTTTTGGGGATGGGCGGACCAGATTCATTTTTTGATAGCTTGCATTTGGCAGTAATGTTAACTTTTACTTACCTTGACATACAATGTTAATTTTTACTTTCCTACTGCAATCATGTTTTCCCCCATGTAACAGGTTCTGCTAGTAGCAGGTGATTGCCAAATATTTTTTAGGGGGAAAAGGGAGTGCAGTTGTTTATTTATTTATTTACGCTCCGAGTGGGTGGGGAAGGTCGGCACGCAACTTTCACAAAGAAAAAGAATCTGAAGTGGCACAGTTTTGAAATGCCTTGTTTTCTTCTGCTGCAGAAACAGGAGGAGATGCTGCAATGCTTGGGCATATGGGAATTGTCCCATAATAAATGAGATACTATTCTGCTTAAGTTCTTACTTCACTCAATTCAGAGGGCTTCTCACTCAACGCTAACAACCTACTCTCTATCTCAGCATTACAAACAGTAACTGCTTGTGCCTTTGCAGCACAGTTTTCAGGAAGATTTTATGGTATGAGTAAGCATGCAAGAAACTTTGTTCAATTTAGACTATAAAGGCTTTTGTTTTTAAACACTTCAATAGCGTTTCAATTGTTAAAGACTTTCCTTCTGAAAAGACTGATTAACCTGCTTATATTCTTATTTGCGTTCTGAGGTCATTAATTAAAAAAATAATCAAGGATGCTTATAAAGTCCTCTGCAATCCAATCTCAATTTGTCATCATTAATTAGATCAACATTGCATACAAATGAGACCTAACCTGATTAGACAGCATGTTTTACTGGAATTCCTACTTAAGGTCACGAAAGACTTCAGAGAGAAAATTTGCAATATTTTCAAAGTGAACTGCTCATACATATGGAATCACCCTGTCACCTAGCATCAGCTAGTGTTTCTCCTTGTAATTTTGGCCTTTTTTTTCTTTTTTTCCCCCTTTAATTAGGAGCCCATCACAAACCTGAGCAGAGAAGCTGTCACACTCATCTCCCTCCCAGCCTATACTATCAAATACAAAGATAATACAAATATAAAGTTTTTGCAAAGGGTGTCCACTGTCCTAAGACAATAAACCTCCCCCTCTGCAGAATTTGGAGGGGAAAAAACAGTACCAAAAAAGTTTTAAGGGAAAAAATAGTTCCAGGGCTCTTTTCAGAGACATAGCATTTAGATAACCAGCAAGTGCCCTCATTACCTTCCCCCACTTCCAACAGAAGAAACCTCAGACTCTACACAATTGCAGATTATTGCCTCCAAAGCACACAGGTTAGTATCTAAATGCCTAAAGTGGCTTAGAAATCTGAAGCACCTTCACAGGTCTCCAATCACTCCATGAAAGCACTTGCTTTTTGGAGAAATACCCCATTCCTCTTACCAAGCTCACAGCCCTCACTCCCATGACCTGATCTGCCATGACTCAGTCCAGAAGCTCGGAGGAGCTCTGGTGAAGCACGTTGTCAGCCAGGACAGCACATCCCCTGCCTGTCACCACCGACCCATCCCCGAAGGACAAGGTGGCTCATCCCCTCCCAAACAGGGGAAAGTGCAATACAATGGATTTCCTTACTTAATACTGTTACCTGGGGAACTACAAGAGGGGTAAAAAAGGAAAAAAAAAAAAAAAAAGAAAACCAAACCCAACAAACTAAGAAACAAGGCTTTCAAGTTTTGGACTCTTAATAAGGGTGGGGCCATCAAGTAATTAAACTTTTAATAGGTCACTGCAGTGGAAGAAACTCTTCCAGTTGGGTAAGTTCCTAATCCATCATTAAAAAAAGACGACAGGCATTAATCAAAGTGTATGAAGTCACATGGGGGGGGGGTGTGAGCAACTCCAAGAACTTGCTCTTGCTCAGGGGATGGGGCAATCACTCCTCCTTTCATCAACATTTCATGCGTGTTTCCACATTTCTCAGGACAACAGTGGGAAGGAGAGCCTTCACGTCCTTCCCCACCCACCCCACTGATAAAGCTGTCGAACACAGATTACCAACTGCTCAAGAGCTCATGTGAAATGAGTTGGTGGATTAATTAGCAGAAGGGCAGAGCTCCGAAGATGGATAGATGCTCTACTTTGCAAGGCAGATTGATTGAAGGTCCCCTGCCACCATCACAGGGCTGTCATAATCCACTGTGAACATACAGCACACTGCCAGCTCCTGCACGAGCAGCCAAATCTGGGTCAGTTGGCTCAGTGCAGGGACACCTGGACCACGCTCCCTCCTCCCTGTCAGAGAGCTGTTTAGGAGCCCATTCCTTTAATAAAATACATAGGCATACCTAAACAGACTGCAACATCTGAGGGAATACACCTTCATCTGCTGGTCCACATCAGGGCAAAGGAAAAGGAGGGGAGGCTAAACGTGCCTTTCCCCAGGCTGCACACATTTGATGACTGTAGCCACCAAATAGTAATTTCGTTTTTTAAAGTCAGCATGTAATCTGATCTTTGACCACTGCCTAGATCCACATTAAAATTAGGCCTTCACTTCTCCCCAGAAAGCCATTATCACTGAGCTGAAACATCTCATTTCAGCTTGCTAGTAGCTCTCCTGCCTTCATCTCTGCTGGAACAACCTACTACATACATTCAAACCTCATTTCAAAAGACTGCTTTTCGTAGTTGAAAGGACTGCATCAAACACTCTGGTTCCTTGCAGCTGTGTTAGATAGCTCTTTGTACCATACGTATCAAAAGAGAACATCTTTTCATATCTCCTTCCAAGGACCCTCTCCAGAACAGCTCGCAAAACTCCAAGCCAGTATTTTTTTGCCCTGAGAAATGCAAAGTAGAACTGACCAACAGATTCCTTACCTAAAGGGAATTTAAAATAAATATTGAGTGTAGTGTAAAGGGAGAAACATGGACATGAAAACAAGTGTGAACTACAGCATAACATCACTCCCCAGGCTGAGGAGTAGAAAATGCAATTTTCACCTCACTTAAAAATACCCCACCCTTTTAAATGAACACTTGGTTGTGACTGGACCTATCCCATTTTAACCTGATTTAACACAATTTTCTAAGCAAAGTTATTAATGTCAGTTCCAGACAAACTTTACTGGAAAAGGCTTTTAAAATACAAGGGATGTAACCTCATAGTGATCTGTTATGTGACATCTTTTTCCAGAGGGGAACACAAGGGCTCTGCTGCTTTGCTGGCAGCAGTTGCTGGGAGTTTGTTTTCTAGTTGCATTTGCAGCTAGATTGTATCTGAGATCAAAGTAGTTCCTCAGATTAAAAAGAAAAACAAAAAACCACATTATTTTAATGCTCTTAGCTTTTGGTAAAAAGTCTATCTCTTTTTTGCTTTAAAAAAAAAAATCAAGTCCTTGCTTTTATTCAGGTACTGTGGGGTAGGACATTATTCACTGCACCTACTCCAAGTGCCTGCAGGAGAGGAAGGCAAATATTGAACATCTGTAAGACAGCAACACTCTCCATGTAAAAATCTCTACTCTAGAGCCCTAAACCACAACAGCTGGACTTACAGCTCCAGGAGTGCTGTGTCCTGGGCCACAAAGTCTCTAGAGCTTGAACACTCAAGCCAGTGCCACCTAAAAACAAGAGCTGGGCTTCAGGTTTCAAGCTTCTACATTTCTTTCATAAGAACAGTATTATTCTGACAGCAAAGTGTTATTAAAAAAAAAGCAAAACCAAAGCAACAAACAAACAACAAAACCCCACAATAAAACAACCCCACTCCCTTCAAAAAACAAACAAACAAAACAGAAACAACACACAGGGCTGACCCCCAGCTGGTGGCACACTGGGGTTCCCACACCAGCTGCAAGAGCAGATGGACACAGGGGAAACAAAAGGGAAAACCCACTCCATGGGTCTGAGCAAGGAGCATCACCTCCATCCTGCTGTCTCGGCCCCACATGCCAAACCTCATACAAACCCAGGGATGTTGAAGAAAGCCAAGGGAAGGACTGAAGCAATGCTAATGCCCACCTCATGTTTTACTCCAGCACACCTGCTAGACCCAAAAGGAGAGCCAGTGTTTCATCATGCATAGTCTTTAGGTGATTGGTTTTTTGCAAGGCATTTTATTCCCCTGGGATTTAGTGATATTACTGAGGGTTAAATTCCCACCACACCCTCTCGGAGCAACCAAGATAACTCTCTCCCTTCTGTGTGACACATCATGCTCTGCAGAAAACTCGGGTCACTTTGTTCTTGCACAAGGCTGGGTACGTATCACATGAATAATGTCACTGCGGGCATGGGGGGATGGAAGCCAGTGAAGGAGCAAAATGATGTTGTGCCCTTACCGTCCATGTTGCTGACTTTGCTGTGCTGGACTGTTGAAATGATACATCGAAGCTGTGAGGTCCTGGGTAGTCTGTGTTGGAAGGGATGGCTGGGGAGGGAGAGAGGGCGTCAAAAGTGGAGCTGGGCTGGGCGTAGGGCGAGGGGGCCGTGACGCTGTTCTGCGCGTGCTCCGTGTTGTAAGGGCTGGTGGAGGAAGAACCATTCTGGATCTGCTGGTCCATGCTGTTCAGGAGCCCCAGGTTCGTGTACTGCGGCTGCAGGCAAAGAGATGCACAGGAGTGTTAGAGCAGCAGCACCAGCACAGGCTGGCCAGACACAGCACAGCCTTCGCCACGCAGGATGCCCAGCACAACCTCAGCACCATCCTACATGGCACACCAGGAGGAAGATTTGCCAAGGACAGCCCCCTCTCCACACCAGTGACTGAAACAGAAAGAAGTGAGGCTTCTCACAGTCACACAGTAGATCAAGAGCAGAGCTGGGAAAAGAGCCTGTGCACAACCAGGAGGTGATTCACAGGGCAGAAAGCCTTCACAAGGAGAGAGGCTCGCTGTGTCTAGCAACACCCAGTCAGACCTCTCCAGAGGTACTGCTGTAACCTGATAAAAATCAGCAGGTTCATTACAGTGCAACTGGCTTCAACTTGTACTGGGCTACATCGTCTTCAACAGTCTCATGCTCTACATAAAGACTGTTCCTCTACTTGAGGATCTGAACCCGCTACACAGAGTGACATTTAGGACCTCCAACTCAGGTGGTAACTGTGCTGAAGTGGGACTCACTGGAAAAAAAGCTTGGGGCACCTAATCCTTTTGCACCATGTACTCAGTTCCCAGTGACCAGTCACAGAGCAGTAGAGAATTACAATTCCCATCAAGTAAAACAAAAACTGATGGTATGGAGGGCTTCTTCCCATGCTTAAGCATTATCAGTACAGTGGATAGCACTTAAGAAGCCTCCAAGTACAAACAACATGTGAAAATGGTAGACATCAAAACCAAAAAGCTCTGAAGATTTAATACAGAAAAGGCAAAGGTTAGCTTAAGGAGAGGTTAAAAAAACATGTCTAATGTCCTAAATTCAATATGTAGCTGTGGTCCCTCACTTCAGAGAGATGAGAGAGGAACACATTTTAGAGGAAAGTGACAAGAATAAGTAAATCCTTTTAATGCCTTCCTGTAATACAGAAGCAGATGACAACTTTTCAGTCTGGAAAAAAGACAATGAGGAGAAAGGTAGAACTCAGTATAACAGAAGGGGATAAATTACCAGATGACATATAAAAAAGCAAATACAAAATTAACTTTCATGTTCTCTTAGTAGAGGAGTTGGGGAACGAGCAAACATCTTAAGCAGAACTTTGGTTTAAACACACAGAGTGATTCTTCAAAAAGACCACAAATAAACATGGATTTTTCTGTTACAAAATGTGGCAATACCAAAGCCTACATACATTCAAAAAAGCAGGAGACCAGTTCTGCTTGGGAAAAATCCATCAAGACAAACGTATCTCATTGTAAAATTCAGAACTAAAACCAGCTGTAAGCTAGGAAAGCATTCTGGAGAAAGAGTTACAAAACTGGCGCACATTTTTAATTCTCCAAAGGACATGGCACCGGCCCCAGTGACACGGCAGCAGGCAGTGGTACATGGGATTCAGTCAGGTTCACAGTCTCATCCTTGTGTGTGTCCAAAGGGCATGAATGGTGTGTAGCTTAGGGCAAGCAGCACCCAAAAGGGTTGTGGTATCCATTCTCAACAGCTCTGGGCTCAACCAGGAACATGCAGCAATAAAAGCAACTGGTTCTGCTGCTGACACAGCAGAAGGGACTCAGGCTCTTCCTCTCGCCCAAAGCTCCAAGCAGCTCATGTCCCTCAGCATCCCACAGCTTCAATCTCACCCAGAACCACCAAGCTCACCTATCTCTCAGTATTTCAGCTACTCTGCTCACAACTTCCCTCGTCTTTCCAACAGTTATTCCTCTTCTTATCAGCCACAAAGCAAAGGTTCCCTGAGTCAGAGCATCAACCACAAGATCCGTAACAAAAAGCTTTCTCAATACTGGGAATCCCAGCAGCCCTACTGAAGCTTCAAGCAGCACATGACTCCTCCAAAGACCTGAAAGGGAAGGGCACAAGCTATATGCTGAGTTCTCCTGGGACTTTGAACAAGGCATTTAACACCCAGCAATACCAGTCATTTCAGAGAAAAACAGGATGGTCTGTTTGTGAGGATGAAGTGGCCTCCCTGTGCCAAAAGACTTTACACTCTTAGCTGTCCTTTCAGAATGGAAGTAGAGAAATTTAAACCACCCACTGCAGCTCTTCCTTAGGTTTTTGTTTCACTGCAAGAGGCTGATACTTTCTGGGGTTTTCAATAAACACTCAAGGTGAGGCTGGTGCTCTGGGATCTTCAGTGAGGCACATAGGACCTTCCAGAAATGAATCAGCTTGCTATTAAGAGCTGTGCTGGGAAGGAGAAAGTCTGATGGGGAACAGTACAGGGTACATTTTGGGAGATGGGATAGGCTGCAGAGAGAAGGAAGAGTTGGTTCCCTCTCGCTCTGTCAGCAATGCACTGTGTCCTTAGGCAAGGCACCTCTCCTCCCCCTCCACCCTCACCCTACTGCAGGCAGCAAGGTCTGCAGGGCAGGGATTGCTCCTCACCATGTAAAAAGCCCTGCACTTAACGGGCCTCCGCTTTGTCTGAGGCCTGCAGGCAGCAGAGTAATAAAAGCAATTACATATTGAGTCCTAATCCTGGGTGAACCAGTGACTCAGGTTAGTCATTTGCCCTCCCTGCCTCAGTTTCCCCCTCTGGAGCAGTGTGGATGTTAGAGATGCCCAGCACCTCTATTAGATGGGAGAGCTTGTATCTGTGATTGGACTCAAAGCTAAACAGTTGATGGGGGGAGAGCGATCCAGACTGGTTCTTCTTCTCCCACAGGAGATTGCAGCTTTGGCAACACAGATGACAGTTATGTCTCACCTCCTGCAGGCTATTCACTCAACCAAGGCCTATTTAACGGACTTTTGGTACACGTCTTCCCTTCGGGCTAATTCCGTACTAAAAGAGCCAGAATCCTGACATACTGTACCAGGAAGAGTGTTTTACCGGCTCAATAACTTTGCATTTAATCAAAAAACAATCCTCCTGCCCCAAAATACTCTAGTAATACCTGAAGTCTTCTCAAAAAATGTAGAAGTATCACTCAATTGTTTAATTTCTCATGGAGATTAGCATCAGACACACTCCCTAACTAGCAAATGATGAGAAGACAGCTGTGATGAAAACAGTCTCCAAACCAGCTCAGACATACAGACAGCAAAACAATAGTGTTTCAGCTTTCACTTAAAAACTATTCCTCTAATCCCAGGCTACTTAATTTGATGGAGAAAGGTGGCCAAACAAGTGCCCAGCGTTAACAAGACAGCACAGTCTGCAAATGCTGAAGATGCTGCCTGGCAATCTATTAAACAAAAATAATAAAATAAGTGCCCCATTAAAATGTAAGATATCCTTAAGATATTCCAAGATCCCTTTCATTCCTTTCAGTCCAGGGACCATCTGTCTAAATGTTATCAGCGGAGCAACCATTCCTCTGCATTTATACACGCACATGCCACAGCCGAATGCCGTGTCCCCATTTGCTCTTTAAATAACTATTAATCTCCTTGCACTTATCCTCACGCTGACACAAGCAGCTGTTGCACTCCCCTTCTCCCGCCTGGAGTCCCACCAGCCTTTCACCTTCCCTGGCCCCTCAGTCCCCTCCCAGGCAGGTGCTGCATCCCGGGGACAAAGCCACCGGGTGTGCACACCGGAGCACTAAAGCCCCGTCTCGCAGCCGTGCCCCAAGGCGGGCGCAGAGCTCTCTGCGCTCATGGGGTCAACATCTGAGCTGCCTGCGAGGTTCTGGAGGAATCAGATAAGACTTTGGGAGGCACACGCCTTCTGACAACAGGACAATTAGAGGGGCAGCAGGCCCGGGGAAGGCACACGCAGGAATTTACCCCCTTGGCCCCAGTCGCGCTGGGGATGGCGAGAACAAAGAGAGAGAGAGGCTGCAGGCTGTCTGCAAGGTATTGCCCCCCAGGAGAGGGCTGCAGGGCGTGTTTGCCTCCTTTCACTGTTCACAGAAAAACACAACAGCATTTAATGCAGAAATTAATTCTTGGCAGGTTGGTAGCACAGAATTTAACACATGCTCACGTTTTGCTATGGGGTCGTTTTAAAGGATTGCGGAATGTAGCCCCACCACCGATTCCTGATGTAAAGAGAAAGCTACTTGGTGCGAAGAAATGATTGCATGCCAAGTTGAAAGAACAGATTATCTAATTTTCGGTGCCTTTGTTTGCTATTTTGTTCCCTTCACCAAGTTTCTGAAACTATTAATATCACTGAAGCATTACAAAAACCTTCAGGAAAATTAACTGCAAATAATTAGATAGCTACAATGAGATCTCAGGCTACGTATTTCAGAACATCATTTCAATAAAGCATCTTGAACTATCAGTTTCGCTTCCTACATCCCCATCAACTTCACTTTCAGCTTTTCATGCTAACTCATGCTACTGGATTAGGAGAAACGTGGTTTTACTGGAGGGGCTGCTGAATTAAAACCAAATAAAAACGGAGGGTTGCTGCAGCGCGGTTCTGGTGCCGGGAAGGTCGATCTCCCCAGTGAACACGGCAAAGCCGAGCCTGTCGCCAGCAGCTCCGGGGTACTTGCCACCAGAGGGCAATCCGAATGTTCCAGCAGAGCTGGTGTGCGGGAAGATGCCCCAACCCACCCAAACTGGAGCCCTTCTCACCCTGCCTTGAAGCAAGCACCCACCCCTGCTTCTTCGGTCACAGCCCGCTTTAAGCCCGTTGTGTTAATGAATAAGGTTATGAGAGAGATCTGCAGAGACCCTCCGACTGAAAGGAAGTAACTAACGCAAGTCAAGAAAAGTTCTCAAGGGGACTTCCACACCAAAAATCCCCTAAAATACACAGCTCCAGCTGTTAACTACCCAGTTACCAACATTTCAGAGGGAGAATTTTAAGAGTTTCTCCACTTGAGAAAATAAAGGGAAAGTTACTTTCTTCAGGTGTAGAACACCTAGATGCCTCCACCCCATCAAAACCCTTCTCCCTGACTCCAAAAGAACAAGCATCTTTACCATGCAGACCGACCAACTTCATTTTAAATTTTCACCAGCTCAAGAGCAGTGCTCAACCACTCAAAACGCCTTGCAAAACACCTGGTGCTTATTCTCCAAAGATATGAGGTGATGAAACTAATAAACTACCATGGTTATTAGCAACAAGCAGATTTGCACAGCACTTTGGAAATTCTGTGCTTTGTCCTTAACTGCACCACAAAGATGCACTACGGCTAACAGTTGCAGGATTAGAAGGAAGCAACTCGCAGCAATATTTCAGTGATGGCCCAGGGAAATATTCAGATTCCTGCTGGAGAACAGCTATCTTAAAAGCAACAGGATAAATGTTTCCCAGAGTGCTTGATGCCTATCCAGATTAGATGACAGACACCTCACATATATCCAGAAAGCTTTAAATCCACCCAAGTTTTCAAATATTCCTAGCAAAGGATTTTAGTAGGTGGAAATAAGTCACAAGCTCAACAGAAGTGCTTCTACCACAATTATTAACCAAGATATTGCTGACTGCCAGTTGCTCGGAAGGCAGCTGATCCAATACCCCATGTAAGTACTATGCTTGTGCCATTACAGAGCAGTGCCAAGAAATAAAAGGCTCCACCCATGGCCCTCAGCTAAGATCAGGGCTGAAGCAGAGATATCTCATCTCACTCATCACAATGAAAGCTCTGATTTGGTTTGCCTCTCCAGTCTGTTCTCTCATAATAAAAAAAAAAAACAAAAAACAACAACAAAAACAAACAAACAAACAAAAAAAAGCCAAAAA
>VZRZ01008815.1:695574-722723 GCA_013398175.1 Climacteris rufus | reverse complement strand
AAAGTATTTTTCACAAGTTAATAGAGAGGAAATTACACAAGAAAATTCATGAAAATTGCTCCTGAGTGGCATAAACAGTTCCATCTCTCCAGCTGGAGGTAGGACAGGGTCATGTCACAAACCTGCATCCCAGAGAACAAGTGCTCTAGCCAGGGAAAGGGAGAAGGAGACAGGGACAAACTATGGGGCTTTTGTATTCAACTAAGAGAGAAGAGCAACTGTTGACAGACTAGGGCTGTTCTTGCACAAGCAGCTGAAGAGAAAGTGTTGTTCTTCCCTTATCTTATATAAACTACAGATTGCTCTCATGAAATGCACAACTCTTTTTAAGTGCACAATCACAGCAGCTCTTTTCAACCAGCCTCTGCTACGCTGCCAACTCCTTCCCACCCAAGCTCTTTTAAAATAATCCAATATTTAACAGAAAGCTACCAGTTTGCAATAATTCAAGAACAGTCTTCCAAACCTCTGGTTACACCCTCACCCTGCAAACAATGGCCATTCACACTTCTCCTATTAACACACTGCAGTTATCCAATATTGCCCAGGAGCTCTGGAGTATAAAACACCTCCCGAGGCAGCCAGGAAGCCTGTTTATGTCTTGTTTCCTACAAAGAAATGTTGCACTTTGCAGTGCTGGTCTTCCCCAGAAGATTGATCACTTTTGTTTCAGACTTGTTTAATTTTAATGTGGTCTGGACATCACTACGAGGTCCACCATAACCTTGCATGCTGTCAAGAAGAAATAAGAGCACTTCAGGGTACCTTTTCCTTCTGTTTAAGCAGGCTGGAGATAAAAATCCATGCTTTTAGAGTGATAGTTACATTTGTTACTGGAAACTCCTTTGATCTTTCATTAATCTCTGCAAATTCAGATGCTGATTAGTGAAGAGTTCAGTCAGCAGTGAGCAAATGAACCCAGGCCACAAACCACTCCTTAATCTACGCTTCACAGGGACTGATTTAATTTTTTGTGACTGCCTGACAATTCACTCCCTCATTAATTTCCGTGCTATCAAATCAATGACAGTGAGGTGGAAAGCAGGCGGTAGAGACATTCAGTAGAAAACATTACCTAGTCCAAAAGTCTCCTCATGAAATATTGGAGGAAAAAAATAATACTCATTAAGAGGACTGTGGGCAGGATCTGCAGAACCACAAAGCAACATATACAGTGAGACTTCAGATGCCTTAAGACTCTCTTCAAAGCAAGAATCCAAATTAATGCAAGAGATGACTTTTAAAACAAAACCTACACCCCACAGCTTGCTGGAGCACAGACACTTTGGCTGTGTTGGACAGGGAAGGGGAGCAGGACACTCCCAGGGCTGTGTTCCAGGTTTGTCCTAGCCAGAAAGGAGAAACCCCTCCCTGGCACAGTCAGCTCTGCAGCTTGAAACACTGTGCACTGTGAGGTGCTCTCCATCCATCTCATCCCAAGAAGAGGGGTGCCACAAAGCTCTGCGAAGTTTTCATTTGGCTGGATACAGACAGCTCATTTTATCACACTACATCCAGCTAACAAGAGAAAAGGACTTATTTTCCTTCTTCTAGCTATTTGGTTTAGGGACAAAAGACCAAAACAAACAACACAAAGTCCAGAGGAAGGTGAACTTTGGGGAAAAAGGAAAGAGGATCCTATCAACTACATAGAAACAACGAATCAAGTTCCCATCAAGACAGCATAAACCTTAAACTTGCTCCAGAGGCAAAAGTGCCTACAATCTATTGCTTCAAGATCAAGATGCCTTTTAATTACATGTTTGTGCAGACCTTTTAAAGATGTAAAGTAAGCACTAATGCATTATTGCTCCATACTTGCTCAAGCAGCACGTGTAGCACCATGGAAACCTTTGGAGGCAGGCCTAGCTGCTTGAGGAAGATGTTTTCTGAAGTGACTGCTTCTTTTGTTTGGAGGTATTTGCATATAGGCAGACAACAGGTCTCCAGTTACAACACTCTTCCACTTCAGGTGCTCGTACCAATAGAGTTGGGGAGTTAAAGCCACCCCTCCTGATACACCCCATCTCCCATGTGCCTCTCTCCCCATAAGTTTGTGCTTTTCAGCTTAAAATTAGTTTATTCCTTCCCAAGATGCTGAAAGGGAAGAAATATTTAAAGGAATTTCAGATATGCTTCCAAAATGATCACACAGCAGACAGATCACCCATTAGTTTTCTTCAATACCACTGAGAATCACAGGAATTGACATTAAAAATAAAACACTTGATGTAAGGATATTCATCAGCTGGCTTAATTCCTACAAGAAGAAATGCAGCCATCCCTGATCTGCAGCCAGAATCAGGGCCAAATACCACAGGAAAGAGAGGTAGGCAAAAATTATTTTAAAGAAACATAAATACATCTTTAGAGCCCTGCTACACAAGAGAAGTCTTCAGACTTCAGCCAACCTGAATGTACAGATACATTCTTTACATTCATTCTTATCTGAAAGAATGGGCCATTTCTAGATTTGGATCTGGAGCCCTAAATGTGATGATTATATCATGTGGAGGGACCTACACTGCAGAAGATTAAACATCCAGCAGGATTACAAAGCCAAGCCAAAACTGGGAGAGCTTCTGAGTTTAACTGCAAACAAGAGAGGTGCTGGAGGGAAGCTTCCAACAGAGTAATACATTTGCTCATTATGGAAATGCCTTTGCATAATCTCGACTTTCTTTGCACAGCTATGGAACGAATAAATAACCACAAAGAAGAGAAACTTGGCAAGCCTCAAACTTTCTCAAACAAAAACCAGACAGTAATAAAAGCTTTGATCACATCCCTGTGCTGTACAAAGTCCTTCCTTCCTTTCTATGGTCAATCTGGGAATACTTAGGCATGGAAACGGATGGCCACACAACCCACTCTGCTGCATCTAGTTATCAAATCAGCCTTATCCTCCAGGTGCAAGACCATTTCCCAACTAAATGCAGGGCTGTGGCACCTGCCAGAGCCCGTGGCAGCACACACCATGCCTCAGTCAGTCCCTGCACTGCTCACATCAGCTCCCTGCCCTACTGTGGGTACACAGGGACATCCTTCCCATCCCACAGTTCCACCACTCCTTAACCAGCTTTCATCTTCTTCCTCAGCCATTACCTTGCCACAAATGAAGTTCTCTTCTCCTGACCCATAAAAACACTTAAAAGGAAGCAGTTAAAATTAACAGAGTTTATTACTAGAGCGCAGGCTCTAAAGAGTTGGATAGGATGCAAAAGATATCCTTCTGGACATTCAGGTGGGGGTTTTTTGTGTCTGCCCATCATATTGCTGCACATCTGATCCTGACCACAGCCCCTAGGTGATGGGGACCCAGGAATTCAGTACACCAAATATGAATTACTGCACTGATGTACATGGTGCTAAGGCTGAAAGCATGCAGAAGAGAGCCAGAAGCCACCTTGGGCCAGAGCAGCTCCTCCACAGCTTGCTGGGCTGCAGCATGGGAGGGTATCCTGTGCAAGGTGGCTTGGGTGGCTCCTTCATGAGTCTACAGCAGACTGAATATGGGAAAGATTTCTTGTTTTTATTGAGAAGCATCAAATACCAGCTTTGAAACGTGTCATTGGTAAGAAGGCTGAGAGTCTCAACACCTCCACTTCCTACATGGGATGCATCCAGTCTATCCTACAGCCTGCTGTTATCTCCACCTCTTTGCATAAATGAGAACAGCAAAGTCACAGAGCTGAAGCTCTCACTTTTAAAACTATGAAACACATGTTGCACTTCCAAAATTTCTGTAGCTATCAGGCTTGGGACACCCACAGCCCATAAAGCTGAGTACCCAAACCCAAATACACACAAGTACCCAAGCCCTATATACACCACCATCCCCAGGGCAGAAAACCACCCCACAGGCTGCTCAGCAGTGCCTAATCAAGCCACACACAGCAAATCCCCACGATTATTTGCAGAAGATGAGGAAGAACAAATAAATAACAAAAAAAGAGGGAAAAAAAAAAGGCAAGGAATTTTCTCTGCCTTTTATGGGGAGGGATGGATCCAGGTTAAGAAAACTCTGACCACGGCACTGTCTGGGGAGAAGGCATTCCGCTGAACTGGTTAGGCAAGGGGCTGTGGGAGGACGGTTCGCTCAGGGGCATGAAAGGAAGGTATGTACAGGGGGAGGGGGGTGAGTGCTGCATCCCGGGGACAGCACTCCAGCTCCTGCCAACAAGGTCCCCGGAGCCCTGGACACACTGCTGGGATGGAGGCAGCAGAAGGCTTGCAGGCTCTGCAAACCCCTCAAATAACACTTCCTTAGCCTAAAGCAGTGTTGTTTGGGTCCAGACCAGGACCTCTTAGCATCCGTGAGCACTTTACAGGACTTTTGAGGGATGGCAAAGGAAAGCAATTCTGCACCTGGTAGGGCAGGCTGACAGCACTAAGAGGGCTCCAGGGCAACACAGGGGTTATTGCACTGCCACACACCCACTCCTAGAGAGACAGCTCCAGACCCCTCCTCCCTGTTTCTCCAGGGCATTTAACCAGTCAGACACAAATATAAAATTGCTATAACATTACCTGATTTCTAGCACTGCAGGATATAGGCTTTGCAACCAGAGTTCCTCCTGGATGCAGGGAGCCAAGACACCACACCACCACACCCCTCAGCTGCTGTGATCACATCCTTGATCACAACAGAGGCAGGGGACCACCTTCATTGGTGCACCTAATGAATGGCAGGAGGACCACAAGGACACACATTCAACTTACCTTCCTGGCCACCCGCAGCTCCTTCCCACACCAGGGCCATGGCAGAAATTAAATGTTCTCCACGCCCACAGGGACCACCAGCACTTTACTCTGGTTATGCAAAGAAGGCAGATCTTTGCTGGGGTTTCCCAGTCTGCCTGTGGTTCACAGCAGGGGAAAGGAAGGCGACAGCCACGACGGGCCACCCAGGACATTGTGAAAGAGCCAGTCACAAGGCACATAGCAGGGAAGGTTGCTGACCACCTAATGTTACATCAGACCCACAAACCCTCTTCCTAGCCCCCACCAGATCTCTTCATCCCAAGGCTGTGCAGAACACCAGTATCTCTTACCCCTTTCTTGTAAGGGCACAGGAAGAATATTTCTTTCTTAGAAACAAGTGCATAAGAACTGCAAGGTCAGCAAACTCAGCAAGAGACAAGGATGTAGCCCAGAAGAAAGGGGTTTCTGTGTCACCCAATCTTCTTCCTCAGGTCTCTCCCTAAAGAGTTGCATTTTCAAGGCAATGAACACAATTGATGGGCACTCAGCAGGGACTTGTGCTCATTTTCTAGCCCACTGGTGGGATAGTTTCTTCAGGCACTGTAGCTCCTTCCCCAGTGCCAGCTCTTTTGTGAACAAGCAACTGACCCCCAAAAGTTAATTAATAATTAAAAAAATAAAAAAATAAAAATCACAGGTCATGCCAATGAAACACTTGGGATCAAGGGCGGACATCTTTTAAGACTGAAAGTTTCATTTTTCAACTGCAAATTGCAAGAATGTGCAAGCTTATTTTAAAGGCTAATTGGGATTGCCTTAAAGTCCACACAAGGACAGTTGCTTTAAATAAACCACTCTTAATTGCTTTGCACCCATTTAAATCTCACATGGTGACATATTTTGGAGAAAAGCTGGCCTTGCTCTCTTCCTAAGACAAATGTAATTCTGTAAAGCACTCCGCCTTGATCTCAGTGCTCATCTCCCAGGGCCCCTCTGTTTCTTCTGCATTCCTTTGTGTTTATCTGCCCTCTTCAACCCTTTGCTGCAATCAGCTGCGTGCAGCACCTCGTGTCTAGAAGTGACATGGCTGAGGTTACAGGAGAGACAGGTGCAAGGGAAGCTCGTGCCCCAAAGCAATCCAAAGGAAAAGAGAAGCTGGAGGGGAAGAGAGTTGTAAGGTATTTCAGATTAAAGCAAACACCTTGCCCCAGGCTACACATTCTCTGCCAACGAAAGCTGTAGCCGCTGCGAGCCCCAGAAACAGCAAAGCAAACACAGACTTCTCTGCAAGGGGAGTTGTCACCTGTCAGGGATGTTTGCAAATTTATAGGGAGGTGGTGGTGGTGGTAAGGGGAGTAAAAAGAGCTTTCCTCATTTTAAAAGACGGGCTGTTTGCACAGGTTTGCAATGCATATTTTGCTTTGTGAAGGCTTTTGTCCAGCATTCAACTGAGCGAAGGTGCTGTCTTCCACCAAAGACAAACTGGAACATTTATTAATGTACATACATTAATGTACTCTGAGCTGCTGCCTTACAGTAAGGGTGAGGATGGGATGGAATTTCCCCGCTCCCCCTTCAGCTTGTCACGTCAGGGAAAAACACTTCTCAAAAAGAAGTCACCCTGCAGCCTGGCCTCTCCAGAAATGCCTCCTGCAAGGCTGGAATCAAACTCATCATAAGCACAGAGTAATTGCATAGAGAAATCTGCTTCTCCCATTCCCAGGCACCAGCACCCACTTCAGCAATGCTCAGGGAGAACAAGGGGAAGGGACTTTCCACTCATGTTTCACTGATGGGAGAGGGAGACTCTGAACAGGCCTTCAGTGAGCCCATCAGCCACCGCAGTGCCCTGCAGACCACTGGGGATGTGGAGGTGAGTTACTGCTCAATGCCACAAGTCCAGATTTGAGCATGGAAGGAGCAAAGTTTCTGCTCATGACCTTTAAACTGTTGGCAGTTGTTTTTTGAGAGGTTCAAACAGACCATTAATATCCACTTTGAAAGTCAGGAGCCCCTGTAAACATGCAGAATCTTTTGGACCACTGAAGAGACACCATTTTACTGGAGCTGTGCTATAGTCATCGAAAAAGCTGAGATTCTGATGCTGATGTGAAGCTTGCATCCCCCACCCCTCTATGCCCTGCCACATGCAGAACGAAAAGATAACCTGACTTGCTGTCAGTCACTCCCCTTGTGCACTTAGATTAGCTTCACCACATTAGCCAAGCACATACCCAACCTCAGACTGGCTTTTTAACCTTTGCAACCTTCATGGAAAGGGAAGAGCACTGCAGCTCCCCCCAGCAGTTACACCAGAGCAGCACTGACAGGTCAAACCTCCTGTCACAAAGGAATACAACCAGAATGACCCAGGAGCTCTTTCCTTGCAGGTTACAAACACTACCAGGACAGAAATTGCCAGCCATCACTGGGCATGTTAAAAATTGTGGTTGCCTAGCCAGGGAGTTAAATGACAACAATTTCTCAGGATGACAACAGTACAAGAAAATTTATAGACTCAAACACAAATTTCAAACTACACTATTTTTACCCCAAAGTATACAAACCCCAGGAAGAACAGAAACAGGACATAAGCAACTCAGACTCCTGAAATACCTCCTACTCTAGCCTACAAGAATAGCACATGGCTTCTTCAGTAGAGCTATTGCTAATAAAGAGCCACTCTGTTTGCACCAAATGCAATGAACCAACGACCACCAGTGCCTCATCTGCATTCCAGTCTTGAGCCATACCTGTGAGACACCCATGGCCAAGACTCATCACAAACACCGTCTAGTCTGAAGAAACAGGAGGGAAAAAAACCCCAACGGTGGTCTGAAAACAAGTTTTCAGTCATATGTGAACCTCAAGAGAAGAGAAACCAGTGAAGAACCTTTGGCCTTGGTCAGCAAAAATTGCAACTGTGCCCAGAATCCAAACTATTTCAACCCTGAGGCCACATTCACTAGCTCTGAGCAGGGAGAGTGCAGGGATGGTTGAACAGCCTGTGCAAGAGACTCCTCAGTTCTCCTGCCAGTTAGCTGCCTCATCCCTCTCTCCTGCCATTGCTGCAGCAGGAAAGGAAGAGCAGCTCAGGAGCCAACCAAGGTGGGAAGATGGTCCTGGGGCAGCTGGAATAGCTCCTGCAAAAACTCCCCATCTGTCCGCAAAGGTTAAGGAAGTTTTTCTCGCTACTCACCCACATCGGGTCGTTCAGCTCCGTGTCCTGCACCCGGACACAATCCATGCTGATCTCAATTTTGTTTGTGGAGCCATTTTCAGATGGGCCATCGATGAAGTTTAAATCGATCGGCTGAACTGAGCATATTGGCCTGATAAAGAACAAAGTAATGACGTTAACATTGGCCAAATTCTGTTTTCCACCACCCCACCTTCCTATCCCTTCCCCTGTGCCCAGGACTTTGGCATCACCACAAGCCAGTCTCATGACAAAATAAGGAATAACTAATGAACAACTACCTCCTCACCCACTATACTACAGTAGTCCCTGACCAGGAGACGGCCTGGAGGGACATTTCACTTGCTCTGAGGTAGGAGCACAGGAGTCAAATCACTGAAAGACAAAACTTGTGGAGGATTTACAGCAGTAACTGTTTCAGCATCAGTCATGGCAAGTCAGGAATTGGAACAAAGTCATTTCTTTCAAAGGACCTGACACGGTGAACTCTGCAGCATCTTCACCTCCTCTCCCTCCCTGGCATCAGCAAGGGGAAAACGTGCAGCCTGGACACATATAATGGCCCCATTTCCTTACAGAAAATGCCAACCAGGTGCCTTGAAAAAAGCCAGCTCAGCCACCAGAGGCCTAGGAGAGTCAGTGTCACTGCTGATCCCTGCATTTGGTCCCCACAGCTTGGATGTAGAGCCTCTTGGGAGCTCCTGAGCTGTCAGCCACCACAGACTGACACATCTAATCGTCACATCCGTACCTAACCAACCAGTACGTAAGACTCCAAAACCCCCAGCATCAATCCCTTGCGCAGCCTAATTATGGAGACATCCTGTCCTAAAACACCTTCCATATGTTCCACATAAGGGCTACTTACTGTTCCAGGAAGTCCCAGATATGCTGGATTACCTCTGGGCTGAGGAATTCCCTGGGCTGAGAGCTCTGGGACATGGCTGACCGGTAGTAACTCTCCTTCCAGGAGAAGGGACTCGGNGGAGATCGTCCCACCTACGGGCCAGTTTTAAAAAAAAAAAAAAAAAAAAAAAAAAAAAAAAAAAAAAAAAAAAAAAAGGCAAAAAAAAAAGAAGAAAGAATAAAAAAAAACAAAAAGAAAAACACACACAAAGACATGTTGAATGCATGAGTCCAAGTTGATGAAAACCCATAAATAGATGCTATTGTGTGAAAAAGGAGACACGCTGAATGCCTGGGACATTCACAGCTGTACAACACACATTCCACACTGCTGCAGATGCTGTATTTAGATGGGAGAGAATTTGGCCACCCTTCCCAGTAAGTTAAACACCCCTCAGAGCCCACTGGGATGCTGTGTCATAAGAATCCCAGAGTGGGGCTAAAAAAAAAATAAATCAATCCACTTTCCATTTTACCCCCAAATAATCAACTTCCCATACAAAACAGGTAGTCTTTGCAGCTGGTGAACCAGCTAAGCAGCGTGTGATTCCACTGTCCCTGGCAGGTTGCCTGTCTAAATGGCATGCCCTCGGATGATTTAGGCAACTTGCCCTACACTTAGCCACTGCAGTCAAGATCTTGAACTACGTTTTTTGTTGTTGTTGTTGTTTTGGTTTTTTAAAATAATAATAAAAATAATATTTTTGTTTTCTATTCTATGGAAATAAGTTCAATAATATAATATTTTATCTGCTTGTCTACTGCTCACCTCCAGGAATTTCTGAGCCCAACCAACGGATTTCCACCAGATCTGCTAATTACCTTGGCCATTTTTATCCCCCTAAGCTCTCACAAGCCTCACAGAAATAGGTGGACCCAAGAGGAGCAGTGACAGAGCTGGAACACTCGTGCCTTCCACAGCTGCACATTCTCATCCCACTGGCCAATTTCTAAATTCAAACACAGCAGCTTTTACACCCATGTCAAAATACTTGACGGCCCTAGGGATGTAAAGGGGGTGGGAGGAATTTCTCCAGTACATTTGCAGTTGACAAAAACTCTCAGTTCAACTTCACAGTATGAGGCAGGTGGCCACCTTTACTGCTACAGGGTTGGGGACATCCTGCAAAACTTCCATATAAAAGTTATTTTGGCACAGTGCAAGCAGAAGACCACATTCCCTGTCAGGGGAATGGCTGTGGCAGGAGCCAAGGTTATAAATGGATTACAAAGAGAATTGGAATAATATTTGGTTTGGCACATATTGGTTCAGTTGAACACAATGGTCTAAACAAATTGCATGGAAGACCCCAACTTACTAAGCTGCCAAAATTAAGAGTGTTTCAGAGGAAGGATCACACTACAGTTCTTATACTCCACTTCTCCTGAAGTATTTACTTCTGGCTGCTGTCAGAAAGATATCTAGCTCTCTTTACTGAATTTTTATGGCCTCTTGTGTTTTCAAGATGACTCTGGTCTGCAAAAAGCAGAGCTTGCCTCACCTCTGCTGTCCACAGAACTGCATGCCCTTAGAAAAGAGCAGACTGTTACCCTAAGTAAGGGAAATCAAAGTATCTTAAGCTTCCCAGAGCCAAAGCTGGTCATGATTCAAAATAGGTGAAAGTATCACTTCAGTTGCTCATCCTTCTTGCAATTAAGAAAGAAAACCCCAAAACAACATAATTTAAAAGTTCATGAACAGCCAGAGACACAAATAAAACACAGAAGTGCATGGCTAATAGCTCTGCCTCACAGATGTAAGCGCATGCCCACGTGACATGTGAAAATATAATCACAAATCCTCCGAGAACAGCAGTTACCCCACAAAGTACCCGAAATTACTCCTTTCAGGCTTTCAGTCTGGTAATACACTTTCAAGAATGCCATACTGAAACCCAGAACAACAGATCTAGCCTAAAGCCTGTCATATAAAGCTGCAGGTCAATGGCACCATGAGCTTTGGAGAGCATAGTAGGAAGCTCTGCTGCTAAACCCAGACAGACCACAGGCATTGCTCAATGGCCTGCACCCAATCCTGACCACCAGGAATGGGCAGACAAACCCCACAATGTGTTCTCCCAAGCCACCAAAGTGCTCACTTTTAACAATTATTTGCCACTCATTACAACTGCTCTTGACTTGTACACTAAAACTCACTTTTCATTACTACATAAACTGACTTCAATGAAAAAAAACGCCATAACAAAACAGACCTTTCTCAGAGACCTTTCCTTCAAAAAGTCTCAGTGCAACCAGGTTCCTGCACGCCACGGCACGCCCCAGCTTTGGTTCGCTGCTGGACAAAGTCCACAGGCTCAAAAAAGTAAAGTGGCCTAGTTCATCCTGCCTGCTCTGGCCCTGGTGGTCTCATTCAGCAGCAATTCCATAAACCTGCCCCAACCAAGCAGTGCAGGAGAGGCAGGAAATGTCAGCTGCACAGACTGAGAAAGCCAGGTTTGTTATTCTACACCTTTTCAGCTAACAGAGCTGTTGGAAAGCATTGCACCAGTTAAGGACACAGCTGGTGCATCCCTCTACGAAACACAACCCTAAATTCCTCCAGAGAGGGACATCTTCCAGCTGCATCATCTTTATCCCTGTACCCAGCCAAGCTCCTTCCTTACTGTTTCTAGGAAAAGCATTCTCAGATTTTACCTCAGAGCTAAATAAGCATGTTTTCCTATACCAGGCACAAGAAGTCTCCTGGTTAATGTTTCTCAGAGAGACTCCTTCAACACCTTTACTACCCATGCAGCTCTGTTTCCACAGGAGGCAGCAGGATTAGGCAGTCAGCTTTGGCAAGGCAGCTGTGAGAAGGCCACAGCATTAGGAGGTAGCAAGCATTGCTTTTTACTCTGTTTGGAGCACCCTGCTCTCTGGCTGCAAGAAAACCAACTTCAGCTCAACACAAAGCTACACACAAGATAAACTGTCTCCTTCCCTGTGATCTTCACAGAATCTAAACCTAGTGCTTTTTTCCTTAACTAACAGCCTTCAACATAGAGAAGAAGCCTCCATCTACTAAACACAAACTTAAATGTCTGAATTTTATATCTATATATATGTACACACACACACACACATAATGTCTGGAAAATAACAGCTAAAGCCTAAGCAAAATTTGTGCATAAATTTCACTACTCTAGTTAATTGCCTTTTCCCACATCAGCAAATGCTTTACTTTCAGTAAAATAATCATTTAGTGCCTAATCACAAGATTGCAGGCATTTGCATTGCTCAAACTGTGTCTACGAACCAGATGCTTTTTTTATTAACAGACATTTAAACAACCTCCCTTTTACCAGCAACCGCTCATCCCGAAGGGCATCGCAGGAACTACAGGGGGATTTACAGCTCCCATCAAACTGCAAGCTGAATAGGACATTACATCCACCAGTCCCTCCTTTAAAAACCACCAGGGGATTATTAACAGCAAGTTAAGTCTCCTCCAAGAAGCAGCACCTCACCCAGAGCAGTGTTTCCTTGTGCGGTGCCGGGACGCTGCTCTGAGCCACTGAGTCCCAGGACAGGGTTCAGGCAGCAATGCATTCCCACTGAGGTCTAGCTCAGCTTCATCCTATTTATTTGGCCAAAACAGGAGCAGCCCAGACTCCAGGTGAAAGCACTTCTCTAGCTTCACTGGGTGGGCTGAAGCCTCAGGCACCGTGATTGCTGTGCTGCCTCCTGAGCACTACCCCAGAAGAGCTGTGTTACACCCCCTGAGTGGGGATGTGTCCCAGCTGATCCCCAATGCCATCCCACTGGTGAGTGACATCTCTGCAAAACACAGCAATGACAGCAACACACCCCTGTAGCTGTACCCACACAACGCTCCATTTCAGAAACTTCCAGAAGGCTAGGAATGTTAACCATTCCAAAAAAAACCCCAAAACCAAAAGCCAACCAAACAACCCAAAAAGCAACCTACCCTTCCAAAAACCAACAACCAAACCAAACAGACCTGGCAAGCACAGCATCTGCCTCTCGTAAGCTGTAACCACACTGGTATTGCCTTTTCTCTGGAGCTGAGGGTCCCATCACAAGAGGAAATGAAACCCTGACTGCTTGGCCCAGCATGACATAAAAGTGGTGGCAAAGTGGAGAACATACAAGACCATTTTTGCTCCCACTGCTCACTCTAAGCACATACTTCCATTCTTCACCACATTTCCCATTTTCTACCTTCACAGCAAATTAAAGATAAAGCAACAAAAAAAAAAAAAAAAAAAAAAAAAAAAAAAAAAAAAAAAAAAAAAAAAAAAAAAAGAAAAAAGAAAAAAACCCCACTTTCCACCCCAGGAAAAAAAAAAGACAGAAAACTATTAAACTCAACTGCTGCAATACAGCAGCACTTCTCACCCAAAATGCCCCCTTTCACTGTAAGCAGTCTTTCTTCGGGGTAAACCCAAACCAGCCACGTTTGACTTACCACTGGGGAAAAGCCACGAGCTCCCGAGGAGAGAAGGACCTGGGCTTGATACTGAGCATGCACAGCCCAGCCCCTCCTCTGTAGCTTTTAACCTTAAAGGCAGATGCCACCTGCTTTCACTGATAGAGGGTCAAATCTGACACAGGGTGCAGCCCAAGCACCACTGGGGCGCATATGTGAGTCCAGCAACCTCCTTCCAAAAATAAAGACTGTCGCAACCAAGACATAGATGGTTTCCTTTGTTTTTTCATCCAAGACGGGCTTGGTGCTTCAACACTCTGAGCTATAGCCTGGGTTAATAGCACGGTTTATGAGGAAACCAGAAATGAATAAGGTATCTCAGTGAAGCTGCTGTGTTGGGTTTCAAGAGATCTAAGTACCTCCTGTTCTCCTTAGCTTCCCTCGAAAGCTGGAGCTCTGGGTTGGTTTATGTTTCTCCTGCACAGTGCACACTGTGCCGTTAGTTAGAAACCGTCAGGATGGTTTATAGGTGCAAAACTTCATAGCATGATGTTGGTGTAAAGCCACACTGTAAAATTTTATAACATGAAATCTTTCATGGCAGGGATGACCAAAATGATGTGGAACTGTCTTTCTGCTTGTTGCCAAAATTACAGGATGCTGCTTTCTGCTGCTCCCTGTGAGATGTCTACCGATGGTGTACAATTTTATCACTGAGTCTGTAGTTCTCTGTCAGTGGGCATGCAGATAGGGACAGAGAAGTCTTTCTTCACGATCTACAAATTTTGCTAGTTTTTCACAAGAGATAGTCCCCTAAAGAATATGCTAGTGGAGTACTCAGGAAACCTTGATGCAGACTGAAGAACAACTGTTCTTATGAAGAAAGCACTTCCACATTCTACAAATGTACCCAACGGATGATTATTACTATCTAAACAATTATATCTAATATGGCTCATTTTATCCATAGTTTTCAAAGTGCTCTAGAAAGAAAGACAGTGTAATTACTCCCATTTTACTTGTGGGAAAACTAAGACACCAGGAAGTCATAGGATCACTCATTGTTACTCAGCAAGCCAGAAATACAAACTTGGTCACCCGAGTCCCGGTATGGTGGTTGCTCCAAAAGGAACTAGTGATTTTGGGTGTTTAGATAGAGAAATTCAACAAGGCCTTAATTTCTTCAGGTAGAGTATGCCCTGTACTTCCTACAGCAAGAAATTCCCAAATGTCATTTATCTTCAAAATGCTGATACCCCAACTGTAAGACACAGAGTTCAGGGTAGAAGTAGAATTCCAACTCAGACTAAAATCTAATCTTTCTTCCTGAATGCTTACAGCAGTTAACCCCTTAAAATCCCTTAATTCATGTGCAGATTAATATGTTAGCCCTCAATCATCACAGGGTGTGAGCTGGATAGAGACTGAAGTCATAAAGAAGTCGGCAGCTTCAGCTCCAGCAATCCCAGTCCACATGCGTGTCCCTGCCTTCTCCGGTTACACCTTGAAGTGCATCAAAAGCAATGGTAAACAAACGATTTAAAGTTCATGAGCATTACGCCTAAATGCCTGAATCTTGGTGTCAGTTGTATTTTTAGTTTTTGAGTGGGGAGGGGGCTCCTTTTCATATCGCACCGTTAAAACTCAAGGAACTTGGCAGCCCTCGTCCTGCTGGAATTCCCCCTGCTCTGCATTGTAACACCGCAATGATTTGTAGACATCGGTACCGAATGAAGCTCACAGCTGTGCAAGAGGAGAAGGATGCGGGTCTGGCAGCACGGGACAAGCGTGTGCCTGGCAGGCAATGTCATCTGGAATTCCCCCGAGTGCAGAGCCCTCCTGTCCCCCGCGACTGGAGCAGCCACCCTCAGCCAGCAGAGCACACCCTGGAAGCACCCCATTGTAACCCTTTCCCAAAGGTTAGAGACCTTTGGAAGTCAAGCAGGTTCGTTGTTACCCCCGAAAGAGGGGTGCCAAAATGGAAGCCAAATGGGAGACAGGCTGGCTCTCCACTCCACGGAGAAGATTGCAGTTGAATTTCATCAAGCTCTATTGCACCTCTTTCTGTGTCTACTTCATCAACAAGCAGCCCCTCTTCCCTGCATGAATTGCACCGTAGAATGCATTTTCCTGCTTCTTTCTCTGCATGCCATATTCCAGGGTCTTAGCTCACATGAGCCCAAAAGAGACTGACTCCCATGCTGGCAGAGGAAGGTCATGCTGAATTGTGCTCGCAATTGTTTATTCTCCTTTCGATTCTGAGCCCAGCTTTCAGATTTAGCATATTAAAATGTAGACTTCCAGCAACTCCTTTAAACCCTTCAGATTGTCTTAGCACATAATGCTGCCTCTATGTGTCAGTACCAGAAAATATCTTCAAAAGAATATTAGTGGATGCGTGGGTTAGAAAAGATGAGTGTAAGGAATAACAAATACCAACTCAGGATTCTTTTGAGAGAGAATCTAACTTCCACCTATGATTCAGTTTTTTTTCCCAGTTCCCACATTTGTCAGATGTTTCCCAGATCTGATCTTTCACTAAAAAACATGGACAGCAGCACGGGTTATGGGCAGGGGCAGCCGTGAGAATAGTGGTCGAGTGGCACAGAGATGTGCATTAGAAAATGAAAGAAGCTGACTGCCAGAAGGGTGAACTGTGATCTCAGAAGTGGCCAACAGCCAAGGAGAAGTGGGGAACACATGAAGGAACAGGGAGTGGCAGCAGCAAAGGGCTCTGTGACACTGCTGGTGTCCTACAGCATCTGTCAAGGACAGACCAGCAGGACTGGTAGCTTCTCCTGTTCGCCAGGGAAAGGCTGCTTGTATTGCAAGTGTGAGCTAAATAGTATTTGGAGGAAGTAAAGCAATTCTGTCTCAAAGAAATGCTGAGTGTTCTGCTAGGGTCTACTTTAACAGTGCATCCTGATCTCCCTGTGACTTAGATTTGTCTTTTGGAAGTATATGTGTGTGAGATGAACGGAAAGGGGTAGGAAGAGATGGTTCAGCTTCACGGTTGCTCTTTACTCAAGTCTTCAGTGCATGGGCAACGGTGACCTATATCAAAGAAAGTGAAACTGGCTGCACAGAGTGATCCTCCTAATTCACCATGCTGCAAAACTCAAGGGGGATTTTTCTTCAATTCATCATCTCCTTTCAGTTAGAGTCATCTCACTAAGGCTATGCCTGCAGTGAATGCAACCTTTGCAGCTTTGTGGCAGCCCCTCAAAGCACATTATATCACTGCAGCCCTGTGTCCCACATCAGTGCCCTGCTCCTGCAGAGCTCCTCTGGGAGAAGACGACTCCTTCTGCATTCCCATTGGGGCTCTCAGCGTGAGCAATGCATGGCCTGCTCCCTGCAAACTGCTGGGAAAGCACAATCATTTCAGTACCTCCACAGCCCAGGAATCCACTGCATCTCCTAGCAACATCTCATCCCATCAGCTATCTACATGTCATTATTGTCAGCCTGACAACAGTGACCCCTTTTACATAACAGAGGTATTCCTTCATTCTCAGGGCTTCAGGCAGCTCATCACTCCACCAGCACTATGGACACTCTCCCCTGTTTGTAACCCATTTTTTTTCTCCTTCAGGGTTTGCTTCAGCATCTTGTGAACTTTCCCAGACGTCTCTTATCTCCCACTAAACTTCGGACACCCCCTTCTCACTCATCCTCAGATGGTCAGCCAGGGGCATCCCCTCCCCTTCTGCTCAGCCCTGACACCCACTCCCTTTCTCAGCTCTGACCAAGGTGAAGCATTGCCACAGCAATTCCTCCACCTGCCCACTGCAACTGATGCTTTCTAGTCTGGGGTACAGAGTCCTCATAATCTCCAGAAGACCAACCAGGAACCTGAGCAACCTATCTTGAGAAGCCTAGAGTTAGAGTGCAAGCCCAGAGCTCAGGACACCCAAGCTCAACCCCCGTGTGACTTGTCCATCTTTGTTCTTTCATTCCTAAGGTGTAGCAGTATTCCCAAATGTGTAAAGCACATAGAGACCTGCTAACAGTCAGTATATCTCCAAGGAAACATGGTCCCAAGACTTTCCATATTTAAATAAGAAAAGAAAATATAAATAATCAATTTTAAGAAAGACTTGAACCCAAAACCAAATAAAAGCAGTTGCATTATTTTATAACTCACTTTTCCAGTCAATCCCTTTCCCCAAACCTATTGCAGCAGTGGTTAAAAGCAGTGCTCATCTGGAGAGGGAAGAGTGAGAGTTGCTGGAGAGAGGTGAGAGCTTTTACTGCAGTAAGTCAGAAAGTCTTCTCAAAAGCAGCACAAGCGGAAAATCCAGGCCCAGCCCTCAAAATTCTGAGGTATTTTTGGTTCAAGTCCAAAAATAAGTGTTGTACGAAAAACTTTACAGGCAAGCTGTTCAGAAGCCACAAAACATTTTCAAGTCACTTTGAAAAACAGTAAATCCCTTTGGTCTAAGTAATAGATATAATTTGCTCAATTTCAGATACCCAGCTGAGAACATGTATCTGGATCTAACATTCAAAGTTTACACAAAAGTTTTTGTAGCCAGCCAGCTGTAGTAGTGTTACAGCAGGATGAACAGAGTGATGCTTCCTCCTCTCAGAGCAGGAGAGGACAAGCACAGGTCTCTGCTGAGCCATCTCCTGCTGGATTGATGATGCCTCCAGCCCTGCTGCCATGTGCCAACCTCTGCAGCTGCTGCAGCTACAACAGAGACCATCTTTTATCTTTCTGGGGGCAAAGTCTAACCCAAAATCACTCCATGGCCCACGCATCCACCATCAGTAATGGTCTGCAGCAGGTGCCTGGGGACACCCAGGGAAGCAGGAACTCAGACACGTTTGTTATTGCATTCTGCTGCACAGAATGGGGAGACATCTCATCTTTTCTGGAGGAGGAGTGTGGAAAAGGCAATTGTTAAATGCCCAAAGCAACCTAAACCAGTTAACTATATCCTTTCCAGTTACTCAGATCTCTGCAGCATCAGGGAATATTCAAAGAAAGGAAAGCAACAGCCTCAGAAATGAAAGTGGGCAAGGTCATTTTCAAGAAGTCTCATTCATGAGAAAAATACCGCTATTACAGGTCTTCATCACTACTCTTCTCTAGTGATTTTAGTTGCTTATTAAGGAAAATTGAAGCATTCTGGAGAGGCAATGCCCAGAAATCTGACCTTCCTGAGGTTTGTTAAATCAAATTCCCCTCTTTTGAGATTTGGCCATCAGTATTTTTCCTGCTATCACAGCATTTACTCAATAAAAATATCTATCTCATTTCATTGCTGTCTATTTTTTACAAGGAGCTTTCAGTATTTCCCCCAGGAAATGGGACTCTCTTAATTATTGTCTGCCAAACTTTTGCACTGTTGAGTGCAACAAGCATCTCTAAGGTTTCACTGGTCGACCTCCATCACACCAATACAGAGACCACAACACAGAATGGAAAATTACTTTATTTATTACAGATAGCAAAATAATTCAGCCAAGCAAATCAAAGCTTTAGAAAGGCAGTCAGGTGTCAGGAACTGGCTCTCATTCTACATGACTCTGAAAGAGGCCAGAGCCAAGGAAAAAAAAGTATTCAAACCTAACAGAAAAGTTCCACTTGCAGCAAGGGTAGAGCAGCAAGGAAAGACCTCAGCTACATCCACACTGCTGGTCTGGCCAGAGTTCAAGGTCTGGTTTGTGTATTATCCCTTATCAACATGCAGGCACGTTTTTGAGATGTGGCCCTGGCCTGAGCTCTGGGCTGTCTGGAGAGGAAATGAGCACCAGCTCTGTTGAGCCAAACCTTTCATTTTATGTAGCATAGACAAGTCAGGCATGGTCTCAGCTCAACTTCTGACAGTGCAGTCCACCACCAATGTCCTGAGCTCATCTCTTCCTAAGCACTGTGCACCATCAGAGCAAGTGCCAGCTGCAGGCACTACATCACCAAGAGAACATGAAAGAAACCCCACATTAAGGGTTCATCATGAGTATGGCTGGTCCCCCAAACTAGGGACCTGCTCTGTGCAAGGGAGATCTCTGTGTTCCTGGCTGCTTTCCTTGTTAACAGAATAAATGGAGATTATGTGATACAAAGAGCAACAGCCTACGGAGCACAGCTAGGGCAGTATTTCTCCCAAAGTGTTACAGGGTTAAACCAGGAAAAAAACCAAACAAACAACAAAACACCAAAACCCACATTAGTGTTCTTAAAAGATCCAGTCAGATGAAACATCATCCAAGGAGTTCTCACTGTGCTGAAATACATGCTCCAGAATGTGGTGTACAGCTAGCACCCGGATGACCAGGTAATAGAATACATTTCAAGCACAGTGTGCTCTATTCAGTGGCAGATGAACACAGAAGCATGGTGTATGGGAACTGATGGAGCAACTGCTAAGAGATACAGAGTCCCTCCAAGGCCACTCCACCAAAGCTATGAACACTCGGTGCAGCATGAAGCAGCTCCTCACCATGCTGTGTGTGCCTCATCCAGCCTGCTGCTGTGAGGATTAGTGCAGCATGGGACTATGAACATTGGATAAACAGGTAAGCCCAGCTCAAATCTCCAGGTGTCTGCCCTCCATGTCCCTGGGATGTTAGCTGTAGATTTATAGGTGAGGACTGAGGGCTGTGCTCTGAGATCTGGTCTTGGCAGTGGGCTAAGTTGAGCACCTGTCCTCACACTGCTGCATGGAACACCATTTCTCGGGTGTTTCCAACCAGCAGAAAACAGAGTAAGGGGCTTCTACCTCTCTTCTCCATGGTAAGGATGTTTCGGTCCCCTCCAAACCTTTCCTGAGTGCTGGCAGCATCTGAACCTTCTAGAGACAAACAAAATGAGAGATGCAGGATTTGGTTCCCCCCCACCTCTGCTACAACTACATCCACAGAACTGAATGCGCCTTTCTGGACCAAACCAATGGGGTATTCCATACCCAGACACCACAGCATGGCAAAGGCACACACAGCCTGGGCTTTTCTGTCTGTGCCTGCAGACCCGATAGCTCCTGATGGGGTTGTAGCCCTGCAACATGCTCTGAGCTTTGTTTAAAGCCTGGCATGTTGCCTGCAAGCAGCCTCTTCCCTGCTTGCACCATATCACTATCAGTAGTATTAAGGGCATATGGTCCCTAGGACAGTAACACTTTCTGCCAAGAATGGAGCTCCTTTTAAACTTGCTGAGATTTGAACTTTTCTGATATGTGAAGGAGCTAGATTGTGTGTCTGCCAGGGTTGCCCCAACAGTTTCTGGGGGTTTTTTTTTGTGCAAGTGCTTGGTGTGCTACAGCTGCAAGATCAGGGAAGGTGCTGGGCATCCCAGCACGCTGAGCAGCAGCTGCTGAGCTGCTGTTGTCCTGATCCATACAGGACAGGCATTCCCCAAATTTGGCCACTGTGAGGAGGCAGCAGGGAGAGACCGCTGAGAGGACATCCCACTTGGGCCATCTCAATGTGCCCCCCTCACCAAGAGGAAGCAAAGAAAGAGAAATCATGCAGCCCACGCTGATTTTCAGCCTTGGGAAACTATGCATAGCAGGGCATTTAGTCATAAAAATATAGTGAGAGAAGAGAGGGACAGACAGGGAACATGAAATACGTGATTCTTTTTTAGAACAGGAAGGTTCTCAGACTGCCTTAGACTGCAAAAGTAGACTGCAAAAGGCTTGTGACATTTTGTGTTGAACTAGGTAAGACATTTGGCTCCCTAAGGCATTTACTCTTACAAAAGCTGCTTCTGTCTCTAGCTACACAAACTCCTTATGAACTGCTCAGGGGACTTACAAAGTCCCTCTCTCAAGCTTTCTCTCAAAGCTTGAATTTTACAAAAATATCAAATAAATCATCATGATAATACAGAAAGTCCCCAGAACTCTTGAGAAGCAGGAAACTGTAAACAGCAACATCCCGTGTTTCAGTAAATAATTAAAATGCAAAACAGAAACACCAGCAAAGCAGATGTTAAGTGCAGATTCCTGTAATATGAATTTGGTTAAAGCTCCCCAAACTTGTTGCTCCCCCAGCCAACCTGTTAAATCCAATGTGTTTTGGATACTAAACATTAACTCCCATTCCTCACCCTTGCCACCAGTGTTACTCCTACAGGAAAAGATCTTCTGCTAAATACCATGTGGGCTGCATTTTTCAGCGTGTAGCAACTCTGTGGCAGGGCAGCTATTTCTAAGCCCAAGGGCAGGGAATCCTTCTCTCAAAAACAAGAGCACTTGCAAAAACCTTTCTCTGTGTCACAAAATAGTTCCAAGACAGGGCAGATGAAGGACAAAGAATTAAGAGCAGATTATAGTCCTGGAAGACAGGAACAAATGAACTGTTTGTTTGTCAGGAACACTCCTGGTGTGTAAGGGAATGCTACCTGCAGCGCTCACAGGATCCTTGCTTTTGTAACTCTGCCGGGTGCTAAGAAATTACAGGGTTGGCTCCCTATAATTTTATCAATACATTGCCACACCTAATGTGATTTATGATTTTTGCTTGTGATTATCTTAAAGTTGTAGCTACAGTAGTGCTATGAATATGCAGCATCTCCCTTCCCATCAGAAACAGGAATGACATTTCCAGCCTGCATATTTTAAGAGGAAAATTCACAAATATGAACCACCAAACCTGGAAGACTGGGTAAAGACATTTTGTTGTTTAACAGTGAGAGTTGACTGTCTAATGCCCATGTTAACTCTCAGAGCTGGCTGAACTACAATTTCACACCTGTCACAGCCACCTCATGTACCCCATTGACAGCAATTCCAGCCATTCCACTGTTGTGCCCCACCAGCCCCTGCTCTCCAGTGTAGAGGGAGGCACTGCTGGCAACACACAGCTGAGCCACTGTTGTTTGCAGCATCCAGCACACTGCAAGCTTCTTCCCATGCATTTGTTCAGCCTGCAGTGACTTTAGTGCCTATCAGCATTACTAAACCACACAGGCATTGAACCTCCCAGGGCAAGGTCTTGTAAGCAGGCTTATTTTTATGTTGCAAATGACTGACTGATCACTTACTGCAGGGTTTCCCCCTTCTCACTCACAGAGGTGGCTGTTCTCTTTATAGCTCCATGTACTTAGTGAATTCCCCTTGCTTAGATGCATTGGTATTTATCACACCAGACCACCTGTGGCATTTAAACACCTGATTGGAAATGACTCAGCATCAATATCTTGTGGGGAGAAGATCTGCTACACAGGAGTGATTATAAACAGGCACAAAAAGCTCCCAAGTAAGCCCTAGGAACATCTAGATACAGACGTTTTCATGAAGCTATCTAAGCAGATGTTATCTATTATCAGCAGAGCTAGTCAAACAAAATGGAAATCTGTTATAGCAAAACATTTTCCTTCTGATTATTTCAGTGTTGATTATAGGCTACAAAATTTTAAGGTAAACAGAAGTCAAAATTTGTATGGCAGTAAAACCATTGGCTCCCACCACAATGTCCATGTTCCCAGGAAGGTTTGCACACAAGTGCAAAACCTGCTTACAGCCAGGCACCAAATTGAAAGCCAAGTTTCCTTGATTTCTTCCTCATTCAAGACCCTCCTTCCTCGCCCATACCTTATGACCCCTTTACTGAATTTTTTTAATAAAAGTTCAGTACTCCTTTGGACATGTGTTGAACATCAGAGGGGGTTTTTTTGTTTGTTTGTTTTTTTCCAAAATAAGCCCTTTTGCTTTGTATCAAGCACAAATCCATGTGTTTGTTGAGAGGAGCTATTGCAAATTAACTAGTAGCTCAAGGTACAATGTAAATCAGCATGGTATTAGAACTTATAACGTGTACCATGAACATCCTAAACACTTCTGAACAGGTGAGCTATTAAGAAATTGCTCCTTTAATTTCTTCAGTATTTTTGCAAGCAGAGCAAGACACTATGAATTAGGTGTCCTCTCCTCACAGTACAAAGGACCACATTAAAGACTTCACATATTCTCCTTACAATCCTTTGAGATCTGAGAAAAAACAGAAAACAGTTGATTTGGTTCCACTTTAATCCTTTAAGCAGCACTAAAGGGACCTCCAAGCAGACATATATTTTCTTGAGAAGCTTATACTGTTTTGAAGAGGAAAAAGTGCTGTCCTTGTCAGTGACTGTGGAGCAAAGAGATCCAGCAGGGATGGAATGAAGGACCAGGGATATGCAGACTGCAGGAGCTCTGCCAGGAAGAAGGGAACCCAAGAGGGTTTAATGTGTGGCTCTTGAGCACTGCTTTGCAAAGATTCTATCTTGTAAACCCATCTTCTGATGAGACTGCAGTACAAAAAGAGGACAGTGCCCAAAGAACAAACCTCAAAGCTGAGATAAATACCCTCCCCTCCTCACCACCAGCAGCACACATCCCTGGCGAGGTGCCGAAGGCAGCTGAGAGGTCCCACACTGGCAGCATCTCTGCTGCAGAGCTGCTCTGCAAAGCCCTCCTGCTGAGGAGGCCACCCTGCAAGAGTTGTTTTGGCACATGGAATGCTGTCCCCTCTTGTGCATCTGGCTCCAGCTGGTGTCCTTCCCCCATGGAGTTTCTACCAGGAGTGGCAGCACAGCCATGGAGGTGATCACCACCTCGCAGGAGAGCTCACAAAGGCCAAAAACAAAAGCACCTCCTCACTTCCCCTCCACCTTTCTTTCCTGCCTGGAGCCAATTCAGCTCCTTCGGTAGTCACCAGCTGTTCTGAGCACACCACAAGATGCTCAGAACAATTTCTGGGCCCTCTCTGAGTCTTTGGAAAGTACCAGCATTATCACTGGCTGTTTCTGCAAATAAATCTATACTAAGTCACGTGTCTTTCCTTACTTAACTTCAAGTCTTTCTGCCAACACAGCAAATTTGGGCTCCCATTGCATAGATGAAGGCAACTGAAATTTGTCCACTCTGTCACAACAGGATTCAGCTATTCCTCAGCAAAGCACAGTATGAGGAAAAAGCGTGCAGTTAGCCAAATGCAAGGATTCTGCAGAGCCTGGATATGGGATGAGATGCTCCTGTAGGACATGATCCTATGACAACTTAAGCAAATCTCTATCCCAGTGTCACACAGCTGATTACTGTGATTCAGGACCATGAAGGGACACAGCACTCTGCTGCCTGTAGCCAGCACGTTTTGTCTGGATGTGCCCCCTCCCAACCCAAAGGAGAGAAGCCTGCTGTCTCACAAGTGCCTATTAGCAGTGGTGAGCATGGGATACAGTGAGTTTTCACCTCTGTGCTGCATTGCAGGCATTAACCTTGGCCAGACTCCTGTCTGATAACTGCAGTCCGTTCACCAGCCCTGTTTGATACCTGTGGGAACCAGCGAGGGAAGGTGAAGTGACACATGCCCTGCTCCTGATGAAAGATCTCTTTGAACCCAGGAGCTCTGACTGGCTGGAACCAGACCCTGCTCACCAAAATCCACCCAGATACAGAGCCCAGATACAGAGATGATGCTTCCATGGCCCATACCCTCCCCTCCTTTCCAAGCCCCAACTATTTTCTGACAGTTTCCCTCATTCTCTTCTAAAAATAGATATTTTTTCTACATACCTGGCTGGGAGGGGTTTGTTTGACTTTTTGGTTTTGGCAACCTCCTCAAGACCAAGGACCATGTCTGAGAAACCAGATTTCCAGAACAGATGCTGCAGAGGATTTCAGAGTTGTTCCTCTGTTATTAGTGAGAATTGGGAGGCTGGACTGTATCACATTGTACTGAGAATACAAAGTGAGAAATGAAAGAAGAAAGAGCAGCTTGTGTGAGAGGCCTTTCATTCGAAAGGGAGGAGTGAGCCACAGTGAACACCTTCAGCACAGCAACTCTGTTAAATCCTGAGGCCACCAATTAGCCTGGGCATGGGGAGAGGGAGGAGTAGAGCAGGCAGGACCACAGTCCAGTGCACCAGCAGGTGCATTCCCAACAGCCCCCAGAGAAGAGAGCTCCTGGGTAAAACACAGCCTAATGACCATTATTTCCAAGAACACAAGTAACTTATCTGTAAACATCACTCCCCCAACCAGGCATTAGCTGAAAAAAAAGCAGCTTTAGAGAGAGATACTAATTACATAGCTCTCAACAGCTGGACTTTGATCATAATTACAGTGCCTTCTTCATCTTACATTAGTGGCTTTCAGCTGCAGCTAGGTGGGCACTTCTTGGAAGGTGGAAATCCCACCTGTTTCAGATAGTCAGCTCTTTATGACTCAGAGCTGACCTGGGTTTTCTGCAGCACAGGATGAGCTCCCACAGTACCATCCAAACAAGTAATTCGTGGAGATCAGTGGCTTGGCACTTCAGTGCAGGTGCTTCTTTTGTTACAGCAGCACTTCCCGAGTCCCAGGAGCCAGAGTACTGTATGCTTAGTCCTGATTTTCAGTATTTTTCTTTATAAGGGAAGTAGAAGGAGAAAGATGCTGAGGTTTTTGCTGAATTTTAGCATCTCTTAACTCTTTCTGTTTAAAAAGAAGAAAGATGAGCACACTCAGGATACACCTGTCCAAGCCACCTCACTTCAGTCACAAGCTACATTTGCATCCTTCACTTCTGCATAAGCGTCCCTCTGCCCCTCCCTCAGCTAGGCTGCAGCTCCATGACTGAACTCCAGCACCCACAGCAACGAGTGGAGTTGTGAAGAAGGAGGCTGCTGCCCCATGCCCCAGCTGAGTTCTCTGTGATTTTTTGTGATGCTTTGCTTTGATACCCACATTTACAAAGAATTTAATAACCTAAATGACGGAGCTGGGCTGTTGAGACAGGGGCTGGAGTGGCCTAAACAATCACACAAGGCACAGAGTGTGGGCACTCAGCTATTTTTCCTCATCTGTGGCACTGAATTCCTGTGTTGTTTGGATATATAATTTCACAGTGGCCTGTGAAATGACAGGCATGAAGCATATGAGCATCATAATGGCACATTAGCTAATGCTCCTCAGTGTGATCTGTGTTCACCTCTTGACAGAGGAAAGGTTTTAGCTGGCTCCCACGTGTCCTGCCTGCCAGACACCCCCAAACTGAGGAGATAAATAGGTGAAGCAACAGCAGAGAGTAAATCAAAGCCACAAACCTTAGAGCTAACTGGAATTTATAACTGCTTCCCCCTCCACACTAAACTACAGGGAAATCTGTGTGACACACATATCCTCCCCCCAATTTAACAGGGTTTCAAACAATTTTCACCATTGTTTTTTTGCCAGCATACCTCATCTCAACGTTATCAATTTGCTGGTTAGGTAATTACTAGATGTAATTTTAAATTTGCAAAGAGGCACACTGGTATTAGCTAAATAAAGTATTTTGACCACATCAAAGCAGAAGTGTTTCAAACTGTGTAAAATAAATGCAATTCTGAAACTTGAATTTTGTTAAAGAAGTCAAAGAAATGTCACCTAACAGTTCATGAATATGCAACAAATGTAGCTTAAAGCTGAAGACCATCTATGTCTCAGACTGAGAAAAGTATCTTTGGAAGCAGCTTTCAGCTGATTTTGACCTGTGGCAGAGCACAGTCACTAATAACTGAACAAATGCCACTCTTGGCTCATGTAAACAGACATGCATAACAGCTGAGACATGTTGTTACTCTAAGCTACATCTCAAACAGGTTTTATGACTGAGGGGTGTCACAAACTCTATCTGTCCTGAGGCTTCCCACACTGCAATGGTCACTTAAAAACTCATCATGCAGCTAAGGCATGTGGTGAGGAGCAGGATTTCTACTGAAAGACCTGACCTGCTGGATGAGGCAGATTTGAAGGGGTGAAAAGCTCATTTAAAAAGTTCTACCAAATACAGGCAATGGGTTCATTTTCTCTTTAACTCCTGCTCCAGCTGAAATTTTTTTTTGCCTGAGCCACAGCACCGATTTTCTGAACATTTGACATGAGATGGGATACAACCAGCAGGAGTTCACGGACTGGGAAGCTGTCCCAGAGCTCAGGTACACTTCCCAATCCATCCTCACGTTTTCCAGTGCCATTCCCCCTCCCCGCCGCCCCCCCC
>VZRZ01008815.1:580774-695556 GCA_013398175.1 Climacteris rufus | reverse complement strand
CGCCCCTTTTTCCTTTTTCTTCATTTTCAGTTCTGGAATTTGCCTGGCTGTGGCTTCCAGCCATGGAAACATGAATCTGCTAAGAATTCCACTGCTGCCAGCCCGAGTGCCCCTTCTCGGATGGGCACGGTTCTTGTGCCACTCTTCTGGCTGCGGGGACATCCCTGCTGGGGTCAGCGGGGCTGGGTGGAGTGGCAGGAGACCAGAGCGTGGCTGCATGTGCCTGGCCAGCCCTGGGGCTCGTGCTGTGGAAGGTCTCGCAGGGGATCCAATATCCCCGGCTCTGTTCCACCTTCCTCTGCCGCGGCAGTGCGGCCAAGGACCGTGCGCTATTTCCCAGCCTCTCTCCTTTCCCTCTGCTGGCCCCAAGCGAGGCCCCTCCTCGCTGCCAGGTCCCTGCTCTCCTCCCCAGGACCTTCACACAGCAATGGCACCAAACACCCCGTGGGTTAAGGAGGCATAAAAGCCCCCACAAACATTCTAACAAATCGCGATAGTGGGGGGAAAAAAATAGAGATCACAAAGCTGCCTGCAATGCCACGGGCTGGGTGATGGTGGTCAAGCCCTTTCTCCAACAGAGTAGCCTTCCCCAGCACCCTGCAGAGGATGCAGAGTTAATAGTTAACTCTTCCAGGGATCAAATACCTTCATGAGACAACAGCCAGGGCTTTTACAAAACACAGACAGAAACAAGTCCTAAAAGAGCTCAACAAGTGACTGTGCTCAGAGGATTTCACCTCTCCAAAGTTTACGACTGGA
Organism: Climacteris rufus; assembly: GCA_013398175.1. NCBI lineage: Eukaryota > Metazoa > Chordata > Aves > Passeriformes > Climacteridae > Climacteris > Climacteris rufus. Next base: position 694,797 of record VZRZ01008815.1, on the reverse strand, counting down.
AAAATACCATCTACATGTCATTTGCATGCTTAAATATAGTATCTTCTATTGGGAGAAACAAACAAACCGACAATGTGATACTGTGACACCTCGTGTGGACATGCTCTTTTATCTGCTGGAAAGTTATAAAACTCGGCGTAACAACAAAGCTAAAATAAGAGTGGTTGTCAGGCTCTGACACTGGCTGTTAGACAGAAGGGAAAAATATTCCTGGAAAATTGCTCTCTCTTAGAAGGCAGTTTTTTTCTTCTCTGAATCTTTAAAATTATTTATTTATCCTTTAAATTACAAAATTTCAGAGCTTAATAGTTAAGATCATATTATTCCCGGGAGTTTTTTCATTTAAAGAAACAAACAAACACACTATAGAATGCTAAAGCAACTCCTGTACTACCCAGAGTAGAGTGTAACCTTCTGCTCCAAAACACAAGGGAAAGATACTATCAGCTTTCGTGTTATTTATCATATATTTTTTTCCCTCTAATGCCAAAGAGGAAAAGGGGATATCTTAAACGGATGCCTATAATTAAACAGTAACCTGTTAGAAAGCCAAAAATAATAATAAGCTCCACTGAGCATGAAGAGAGCGGCACATTTTTTCCGCATGCAGCCCAGCTGCCACCGGCCGATAGCAGGAAAGTTAACAATTACACCAGACACCCAGATCAAACTGTGATAGCAGAGTTACGTCACGCCCATGGACTCACCGCTGGATGCAGGGATCAGGGTAGTACTGCAAGGTGGTGAAAGGTGCTGGTTCAAAATTCATTTCCTTCGAGCCCCTCCTTGGGGACAAACCAAAATAAAATAAATAAATAGATATAAAGCCAGCAGGCTAAAAGCAATAAGGTCAAGTGGTACACGAGGTACAACTTTAGAGATTTATTTTACACTTGCGAATGGGTGGGATCTCCCGGGGACTTGGCCAATGGGATTCATCAAGTTACCCGAGCATCACCACCACTCCCTCCTCGCCAGCTGGGCATCTTCTGCACAGATATTTTCCCCTCCTCTCAACATCCTTAATAAACTTTGGTGAACACTGGCCACACTTGTTGTTGGGAGCTCATCTGGGGCTTCTCTGAACTTCTGATCTCGCCGGTCATTGGTTGCCTTCCCGCCTGACTTCACAGTTTAATTTTGGCAGCTCTTGCAATTTTACAAACTGCTGTGGCCGCTGGTCATCCTCGTCTCCAGATGGCCGGAGTTTCCTCTGCTGGGTGCAGCGCCTGTGCTGAATTTCATCGTACTTTAAAAGCCTTCCTTGTCAGCTCTGGGGCTAGTACCTGCATATAGTTGCCTGGGGAATTTTTCAGTCTCTCTCACACCACAGTGCAAACAGTTTGTTGTGGTCACAGTTTCAAAATCTGAATGACAAAATATGGGGAAATTCCTCAATTAAAATTAACTCTGAACTTTTGCTCCTCTGCCTCCCCTTCCTGCCCTCCTTCCTGCAAGAAAACTATCAGATATGTTTGTTAATGTTTCCTTCTATAGCTTTTGACCATTTTTTCCAAAAGAATTGAGCTGATACAGACATATTTCATTATTCTGTGTTCTGTAAATAATATGTACATTTTCCACATTTAAAAAACTCCAATATTTTCAATTACCTTGAGAAGAAAATGAAAGTAAGAAAATAGAAATCACATATTTTTCAGAGTCTAAAGCCTAAAGAAACAGGAGTGAAGTCCACCAAAACAAACTATTAAATATGAAAAGCCGATCAGATTTTCCAGCAAGGAAGGATGGCTTTAATTCTTTTCCCACCACCTCTATTTCTTTTTTTTTCCTCTTTTTTGAGTCACAGAGAAAATAATTCAGGAAGGCAACCTGTTTTGTCCCCCTGTTTTTTCCCCCCTCCATGATTTATCCAAATAGTACAGGCTGTAAACCTATCCCAGTTTTGTGGGTTTGGAGAATGAATGAAATATGAATCAGGAGCTAAATTAAAATGGATTCCAGCAGGAAAAAAATAGCATCCACATATCTGTGCACCAGGGGGATTGCATCTTCAAGCAGACCTGTATGTTTGTGTGGACAAAGAGAAGTGTAAGGGACTGCCCTATAGCTCACCTATAGAGCATACTTTGTGCTGATGTCAGCACAAATACCAGCCCACTCCAGCAAAAGCCAGGAGCCCTCTGAGATGGCAGCAATGGCCTCTTATTTTTCCCCTCTGTGTTTTCCTCGTAGGAAATGTTGGTTCGAAGAATGTCACATGGAAACATTTTCTTTGCTGCCTGTGCCAGGGTGGCAGGAGAGCTATTTCAGACTTGACATTCTCCACCCACGCTCAGCCTGATAGTCCCTAACATCTGTGAATTGTGAATCCTGTAAACTCGCAGGGCTGATCCCCAGCCAAGACCAAGCAGCTTTCACTAAGTGGCACTCACCAAGGAAGAGAGGCTGGAAGTGAAGGATGTGTTTATTAACTGGAGTTAAGGACTCCCTCACTGCCTGACACTGCTTCCTCTGACTGGCCTGTGGAAGAACAGTAACATGAAACACCTTCCCTCTCTTTGGCTGAACCACAGAGTAAACATCAAATCTTGTAGCTTATGTCCCTGGGGAAGAAGTGTGGGAATCTCCAAACCAGGATCTGCTGGGGAGGAGAGAGGAGGAACCACATCAAGGTTTGCACACACACAAAGCAGCCCAGGGAGAATGGCTGCAGAGGGGCTGCATCCCCTTCCACTGCTGAAATCAGGGCTGTCATCAAATACCTCCACGGAGTGGGCAAGGAGGACCAGACAAACTTGTGGTCCACACTGCCAGCCTGGCTCTGGTCTGGGCTTTAAGCATCCGCCCTCAACCAAAGACATGTCAGGGAAGTCCTCTCCCTGCACAAACCATTTGAGCAAGAGCTTGGGTTTGTGTTCTCTTGCTCCAGGACTTGGTTCCAATCTGCACCCATGGATGTGAGTATGGAAAACCAACCTGCTGGGGAGGGGCATGCAGGCAGCAGGCTGGGCTCTGGGTACACTGCTGAGACCTCATGCTTGCTCCTGGAGAAACACCAGAAGCTGGTTGTATTTCTTCTGCCATGCCCATGGAGGGATTAACCATTACCTTCTCAAGCCTGACTCCATGGAAGAGTGGTCATACATTGTGTGCTCTCCAAACAGCCTGGAAAAGTTTGTCTTTGCTGACAGATTTCAGCCTAAAAGGCAAAAGAAATGCCATGAGAAAAATGCTGTTCTTGTGAAACCTTGCTCTACCTACTTCTTCACAGGAGCTGGAGAAGAGTCTTTCCCAGCATGGCCTGGGTGTCATGGCTGATGCTTTGGGAGCAGGGAATAATTCCCACCTGGAGACAGACCCAGCCCTGGTTTTGGCCAGGCTCCTCACCTGGCACACACCCAGATCACACATCCCCAGGGCTTTGTGAAGTACAGTGGGCACTGATGCTGCTGGGCTGGCCTCTGTCTCTGGGGGTGAACCTGGCCTCTGGTTTTACAGTGCCTTAGCTCTGCACAGCCTTGGTGCCCCAGACACAGTAAATACAAATCTGTTACAGCCCAAACCACCAATCCTGTGATTCCTGTTTGCAGTGCTGAACACATCTCACAGCACCACAGTCAAGAGAGGTTGGTAGTCTCCAGCTAGCAATTCACACCAAAAGAATAACTTCTCCTGGAAACAAACACCATAATTAGTTTTAAAAAACAGCACTATGTAATTTTGCTGAGAAATAGTTGCTTGGAGCAGGGTTCTTTTCTCACTCACAAGGCACTTATGAGAGGGGTTTCTAGCAAGGACATTTCCATAAAAACTTCAAAAGGGGCCACCAACTGCCCAAGACCTGTACCAACCCTCATGCCTAGGGCTGGGAAAATGCCAATTGCTCATGATTTGGTTTGTTTTGGTAGTGCACACAGCACTTGGCTGTTTTTCCCAGAGAACTGGACATTTTCAGCCTCCCACAGAGATCTGGACATGCTCTGAGGTAGCTCAGAAGGTCTATCTTTTGCTTTTCCCAGCTGGGAAACAGAGCCATGGAAACCCATGGGCAGTAGTGTTCAAAAGACCCTGCAGAAGCCAGCAAGTCTCTGGATTTCTCTCCCCCAGTCCAAGATTCATTCCTCCCTCCTGCTCACAGCCAACATTTAGCTGTGGGTTGATTGACCATGAATTTAGGCAGAGATATTCAGCAGTGCAGTGAGGTTGCATCCAGCTCCTCTCAGCTGCAAGGCACTTTGCATAGCACGGTTTGTAGTGGAAACACAAGCACAGGGTGTGTGCCTGTGTGAATTACCAGTGCCCCATGCATAGCTGGGAGGCTCTCAGGGCTCAGTGGTATTTGGCCAACTTCATTTGCACTGCCTTAGAGAAAATATACTGGGACATGGAGCCTGAGAGAGCTGGGGATTTCAGAGGAGTTCTGAGTGGTTACATGAGGACTAGTAAACTTCATTTAGGAAGAAACTCTTATTTAGCAATAAATTATGTAAGATCTTTTAGAATAAATTCTTTACTGTGAGGGTGGTGAGGCAGTAGAACATCTTGCCCAGAGAAGTTGTGGACATCCCATCCCTGGAAGTGTTCAAGGCCAGGCTGAATGGAGCTCTGAGCAACCAGTTCTAGTGGAAGGTGTCCCTGCCCATGGCAGAGGGCTTGGAACTGGATGATCTTTAAGGTCCCTTCCAACCCAAATCTTTCTATGAGTCTATGATCCAAGCAGCCTGGGAGCACAGGCAAGGGGAAGCTTCTTGCAGTAGCAAACCTCAAGAGGAAAAGGGGCTTGTGACATCCTCAGTGTTCACTGCCCTTCCTGGGAGGCTTCCCTGCTGGTGGTGAGCGGGATGCTGCTCTGCCGGCTGCAGGCGTGTGTCCTGCAGGAGCAGGGCGGAAGCCGGGGTGTCAGGGATCTGTCTGGACAGCGGATTTACAGCCGAGCCCGCAGTGCTTGCGGCGGGCAGGCAGCACAGGAAGCATGTGTGTAGGTGGGCAGGAATGCGGTGCATCGCTCCGCCGCTGCTGCTTCCACGTCTGCGAGAGACAAGCAGCCAGGGAAACAGCTGTTACCCCTCCGTGCACCCTCTCTCTTGAGCTGTCACTGAAATGACCAGGAGATTATCTTCTAGCAGAGGCAAACATTTATATCCCCGGGAGGAGACTGCTGGGGATTTATAATGGTCTCCCCACCGCCACCCAAGGTCAGTGCCAGGATGCCTGTGTGCAGCCCCAGTCCCGAAAAGGGAAGAAGGGAGAGGCAGTTTCCTGACATCTCTGTGCCTCCAGTCCTGTTCTGTGGGTCCGAGAACCTCTGAACAACTTGGAGATAAGGAAGACAGGAAGATGCCAGCTTTGCTCGCAACTGCTGGCCTCAGGATTTGCCTGAAATCAGACCCACCCTTTACACCAGGGGATGAAACGTTTCATTCACAGCTCGGGGTTTCCAGGGGAGTGGTTGTGGTCGTTTGTTGGTTTTGGTGTTTTTCAAAGTTAAAATTAATTTCTTTTAAGAGCAAGAAGTCTGTGGGATATTTGGGGATTTTTTGTTAGAAAAAGTTGAAGAGAAGGAAATAATTCCCTCTTACCAGCAATAAAATGTTTTTAGCTTGGCTATTCAAGAGAACAGAAACCCAGGTCAGTGTGCCTCGAGCACATTTTTCAGTTTTAACTAAATATTACACAGGTTTAAACGTTTCAAAGGAGTAAAGGTTTTAGAAATTTCATGAACAGAAGCAAGCAGGGAAAAGACTTCAGTAACTCCAGTGAAGGGAAAGAGGAAACAGGATTTGGAGGATATACCCGAATGCTGCAATGGTGGGAAAAGCTTCCTTAAGAATTCAGATTTTGCCTCCAGCCAATCTCTGATCCCACTGCTCCAGAAGTGTCAAATTTCTGGCTTTTGGCTCATACAAGCCTTCCCCCCTGCCACCTTCCATATTGAGAGACAAGGGACAGAAGCAAACTTAAAAAATAAATTAATAAATAAAAATACCACAATTCTACACACAGTCTTGCCCATTCCCCCCAGCACCTTTTGTCTCTAGTGCAAACACAAGGCAGTAAAAAAGACCAGCCACCCCATGCTGTTACTGCCCTGCCTGGGGAGCACAGACCTGCTGGTGGGGCCTGAGCCCAGGCAGCAGCTCCCCAACATCTGTGCAACATCTGTGGTCAAGGTCATGCTTGGTCACCAGTGGCCAAGTGTGGGCCCAGGACTGGTGACAATTCAGTGAGCAAGCAGTCCAGCACAATCCTATAGGCACATCTAAAGCGATGATGACAAAGGTGTCTTAATGAACCTCTCCCCACATCCTTCTCCAGCTAAATCTGAACATCTCAGTGCTAACAACTGTGGACTTTTAAATACACACCAGCTTCAAACTGCTATCTACATGTGATTACCACACACCTGGAGCTCTGCACAATCCTCATGTTGGCCATCAACTGCTTAGACAGAGTTAGGGAGAAACAAAGGAGATGGCACTGTCCCAGCCCTGCTCAACAGGACAATGTGAGCTGCTTTCAGAGCTGTCTGGTTGCCCGTGGTGTCTTCTCTGTCACACCTGTAGTGTCAGAGCATCATCCACTCAGAGTGAAGAACAGTACACTTTGGTGCTTTCCTTTGCAGGGATAACAAATAGTTTCATGCAACACAAACCACTTCTTGAGTATTTCTCTCCAGGATCTTGTCTCAACAGGAGCTCAGATGACAGGGACTGTCACAGGAGAAAAGCTGAAGTCTTCCATGTTCTCATCCCTCACCAGCACCTACTTTGTAGTTTTTTTCAGGACATGCAGTAGTTCTTTTCTTGAACGACCCTGAAGCTATTAATACTTTCAAGTCACCCAGAACAACTACAGCAGGAGTTTCCCACTGCTGCTCCAACCCCACACCTTCCAGCAAAGTACTTTCTACTCTTTTCCTGTTCTCCCACGTTTATGGAGACTTCCAGCTCCCACGGGACACTTAGTGGCATCCTTTGTTTGCTCTAAGCTTTCCCATCTTCCACATCCCAGAGCAGAGACTGGTTCTAGGAGAAAGCCCAGAGTACCCATCTCAGCAGGATAATTGAGTTGTGCTCTGGGCTTCCCACAAGTGCCAGCTCCTTGCTTTTCTGTGGGATCACACCAAGCCTAAAAGCCTGCCTGAGGCTGGCTTCACTTCTAATCCACCTCTTTATCTCACTGACCCCCCCACAAAGACCCTCAGAGTTGTAGTTTCTTATGTCACAATCTGCTGGTAAAGCCTCAGTACAGCTATAGATGTCCCCTCTTCTGGAAACATTCCCAGCGCTGAGGGCCACACTGGGTCTTTTTTCTCCAGAATTGGGGGCAGCAGGATGTTCTGCCCCTTGTTTTCAAGCAGCTGGAAGGAAATGGTGAAAGAGCAGACTTGAAGCTGAACATATGTTTTGGAGGCTGCAGTCTCCATTTTCCACCTTTGAGAAGACATCAAACAAAACTAACTGTAAGTGTAATACCATCAGCAAAGAGCAGATATGAGCACTGGAGAGGTTTCTTTCCACTGTTACTAAAAAAACAGGTCTCTTCTGTCTGTGAAAAGGAAGCAAAAGGAACCAGAACTGGAGAGACCAAAACTGGAATTTTGCTCCATGTCCTTGGCCAAGCCTTATGGTTATTCACACACGTGAAGAAGGTAAAACACAGAGCAACGACTACAGTGATAAATCAGAAACAAGGCCAATAGGAGACTCTCCCCCAGCAGTGCACCAGCTCCAAGAGAGCCTGCCCTGTCCTCGAGAGCTGGCAGGACACTGTGCAACTCCCACGGGAAACTCCTGCCACCCAAGGCGGGGAGGGAGGGAATTTCCCTCCCTGACGTCAGCGCAGCTGCACCACCATCTCCAGGCGTTCCCGAGACATAGCGGGGCCACAGCCTGGGCTAAAGTGGGTCTGGAGGCCAGAGCGCCCCAGGACAGGTGGCAACACCCTCGGTGGGGCCAGGATTGCATATCAAAGGGGTGGCAGGAGCTGTGTAGGTGGAAGGCTTGGTCTCCCCATACAGCTGCCACACAACATGTCTGGCATTCTGGCAAGAACCATGCCACAAATACTCACAGCGTCATCACTCCCCATAGGGTCAAGCCCAGGTTTGGGACAGAAACCACAGTGACCACATCCCTGTGGGTGAAGGTCTACCCCAGCTCTGCTGTGCAGTGGGGTGGGTGGCAGAGGAGAGCAGGACCAGGAGCTCCCTGCAGTTTCCCATCAGTTTTCTAGCACAGGCTCACACTCATCCTCTCACCACAGACCCATCCCAGAGTTTTCTCACGCTCTGCTCATATCTTCCAGGTGTTCACATCAGAAGCTACTGAGGTTGGTTCATGGAATTCCAGGATATCTGCTTCTGAAGTGCTGGTGAGAGGCAGCAGCATCAGCCCAGCAGCAAATGAAAGAAGAGGTTTGCTCTACATGAAGCAAAGAGAAAGATTTGCTGAATCAAGTTGTGTGTGTGGAGAGATTCACTCAGAGAGAAAGTTCTTAGCAAGGAGGGAGTTGGTGTCAGCCTCGATGGAACACACAGAAATGCAATAAATTGAGTCTATTGCTGCATCACTCATCTTTCACTGACTCTAACTTTTCTTTGTGAGTCAGAGCTGAGCCGAATCGTAGCAATGGCATGTTGCTGCTATCAACCCTGCTGTTCCTGCAGTTTCCCATCTCCTGCATACTCTGCAAAAGCAGTAACCTCTCTGCCCTTTCGGCAGCTTCAGAAAATAAATCCTCAATGCAAAAGCATCGGTCTCAAAAGAATTTCTCGTTTCCAAACAGGATACAACAAAAACTCCCTGCTTGGCTGGCAGAGCTCTGGTTCCCAGCATTAAGGCTATGTCTCTCCTGCAATCCAAGGTGCAAGCACAGCTCCTGCAGGCACAGCTGAACTAATGGGATTAAAGTCAGTTCAAGAACAGTAGCAATTAAAAGGAAAATCCCTAAAGCATTAACCACTAGCAATGGAAGCCCTGGTTGCAAACCTGCACATCCTCTGCAAAAGCCTGCACTTCTACGCCTCCCCAGCCAGCAGTGCCCAGCTCACCATGAAGGTGGGTGTGTTCACATAGGTAGTAATTTCCCTCCTGTCTGTGCTGGAAATACAGCCCAAGAATGCCTGCATTTAGGGGCACAGACATCCTTCTTCAGGTTTACAGTTTGAAAAACAGTAGGGACTTTCTCAGCTTTGCTACATTGTTCATCCTCAGGACTTAATCAGTGACAGTACAGTACACGGGCATAAAATAAGGGTTTGGTGTCAAGTTAGCAAAACCTTCTTTCCCCTCTCAGAGCAAAGCTGAGGAAAGCTGAAGAGCCAGTGTTTCATGTCTTTGTGGAGGAGATAACGACTTAAAAAGAGTCTCTTGCATTACCCCCATCCTTGTGCTTTGATGTTAATAGCCATATATTCATCCCTGAAAAAAAACAAACCTCACACATGATATGATCAAATCTTCGCACCTCACTTTTTCCAAAGTGAAACAATTTCTGCTGTGACTCAGCCTAAGCACGTCATACATTGCACCCTTGAAGTAGGCAAAAGATAACTCCCTGTCCCAAGCTCTCAACTCAGCCTTCAGCTTTTCAAACCAGGGTAATTTTCGCATGGCCACGGGATGGCAGAAGCCAGTATTGCTCATCCTTGGAAAAGAAGCTGCCAGAAGTGACACCACTGAGGAACACAGCTAAATAATATGTACCCAAAACATGGGTGATCCTACATTTTTAGAAGCTCAGTTTGATTCTGAGGGGATCAAACCTCCCCCAGGCAGCAGCACTGGTACGAAGGGCAGCACACAGTGGGCAGATTGAGACCTCATACTTGATTTTCAAGAATCAGCCTGTTAAAAACCTCGGCAACACTGCCTGCTCCGAGGCAGCGCCGTGCAGGGAAGCGAGTTATTGCGAGTGCGCGTAACAGTGCCATCTGGTGATCCCTGTCACCAGGGATCCCCACCATCTGGTGATCCCCACCATCTGGTGATCCCTGCCATCTGGTGATGCCTGCCGATTCCCTGCCACTGGGAATCCCTGCTATCCGGGGATCCCTGCCATTTGGTGATCCCTGCCACGGCGTTATTGGCAGCCAGGCAGCGGCTGCAGCCACCTAAGACTCCCGATACCTGCAGGACCGGCTCCGAGGTGCTCCACAGACCCTTTATTGCCAAGTATTGCTGCTGAGCACTACTGTTGTTGCATCATGGGTTGACAGGTCAGAAGCACTCGATTTCAGAGCAGGTATAAGGGTGAAGGAAGGTGCTTTTTTTCCTCCCTGCATGCTAGGTTTCCTGAAAAAATCCTGCAGGCATGAGTTTCAGTGAAGCTGAGCTAGTTCACTCCATGCCCCATCATACTGCTATCCATTAAGAGGCTGAGTGAGCCAAATTCTTCTTTTCTTGGTGGCCACTGACTTTCCATACCTCTTTCCAGGGGTTCTTCCAGATTCACTTCGAGACCATGGTCTGTGTGGGTGTGAAAGCAGAGGTTAGCTCTGTCTTGCAAGGCTGCTCCAGCCCTGAAGAGGAAGGGTATTTTAGCCCATAGGTCCACATTTGAGACAAATGCAGAGATGGGAAGTATTCCTGCTTTTTTTTTTTGTTGGCAGTTTTGTTTTGGCTCTTTTCCCTTCTTCAGGCTAGGGCTCCAAAGTGTGGTACAAGTTGCTCAAGTAGCATCAGTTCAGAAACCTTAACACCACCTGCCTCCTGCTCAAGGATTCCCAGGCAGCATCTACAGTCTGCATGAACTCCACTAAACGTAGCATCTTTGTATCAACTGCATCAACTCCAGCAACAGAATCCACTACAGCTTAGGACAGCACTGAGGGACAACCAAAATGTACAGGATGCTGATCAGCCACTGAGCAGTTATGGGCTGTTTGCATGCCTGTAATCTACAACAAACATCAAGTAGTTGGCATTCCCTCTCCCCTTCATGCTCACTACCAAAGAGGTGCCACCCAAGTCCTCCAGGGACAGGTCCTGGAAAAGCAGAGGCCACTCAAGGCTGATCACAGCTTTGAGAAAAACCTGCCACTTAACACAGCTCTTTCCAGCTTGCTGGAAGGGGAGGAGGGGACACCTCTAAGGCAATTGTAGGCCCAACAAGTGCATCATTAGTGTACTAATGGACATGCCAATATCCCGAGTAGATACAGATAAATCTTTTCGGTAAGTAATCTCACAAGATGAGGAAGGGGAATGCTTATAATAACATTTCCTCTGTGTTTTCTAAGTCTCCAGGAACAGTCCAGAACTGTTCATGTTCTCCTTCTGGGAGAGCTGGCCTCACATTCCTTTGGCTATGTTATGTTGGAGGATGTGTTACAGACCTCCCTCTACTCTAAATAAGAGTAGGGTGAAAAAACAACCCGAAACATAAAAACCATTTCCAGAGTCTGCAAAGTTCACAGTAACACCACTCCATGTTTCTTTGCCTGATGCTAACTCCTAATCTGGTCTCCTGCCTCGCAGGAAATGAGAAGCTTATTCAATTGCTTCCAGTTCTCATGTCATGAGGTGTCTACTTGAAAGTGGTGTTAAATGTGCTTTAAATGATGTTTCTGAAAGCTCAATTTAAAGCAGATTTATAAATAAAATATGTTCCTGTCTAAGAGCACCTAATTAATGTCTCTTTCCAAATACCTTATCCTGAAGCATTAGCAATCAATTACTAGGCAGACAGGTTTTAAGAAAGTCTCTTCTAAAACAGATTGCAACATGCAGATTCCGTGTTATTAAAACAATTCACATGCCTTTTTCACACATGATTTCAAGTTACTAAGGTAGGCAAGACCACACAATATAATTTAATACATAGCAATCAAAAATTTCCACACCATCCTTTAATACAGAACCATGTCCCTATGTAATAAGTGATGCAACAGACCTTCCCTAAAGTCCCAGTTCCTACAATTGAGGCTTAAACCCAGCAAAGAAGGAATTAAAATTCCTTGGTTGCTGCTGAATCACTGGCTGCATTGGGTTATTTTACTGTGCATTAGACTTTAATTATAACTAAGCTTTAGCCATCTGTTCTACTCCCTAATTATAGATGCAACAAATATTTCACAATTCCAACTGTTAAAGAGATCTAAGAAAACTCCATCTATGGTGTGCAAGGCTGGCTTCACTGGGACCCTTTGCACTCCTGTTTAAAGCACTGGGGAAGAGGAAAGAATCCTCTGCACATGAAGCAGATCCTGTTCTTAATCTCAGGAGGCTTTTGCTGTGTCACCTCATACCTCCTGGGAGTTCTGCAAACTTCCCTCTGCCAGGGCATAGAGGGCCACAGTAGTGCTACATGTTGGTGGCCTCTAACCCAGATGTTCCTGTTCTATAAGAGCTCCAGAGAAGGAAAAGAGATTGAGAACACCTGCTGCATCAGCAGTTAGAGCATTTGGAAAGCACTCTGACAGATAAATTCAGGGCTTTTTTTGGTGTGGATGCCAAAGGTGCTTCAGCTCCAGCTGCCCACCTGGCTCCTCTTACTGTGGTTGTTATCTACTAGGATAAGTCCCTGAGAGTGCTTCAGCTTTAGCACTTCACGGGCCAGTTTCTCATCAACACAAAGAAAGGTGGGACTTTAGACATCATACTGTGGTCAGCAGCATCTGAAGACAAAGTCCTCATCGTGTTCCATGCCTGCTGCAACAACAAATATCTCAGCATGATGCCTGGGCAGAGAGAAGGGTTGGATGAAGGTGTGATAGTGCCCCAACCAACCAGAGCAGGACATCTGGCTTAGCTGGGAGCATTGTTACCAACCCTCCCTGCACAGCTAGGGCTGGCTGCCCTTGCCCACAGGCTGTTGGATAGCCCAGGAGCAGAAACCTGCTGCAGACTCTGAAGCCTCTCAGTCACCTACCCAACAGCTCTGCTCACTGTCACGAGACACAGCTGCAGTTGCCTGAGCTGCCACCACACTCCCCTGTCCTCAACACTGCCCTGTCCAGAGCCTCAACTGCACTCGTAGCTGTAGGGTTGTGCTTGTGCCTCCACCAACCACCTGGACAACTGCCCAGTGTTTTGTAATTGCACACGCTGCCACTGACCTCAGCAAACCTTCACCAGTCATAGTCAGATGCCTGGTGAGCTCCAGAGCTGTTATTCATCACAAAAAGATTTGGTTTCACAGCAGCTGTCTGCGACTGCATTCATACCCAGTTGTGGAGAAGAGGGCACATCCCCTCCAGGTAATGCCATGGGCTGCTTTTGTCTGCGTGATTCTCTGGGGAAAGCATAGGCAAAGAGAATAGGAGAAGAAAATGTAACATTCACACAGCTGAAGTTTGTATTTGCTGGTGTACCAGGAAAAATAGAACTTTCTAGACCAAAGAGAAAGCTAAGAAAGGGTAGAGCATCCCAGAAGCACAGACAGTTTTCATGGTGGGATTTCACATAGTTATATTTAAATTATCTCATCTCCTGCATCCACTGTAAGTTTTCAAATAATATCCAGTGGTTTCTCACCACAAGCATATGTAAGACCCTCTTTACATTTCTAACATTTAGGTACACACCCAGACTTTCACTCTGAATGTAATGTTAAAATGAATTTTTAAAAAGTAATCAACCAACACTCTTCTGCTGTGCTTTGACAAGGACCAAAAACCACCACGTTTCTTGTGGTTTTTTTCTAAAATCATTATGACAGGGTTGAGTGGAATCACGAGGCAGGTTTGCTGAGTGGTTTTGTTCTGAGAATATAATAGAGTCCAGAGTCAAAGCATTTATCTCTGGCATCAGGGCAAGGGATCACAGTGTTTCTGTGGGTATTCATAACCATGTGCTTGCATGTCCTAGCCTCTGGGTCATTATGTATCACACAAGGTGATAACATGCACACCGAGAATAACCCTGCAGGAGACACCATGCATGAAAAGAAGCGACTCTCCATTATGATTTCCTTGAAGTTAATCCCAGAGCCAGAAAAGCCTGCTCTGTCATTCTGGTTCAACTTTAGGCCACAAGGAAAGCAACAGCAGAATAATATCAGTTGCTTCAACCTCAAGGAAGAATCAGAACAAAGTCTAGCATTTTCCAATGACCTCCTAAAACTATCCAGAGCCATATGTGGAGTTATGCCCTCAGTCAAGACACAATCTTACTTATCTGTGCAAAGGTCCTGAAAACTGGTGTCTTCCCTTTCTGCCACAGATGCCTGTTTGGTTTAGACTTTGAAGGTGCAGTCAGTAACGATCTGAGAAGTGACCAGAGCCAAGGGGAGCCCATGGATGAGAGTGCGGCATGAGGTTCAAAAGCTAAATATAAGCAGCAGAGGTTTAGGTGGCCCAAAAACAATATAAAGAGGACACATGGATTCAGATCTGGGCTGAAACTGTCCTTAATCTAGTCACAAAAGAATTCGCAGTGACATAGGGAAGGTTTTTGCCACTGGGATATTGTTTTCAGTTTAATTAACAGGCTACAGCTGTATCTTTCCCTTTTTTGGTATTTTCCCACTTTTCATGCCCTGGGGAGTGCTCAACAAGCAAGCAGCCTGGGGAACAGGTATGCAGAAATCACTCTTAGCACAGGAGTCAGAACTGTGAGCAACTTTCCCTGTGCTATGAGGCTGACATAGACACTGTGAGCAAATGCCTGCGAGGAAGCCAGAGCAGGAGATCTGCTTCAGGAGATTAAATAATTCACTGTGGCATTTTTCAAGAACTAAGTTAAAAGGGAAATAATCTCTTCATTTGAATGATGCCCCCTCCCCTTTACATAAAAGAATTAAAAGCTGCTTACTTTTCTACCCACACATGGTCAATTTTATTCAATATAATTTCTGTTCCTGATCTTCCTTTTTTCTACTCTGGACAGCCAGTTCTATACTGTAAGCCCAGAGAAAGGGGGAAAGCAGCACAGTGAAAGAATGCAGCCCAAATGGGAGCGATGTGCTTTGAATCAGATGTGTGTTCTTACTCACAGATATAGCACAAATTCTGAATCAAACCCCAAGATTTTCCCCACCCACGGCCAAGCAATAAATTCAACACATCGCTCTGGGAGATTCAGTTATGCTCCCTGCATAGCAAGGACAGCTGCACTGCATGAGGATGCCCTAACAACATAGAATTTTATTGATTTTGGCTGATCTCAACACTCTTGACCTCAAGATGTGTGATGCTAGATGAAGATTAATGGTGACAAGTCTGGATGAGATCAAACACTAGTTTCTGTAGACACATTTGTCACATCTGTGGGATGAGTCTGTTGAGTTTTTCTGCTGTGCTCTTATGAGCAGACCCGTAGTGAGCTCTGCCCTAAGCAGATAAGATTCAGCTCAGGACCCAGAGCTGTGCAGTTATGTGAGCCTGGCTGAGAGCCCAGACCAACATACCCAGAACCAACATAGCCTCAATCCAGTGCTGGCTTTTGTCCAGACCAGACAGGGGCTCACAACTGTCTGCAAACACTGCACTGCCATCCTCTCCACCCAGCAAGGTCTGATCCTGCAAGGCTCTGTGCTCAGAGTGTGCCTCAACCCTCATGATGCACCCAGCATCATCCCAGGTCAGACCGATTATAAACTGTAGGAGAACCTCTTGCATTTCACAGTGGTCAAGAACTGTACAAACTAGGCTAGGGAAGCCATTCAGTAGATTCAGTCTGTCCTTAGATGAAGCAGCTGACCAAAAGCAAGTTATTTGCAGGTGGCTGGACAGTAGTAAAGAAATCATCCTGCCTGCAGCAGCAGAAAGCATCACAAAAATGCAAGTTACAGTAACTTTCCAGAAAAGGAGAGGGAGGAATAGGTGGAGACCTGCTCAGAGGCGATTAAGTGGATAGAGTCATATGCCCTAACCACAGTGCACCTGCTCTCAGGCTCTCATGTTCCAGCCCTCAGCACCCTCACCTCGCCTTTCCGCACTGCCACATCAATGCCAGCCCGACGCACCTCTCCGTGCCCGAGGCAGCTCAAGAATTCCCAGCAGCACAGGAACAGGAGCAGGGAGAGGGGCAGAGCTGGGACAGGGAGCTGGGAAGGGTAAGAGAAAGGGCAAAGAGCCGTGCAGTCACTGCGTGTTTGCCACATGGAAAGGATCAAAGGGAACAGCAGCCCCTTTCTGAAAACATCCCTTGCCCAGCAAGAGCCAAGGGTTCCCACAGCAGGCACACAGCTGGTGTGGTCACCAGCATGGCTTTCTTAGGTTCCAATCTCAATGAAACAGAGAACAGACCTTGCCAGGACTGCCTTGCCATTTTGACAGCCAGCTAACATAGGCAACAGCCAGTGGTTAGAGAGTGCCCTACAGGCAAGAGCACCAGTTGCCTCTCATTGGGTGTTTCTGTAGAAAATCCAAGAGGTTTGGACCATCTGAAAGTGTAGAAAGAGATGCATAAGAGTAGGAAAATATTAATGACTCTAGGGAATAGGAAAGCAGCTCTTAAAGAATGAAAGATAAGAAAGCATGACTATAGTAGATTGCATTTAGCACAGACAAACCCCAGCAGAGAAAGTAGGCTGGAGTCCCAAAGTTAAGGCTGTAGGGATTCTCTGAAAATGTGTTTCAGCATAGGTCTCCTCCAAAGTTGAATATGTAGCTGTAGAAACTGGGGTTGGCAAAAATGGAACAGTGTGTTCCCTGTTTGTGCTACAGGTCTGAAATACGCTCCATTCTGCAGCAGCCCACTGGAGGAGGTTTTGCTATGATCCTAGAAAGACATTGGAACGTGAGAATGGGTCCCCAAAGATAAGGATGGGAGGAAAAAATAAGAAATCAATCTGGATGTGGAAAGGTGGTATGCTGACAGGGACACACTCTCATTGCCCTAGCTTCTATCTATTGTCAGTATGAACTATTCCTTTCCTTTCCAAGAAAGTTGGGTCACCCAGAAGTTACAATTTTCATTCTTTTGGATTAATGGGCCAAGCTGAGTTTTGAAGTTTTAGTACATAGACTACGCCAATGGCTTAAACTGATAATACAACTATGATCTTGTACTAACCCACAACCTTCAAATACTGAGCTTTTGCAACAGAAACCACATACACATGGGTTAAGTCTTGTGAATGTCACCTGGTTTCCTTGCAGACTCATACAGATGCACACCCAGGTATATATGATGTACATAAGTGTGCAGTGAGGTAGAAAAGAGAGACCACAAAAACAGTCAAGACAAGGATGGTCCTCAGAAAAATCAAAGTTGTTCGCAGCTAACTCAGCTGCCAGAAACCACAAAGCTCTCTGTCTTGAGCATTGCAAATGGGAAAGATTCATCAAGAACACCCTAAGAAATGCAGGGCTTAAACACCAAGTTTGCTTTCTAATGGAAATAACCTACTAGATATTGAACATTGTGGGTTATTTGTTGCTGCCAATGGGGAACAAGTCACACAAGACTACTTTATAAACATCAGAACTGAAAATATTAATACTTGGCTTGCAAATGAATGTCACTTCAATTAATGAGAAGCTGCCTTGTGTTTGCAGACATCGAAGCCCCTGGGGCTTTTATGGGAGTGAGAAACAAAACAACCAAGCTGTTCTGATCCAGTGCAGTGGTACACACAGGGCCACTACAAATGAAAAAAAAGGACAAAAAACCTCCTTCTTCCAGAGCCAGGCAGCTAAACATTGTGGTGACACCATACTACTCTGGTAGAACCAGGTGAGGATAAACCACATGAAAGACAACTTGTCCACACTGGAAAGTCAGCTGGAGCTGGTATTGTGAAATGCTGTCACCTGTCACTCTGCAGTGGTTCCCAGCTGGCCACTCTGCTCCTGAGCAGAAGTAGCTTTAGCTCAGGGCAGTTCAAAGACAACTCATCATCCTGGGCTTCTGCTTCATACCCATGACCCATGACTTGGACAAAGTCTGCCATTCTAAAGCAAGATAATTATACCCAACATCATTAGCAACAAAACAATTAATTCATAATTCCAAAGTGCTTATACCAAGAAGATGAAGATAAGAGAGAGAACAAACCCTTTGCAAGTGCAGCAGAGCATTGACTGTCTGCATATGCCTCACTTAATTACCTATTCAAAAGGAACAAAGCATCTTTCGTACTGTGACTCCAAAAATTAATTAGTCTCAGTTCTCATTAAATAAAGATCCAGTTCAACTCTAATTAAATTAGTCTGCCTTTGACAATCAGCTGCAGCCTAGCTATTGAAGGTAGCAAGCTCCTTTTCCTTGCATCTCTCCCAGATGTCAGCAGAGGGAGGGATGCTGGCAGCATCGTGCAGCCCCGACCCTGACACCAAGAATGGAGCATGACCAGGATGCCCCAGGCCTTGGGAGTAGCTGGCACACAGGAAGCCTCTTGGACGTCAGGTCTTCTGTTGCAAGAACTAATGCCTCAGGGAGAACCAACTTTTCTGCAGCAAGACAACACGCACTCAGCATTGTATTTCAGTGTGTTCTGCTTTTTGTCACTGCTGTGTTCAGCCCCAGATGTTCCACATACCCCCGCAAACTCTCTTCTCTGACTGCTAGAGGAGACTCCTCCTGGCTCAGTGTTAGTTCTCTTCAAGGTTTCCCAAGGAAGACTCCAGCCAAAGACTCATGTTCTGGGCCTCAGCTAGAGGATGAAGAACAAGGAGGTTCTGCCCAGTCAGATGCATCTTCTTTGAAAAAAAGGAGGGGGGATGAATTCTGCTACGTCATCCTAACACCACTAATACTGGCCTAGAAAATTTGCCCTGTGAAGGCTGTATCCAGCTTTCAACACAGGCTTCCTTCTACACGGCTGCTCGAGGATGGTGGGATCCCAATCACAGCAATATGTTTCTTGCTGAGCTGGTGCATTGCAAGTCTCATTATCCTGTAGCTGAAACAAGACAATTCGCTTCCTATATTTGCTGCTGTTCTGTCTGACCCTGAAGAGAAGTTTAAGGGAGAGGGACCAAGCCCACCCTTGGGTTAAGGGGATGGGTTACAGCACACCAGACTCACCAGGTCCCTACCTGCAGCACTTCATCATGCTTTAATGTTTTCCAGCTTTGGGAGACCCCAAGACAGAGATGTTAATGTTACATTTAGTAACTCAGTCACATATCTTTCATTTATTGCCTAATTTTAAACTGCAAGAAGCATTTTGTACTCACAGTTTCCTCTAGTAACACATTACACTGTATAATGGCTCAGTGTGACAAGAGCAACTCTGATAAGAGGAAAGAACCTGCATGACTGCAAGTTGCAGGCACTCTCCTTCGGATTATTCTGCACTTGGCAGCCACCAGTCTACTTTTATGCTCCAGCTCCTGAGAGTAAGTGAGCATGAAGCATCTGGATAACCTCTCCATGTCATTCACTAGTTATTTGACTCCTAACATGCTGCCCCTCTCTCTCACATTTTGAGGCTGGAATCATCACCTGCTTAACTATCTGTTATGGAAACTGCTTCACGTCTTTGCTCATCAATTGATTCTTTTGAAGTTTGATTAAATCACCAGAAACCTAAATGTTTCCCAAAAAATCACTGGGAAATACAATGAGCAAGGAACTCAGGGTGACTAACTGCCACGCTGAAATTGCTTTTACTCCTGTAACATTTTACATCTCCCAAGAGAAGAAAAATATACAGAGGGAAGGAGATTATAACTGTGAATAGATCAGAAGTGTCAAACCACAGATCAGCATTTCTGAGAATTTACATGATAATCTGTGTGTCAATGTGCTGCCAATAAAACCTGACTGAACAGTAACCTTGTAAAATGAAGTCCAACTGTTCAGTAAATAACTACATTAATTTTCACAGGCACCATCACTACCCTCTTCAGTCTGAAATATCACCTCTGAAAAAGAGCACATGCAGATCTCCTTGTACCTTTATCACTCCAAGGTGGCTATTAGGTCTTTACTCATTCAGTAAATGATTGCTGCAGCAGGAAGGCAAATGGACCTGCCTACTCCCCTACTGCTCATTTCCCAGGCAAGTATTGCAGCTTCTAACCCCACCAAACATCCATGCTCAGATCTGTGGAAACTTGTAGTGTTCCAACAAGTTCAAGTTACCCTGAACTCCCTGCGATCCGAGAGCTCCCAAAGTGCCCCCACATTAAGGAGATTACACAAAAATGTGAAATGCTCAAGTCATTTGAAATCACCATGTGATTAGCACAGAGTAAAGGGACATTACTGGACTGCTTTGGATGGTTCTGTAAAGCCTTGTAGCTTGGGATTTAAGCAGCACTAGAAGATGCACACACATCCCTTAAGAGGTACCCGGCAGAGATGGAAAGGAGCAAAGAATAGTTGTAGTGGAGAGAGATGCCTTGGCTCAGATAAGGTCTGTGTGCCAACCACATCCAGATGGTGCAACTCTTCTTGCCTGATGAGACCTTGTGGGAATCAGTGAATGAAAACCATTCTGTATAGGAAAGATACGTGGTGATGCTGGGGAACAGGACAGGAAATGTAAGCCACTAAAGAGAGACAGACCTGCAGCAACTGAGCCGTTTTCTCAAGCATAAGTAAAAAGAAGTATGTGTTCCCACTTGTATCCCTGCAGCATATGTACAGAAACCTCCAGAGATCTGTCAAGATGTCTTTCTTCAGGGTCTGATGCACTGCAAAAGTGTCCAAATGCTTTGTTCTCATTTCTCCTTACAAAGGTTTCAGCAGAAGGTGGTACTTTGCAAAAAAAAAAGCTTTTAAGAAGATTGTAATAGCATGCTTTTCCTCCCCTGCCTTTACAACTTCCCTATTTTCCTTTTGGAACTGGCCAGGTCCCTCTGCTGCTGACAGATGCTCAAGAAAATACTCAATTCTTACAAATTTTATGCTGTCTGGTGATCAGGTAGATAGAAAACACAAGTGCCCAATGTTCTTTGAAGGGAAGGATGCAAGAAGTGGTCCAGCCTTTACTAGATTTAAATTAATCTTAATGAGAACCTCTATAACTCTAGTATGTAGGAGAAGTACCCACAGGGGAGACTATTTTATTAAACAGCAAAGAATCCCTCTGTCCATCAGGGGATCTCTCTGCTGTGCATATATAGTGCTTATTATTACATTGCAGTCTCAATAAAATGTAGTAAGGGAAACAAAGTACTGAGAAAAAAAAAGAAACAAAACCAAACTAACCCAACAAACCAGCCCTTCATTATCCACCAGACAAAGCCCTAGGAAATCTGACTTCATTGTCTGCCAATCACAGAACCCACTTTCCGTTGCTAAAACTGAAAAATGTCATGGTCTGTCTCAGCATGGAAGGAAGAGAGCCTGGAAAAGCACTCCTTTCACAAGCTTTGCTTTCCCATCTGCATGAGAGGGAACTGATGGTGGTTTTGCTGCAGAAGGAAGCAACTCTGGGCTCATGTCCCAGAGCCCATGTTGCAGGGACGGAGCTGGCCTGGTGACACGCAAAGCAGATGTGCATATGCAAGGAAGGCCCTGCAAAACATGAGTGACACAAGGTGGGTTTTAGCTGCCCTGCAGCTCTGATTTTCAACCACTTGTGCACGACTGCAATGAAAATGCCAACCAGAGCAGGGCTTTTGGAGGGATACACATTGAAATAGGAGCTGAACACTGCACTGTCCTCCGGGGAATGGCCACAAAGTTGGATCCCTGGACTGACCCACCTGGTCCCTGGACAGGACTCACCCTGTCACAGAAAAAAATCATCAGTGAGTGTAGGATTAGTTGCTTTGGAGATGTAAATTTGGACAAGCTACAGTATGAATGTGTTATTTTGGATGCCAAGTGTCTTTCTAAGTTAGTATTGGTTTTAGTGTTGCATTAAGGGAAGAGGAAGCAGGGGAAGGAGGAGACTGAGGTCCCTGGCTGGAGCAGAAATACAGCTTCTCAAGCTGCAAAATCACAATGTGTGCAAGCAGATCCCAAACTCAGAGCAGGTTGGAGGGACCACTGCTCCACACTTAATGCTCCTGTTTGAGTGGAGTGGGAGATGCACTGGGTACTTCTGTCTTGGACTACGAGTGACAGAAAGACCATCTTGCCAAGCAAACCAGCAGACAGCAGAAGCCTTTCTCTCTAAGAGCAGCTGTTGGATTCAAAACCTTTTCAAAGCCAGTGAAAGAGGTACCAAGAGCTCACATTAACACAGTGATGACAAGTTGCAAGAGTAGGATTCCACTTCTTACATTGTACATATTACTACTTCAAGGGCTTTTGACTTTGTCTAATCAAACCCCATTTTCACTACAACACTCAAAGAGTTTGAATGAAATCAAGATTATTCCTTGCCAAATTTTCTCTGAGTAAACTATTTTTCCTCATGTGCCAAGTTGAATAAAAAGAAAGAGTAACAAGTTTTAACATTTTGCTCTGCTATTAGTCAGAGAGTTAAACCACTGAGCCTTAAGCTTTCCACCAAAAGAAAAAAAAAATCACTTCAATTAAACAGAAAAAAACGCATAGGAAATTTTATCAAGACTCCCAAAAAAGGAACAGGGGATAGAAAAGTAAGACAACTCGAGCCAAAACAGGGTTCTCTCATCTCCTATAGCAAGTTGTGTCTCCACCACTGAGGTGGGGATTTTTCAGAAGTTCAGTCTCAGCTGCAGACTCTGCAGAGTTCCCACAAAGTAGAAACAAAAGCAAGAATCTCTCACGCTGCTTGTGAACATTTCTGCAAGGCAGTGCCTCACCCAGTTCTTAACAGGAAGCTTCCCATTAACAATAAGAGATGGATGACGAATGAATGCTTACATACTCTGCAAACCCATTCACTTCTAATTGTTTTATGATATAAACCATGCTAGTCACACAAGTTTTTCAGGGAACTTGTATTCTGTATGTTCAAAATGAACCAAAATGTTTCTCTGACACGTCTTGTCCCTGCACTGCGCTGCAAGATGCACA
This sequence comes from Climacteris rufus, assembly GCA_013398175.1. NCBI lineage: Eukaryota > Metazoa > Chordata > Aves > Passeriformes > Climacteridae > Climacteris > Climacteris rufus. The sequence continues at coordinate 672,040 of VZRZ01008815.1, read as the reverse complement.
AACTTATTTGCAGGCAATCTCACGAAGGATGCTCTGCCTGGCTATTGCAAACAGCAAACACATACTCTGGAAAACTCCAGAAAAGTTCTGCATCCAATAGCCCCCCTTTTCACATAGCTTTGTGTAAAGTATTGATAGAAAGGGGAGGGGGGGAAGTCATCAGTCTTCTGCTTTGTAGGGATGAATGCTAAATCACATCTGATACACTGTGAATACCCCCAAGAGCAACCCTACACTGAGGAGCTTGTAGGAATTTCCCACTGACCACCTGCTCTTAAAACTGTAGGGGGAAATCCCACATGCTCTGGGCTGAAGGGAGTTCAGTTAAAAACAGCCCTTAACAATTACAGCTGCAGGTTATTTTTAATTGAATTCAGATGATGAATGTGAAATAGATGATTTTGAGTGAGATAAGCAGGGAAATACTTGCTCTTGTCAGGTAAGGAGTACACAGTTTCCCCAAGCAGCCTAGACAGGAACTTTTTAGTCACTGAAAGAGAATGAGTCCAAACTATCAAGATTTATTTTAATCCAAATTAGGGATTTGATTTAAAATTCCTCAAGATCAAACTCTATTGGATTATTTTGAAACTGCAGCTGAATCTGTAAATTCAAGGTCTTCAGTGCTCTAGATAGCCATATGGTGAGTCACCAGGAGGTGCAGGTTTGTGTCTCTGCACACACCTTAAGGGCCTTGAGAAGCTTCACTCTTCAAGGACTGACCACAGAGTTGGTGCACAGTTCTCCCTGTCACACCAACACCATGGCTCTCCCAGCCATGGAGAGACAAGAAGGGTGATATTCTCACACTCTCTCCACTGCACTCAGAGCTTACTACAAACTCTTCACACGACCTCAGATGCATTGCTGAAATGGTCTGGGCAATAGTTTCCCCACCAGAAATACAGGGGCAACATTTCCTTGTCTCCCACTCTTTGTCTTCTCATCTGTGTGGTAAGTCCTTTTGCATGTAAAAGTTGCTGTGAAAGAGCAAGGTGGCCAGAATTTTTGGTACCTGTAATTAAACTGTGGCTTTGGTCCTGCAGTACTGCTAGCTGCTTTTCATGTGTCACTGTGCATTGGAGTGGATAATTGGATGCTGAAATGGAAGCTTTGTAGGCACAATGGATGTCCCTCAGCACTGAGAGAAAATAAGCATAAGTTTGATAAGTTTGGGATGTCTTCCACAGAAGCTGACAAAAACATTCATTAAAACCAGTGACACTGTTTGTCAGACTGAATATTAACAAAACATCATGGACATGTGCCCAAACTGCCAAGATGGACATCTCCCACCATTACAACATCTTTTATTTAGATTTTGAGCTCATTTTGTTCATACACGTAGAAGAACTATAAAAAAAAGACAAAAAGGTCTTTTTCTAGGCTGTTGTTACATGAAAATACAAGTAAATTCACTCCAGTGAAACTTGATCAGCACTGATTTCTAACATAATGAAAAGAGCACACACACAGCTCCTCCTTTTCCCTCAACCCGAGACCTTTGCAGGACATTATTTCCATTAGAAAAAATTAACTGTAAATGCATGTGTGCGCAAAAGAAAGGGATGAGCAGAGCTGGGGAAAAAAAAAAAAAAACCTGCAAAAACGTGCCTAAAAGCATACACAGTGTTTCACAAGATAATTGCAGAACAAATAGAAAGCAGAGCAAAGCCAGATAAACACAGCCAGCCTGTGCCATGTTCTCATGGACATCTCAGTAACATTTTAAGATAAAGAGAAATGGAACAGAAGATTTCTACTGAGACATTTCCTGGTATCTCAAAGATTACTAAAAATAAAAATCAGAGTAGGAGCACTACTGAGAAAGCACAGGTCTTGCATACACTGTGCACCTTCAGTTTATGCTTGAAGGAAGACAGCTCAGCACAAGATGGTACCAAACTATTTATTAAAAGCACTCCACAGCTGCCACATGGACAAAACCCAAACCTTAAGACCCAGCCAGGTGGGATTTGGTCTGTCAAGCTCCCTGCAAACATTTTCACCTTCACTACAGCCTGCCCTTCCATTCTCTCTGTGAAGACATCCAAGCTAGATGGATAAGTTTTATAAAATTACGCTAAAAGGAGGAAAGGAAATCCACCAGTTACTTGCCACAATTTAAGTGCAAAGTAACTGGAAGCTACCACACAAAGAGCTGGAGGAAGAAACGATGCATCCCATGGAGTGTTGTTCCCGCCCATGCCCCACCCAGGTTATATCTTGGCCAGGTGAACCACCTCCCAAAGAGAGCATCGTTGTGCTCCACCCTGGCTTAGCCCTGGGCTCCAAGCAACTGATCACTGTTAGCTTCCCAGGGCTCTTTCAGAAGTGGCAGGCACTTAACTTCTCCCTGGAGTGTAGGCTGATTTGTTAACTAGCTATTGAAATTAGTAATCCTCAGTTGAGTCAACAGTTAAGCAGTTGCTTATATCACCTTACAAGGAAAAAAATATTGACACTCTTTTACTGTCAACAGATCAGAAGTAGGCAAATATAGACAGAGATGGAGTATTCAGATAACCTGCCAATTGCAAGCAAAAATATAAACAGATGGCTCTCTGCTTTATGAAGATTTGCAACAGGGCAGCACCTACATTAGTAGCCCAGGAAGCATCTTCTGAGCTGAGTTTTAGGCCAGAGGAGTGCTATTTTACTAACTCAAGGACTTTTTTCCTGCTCAGAAGAACTGCTGATGTTATAGGCTTGAGCAACTGGGAAGCAGGGCCTCCATCCCTTTGGCAGAGACATCAGGAGTTTACAGATTCAGCTGCAGTTGCAAAATAATACAACAGAACTGGGGCAGTCTGGATCTGCAGCCACTTTAAACCAAAATCCTTAATTTATTTAAAACAAATCTTGGTGTTGTCCTACTCATTATGGCTTACTGACAAAATGGACACAGACATCCTCAGTCTAGAGCTCATCCCACATTTCGGGGATACAGTACATAGCCCTGCTCTTCATCACTCACCATTTTCACCCAAGGCTGGTAAATGTCAGAAGATGTTGAGCCAGCAAATGCTTCTGATTACCCTGTTGGAAGCTTCTTTCCTATCCCATGCCATCTTCCTTTGTTCTGTCTACTGTAGCCATTCTTTCCATTGGTGTATTAGATGTCCTCCTCCAGCTACTTCCCTCTAGGGTCCTTTCCTTGGACATCTCTGTCTATATCACTGGGCCATCCTGTGCTTCCCATTCTACACGGCCAGGGAGGGATCAACGCTTTAACAGGTTACTTCTGTGGAAGTAACTCACAGAAGATCTTTCCCTAAAAGGCATCCTTTTACAAAATCTGGCTAATAGTCATTCCTCCTAGAGCAGCTGGGACAGGGGCTGGGTGAGCAGCTTTTAATCCCCCCCCCCCCCCCCCCCCCCCCGAGGGCAGACGACTCCACACNNNGGGCTTTTTCCCCCCCCCCCCCCCCCCCCCCGCAATCAGTTAGGGCTAATACAAGTGAAAAAGGGTAGAGCTTTTTTTGCTGTGCAAAGACTTCTTCTTTATGCAGGTATAATCACCAAAATTGCCCTAAGGGCAAAAAGAAATCTCTCCAAAGAGCCCCTTGCTCTATTTTTATTGAGACAACTCAGAGGAAGACTATTTAATCCCTTTCCTCATAAAAACCACACAGACTCTCCAACAATGACAAGTGGCTGCTTAGGCTAACCACATGCATCCCCACAGCCCCTACTTTCTAACACCCTCTTGGCAAAGCCCAAGGGACACATGGGTTTGTGGTCCCGTGGGAAGTAAATCTCTACTGGAGGTCTGAAGCCCACACCAGTCTGGGATAAGTGTGCATGGGGTAAATGCTGGCTGATGTTCAAGTAATTAACCTCAAGGTAGGGCAGAGGGGCAGACATGCAGGAAAAAGATTTTAAGATACCAGCCATACATTTCTCAATGTTTGTGAAGGTTCAGCTCTGAGGACAGACATGGTCCAGGTTTAGGTTTCTGAGTTAGAGGAAGACAAAATTTAGGCTCAGCCCATCAAGAAACGGGCAAAGGTTCAGTCTGAGCTGCAATGTCTTCTACCTGAACCAGTTTGCCCAACCCTGGAGATGCTACTCAAGATATTAGCTTTGCTGAGGTTCCCACCTGACATCTTTCAAGGAGGGCAGAAGGGCTCAGAGAACTCCAACTCCACCTTGGCTTATAAACCTGTCAAACATGTTTCTTGGCAGGGTAGCAGAGTCATTGCCCCAAAGGCATGGTGGTTTTGCTTTGTCTTTTACCAGGTTCTAGCCCTGTGGTGCTAGCAGTTGTCATTGGGAGACAATGATAAACCAAGAAAGCAAAGCAGAAAAAAAGTAAATAAATAAAAAACAACAAAAAAACATTAAGATCACAACTACACACAAAAAGGACATGTTGTTGAGCAGACAAAAGCCAAGATGGTTGAAAAAAAATGACTCATTTCTTTTCATAAGTTTTTTGCTTGCTCCAAAGTAAAACCAAATGGTGGAATAAGTCATTTCCATTGTGTTTAGCTGCTCTCTGTGGTTTTTACCAGTAGCCACAATTGTCTGCGTTGACTTAAGTATTATTTATAAGGTACAAGAAATGAGTTGTGGAAAAGTCAATGAGGGATTTGACAAACTGCAAGAAAGAGCTTGGAAGTTTTCCCAGTGCTCACTATGCCTGACGCTCACCAGCACTGGCCTCTTTCTGTCTCTTTCTCTTTTCTGCCCTTGATAGGAGAATTTTGCCATTTCATCCTCTTCTGTATTACAGGCTGAGAATACCTCAACATCAGCAGTGACATGCACTCTTCCAGCAACAAAGAGGAAGGTGCTGGGACATCATTTGAGAAATCATTGGGAATGGAAAAGGGAAGAAGATTGGTTGATTCTCCAGGAGGGGACCCACAACCATCCAGGCTGCAATGAGACTGTCACCCCTCCCAACACACAATAGACACAGACGTGTCAGTGCAGTAGGTGCAGAGATGCCCAGGCAGGCTCTGCACATGGCAGCCTTGGATTGACAGGACCCATGAAGGCAGTGCAGATACTTCTGGGCTGATGGCACACACACAGCCAGCTTTAGTCTGGAGGTGACCTGGTCACAGTTCCAGGCGTTGCTGTGCAATCCCAGTCCCTTTGTTTCTGAACAGGAGTACCATGCTGAAATGGCACTTTTCTAGCCTGCATTCACTGTCTCATGTGTCCAGTTGACCATTTTATGCTCTATCATTGCAAATCCACCAGGTTCCTCCCATGACAAAACCACGTGGTTCAGACCTCCTCTCTCTTCCTCTTGCCTGTCTCGGCTCAAGTATAATTTGAATTGAAATTTCTAAGCAAACCAAAAACTTTCATTTTAAACCAGCTTTTGAGAATTGCTTCAGAATCTTAATACTTGCAGATCCAATAAAAGTGTCATTTTAATCAAATGTATTACAGAAGTTTTATGAAATATATAAAATCAACATACTGTGCTTAGTAGGAAAAAATCCCCTCATTATTTCCTGAATATCTTGACACTGTTTCTCCCTCTTAGGACAAATGCAAACACATCTTTAGAGTTTCCCAAGGGACAGAAATGTATTATCAAATCCTCTAAATGTGTCCATTAGAACATTCCAGGCTTGCAGCGTTTGTAGGAATGTTTTTTGATTTTGATCAGCACAAGATGCCCCAGCTGCTTCTCTTGACTCACCTCCTAACATGGTGATTTTAGTCTCAAACTGGGGCAGAAGTCAAATTACAGGCAGCATGATTCATGTGCCTCTCACTTCAATCTACCACCTTCTTCTCGGAAAATGAATTACCATTTGCTTTGAAGTAATATTTCTCTCAAGTTAACTTTTATAGGATTTGCAACCTGCTTGCTGAGTTGGTTTGGCATAAATTGTTGTATTACTGTGGTGATCTCACTGCTGAATGTAGCAGGGTGGTGACAAGAGGAGCTTTCCTGCAGCAGGGCCATGTGGTCGTTGTGCATTCATCTGATTTGTTTTATGCACACCACAGCAACTCTACTGGCACAACACAGAATCATAGAATCAGGTCACAATTAGGTTGGAAAAGACCTCTGAGGTCATCAAGTCCAATCTATGACTGAATACCACCATGTCAACCAGACCATGGCACTGAGTGCCACATCCAGTCTTTCCTTAAACACTTCCCAGGACGGTGACTCTACCAGCTTCCTGGGCAGTCCATTCCAATGTCTAATTGCTCTTTGTGTGAAGAAATTCCTCCTAATATCCAACCTAAACCTCCCCTGGAACAGCTTAAGAACTTTTCCTCTCATCCTGACGCAAGTCTACAGGGAGCAGAACCCAATCCCCACCTGGCTACACACCCTCCTTTCCAGGAATGGTAGGGAGGGATCAGGTCCCCCCTGAGCCTGCTTTTCTCCAGGCTAGAAAACCCCAGCTCTCTCAGCTGCTCCTCATAGGACTTGTGCTCCACACCTTTCCCAGCTCTGTTGCTCTTCTCTGGACTCACTCCCGCACCTCAATGTTCTTCCTGAAGTGAGGGGACCAGAACCAGAACAGGGCCCCAAACTGTGGCAAGCTTTTGACCTTTAGAGCCTTGTCTGCTGCTGAAAGATTGTCTCTGCTTGTATTAAGACAAGAATAAAGGCTCTGCAAACTTGAATAACCTCAGAGTGATCCTCATCCCCTGTAGAGAACTGTAGTTAATCTCACCTATTGTCAATTAAAACAAGTAAGAGAAAAAGAGGTACAACTCCAAAACCAAGGAAATCTGGCGTAGTTAAACAAGCAACTTCCTCTTCTTTGAGTCTTGCTGTTTCCATACTGATCCTCTCCGCAGCTGTCTTGTCAAGACTCCTCCAAGCCATATTTTAAGTAAGTCCTTCACTATTCTCTCTTTCTAAAGGAAGATACCATGCCCCAGGCTACCAGCATCTTTGCTTTGCACTGGTTCATCAGAATCTAGTGAACTGTCATCAAATTCCTTAGCTTTCTCAAGACAGCACTTGGTAACATAGATTTGGACTTTTTAAAATTGCATACATAATCTTCATTGGCTCAGCCATTCTTAAGCCATGATTAATAATCAAAATAATAAAATGTAAAAAAAAAATGTAATTACACCCATGCTGGTAACTAAAGTGAATAGATCTCTTGCACACAAAACAAATCCCTGTACATTGACTTCCTCTGAGTCACGCCCCAATACACCCACGCCTCGCCTCACTAAGGTATTTCTCATGTCATCGTAGCCTAAAGCAAACACCTACACTCTCTCCAAGCCTGCAGAAGAGAGAACCCAACCTTGCAGCACTGGGATCAAAGGTGTAAACGCCACCATCTTCCCCAGGATGTCCTGCAATTAGCAGGTGATAACCTGGAGATGGTGGCTTGGCCTGAGGTCATTTTTCTCAAGGGAAAGGGTGTGTGATGGCTTCTGATGTAGCAAGAAGCTCCAGACATTGGGCCAGGTGCAACAAAGGAACATCCAGCTCCTCCAGCCTCAGTCAGTTTGATTGCTCCGAGGACCATAGTTTGGATGGAGAAAAATGAGACTCTTACACAGTGTGCCTAATTTCAGACTGGGCCTAACAGATATGCTTGGACAAATGGGCATAACTCTGCAATCAAAAAGCAGAAAAAGAGAGAGATGGAGAAATGGAAGAGAGAATGGATAAGAGAGGAACAATGGGTTAAAACAAAAAAAAGAACAGAAAACCCATGAAGACTGCAGTGTTGGGAAAGCTTTCAAGAAGACACAGACTCTTGCTTCTCTCTGGTTTCTTTTGCTGGGTTTGCATCTGTGAATACAGTCCTGTGTGACAGCTCCAGTTTCTGCTGCAAAGCAACCCTGGAATAACAGTTTTGCAAGGTCCCACTGCATGGGCAGGTTGTTCTACGGATGAATGCTTTGTGCAATGACCTTCCACAAACCATCCTTGCATCAGCTCGAGCTCCTGAAGACTGCTGTTTCCCACCAGGCATAGAAAATTTAAGAAGTGTTCATACTCTTGGGTTACAAAGAAGGGCAGGTCACGTTACGGTCATGCAGTGCCCTTAGCTTGCTGTGAACCAGCCTGGCTTGAAAGCCTGAGTGAATCTCAGCCGCCACAGAGTGACCTCAGGTGCCTCTGGGCTGCAGGTGCTTCTCTCACTGCTGTGTCATGTGGCCTCAGCTCCCTGCAGAGCCTCCTGCCTGCCCTGGTTGTCCTCCTGCCAATGCTGCATCATGGCCAGACATCAGTTCCTAAAGCTGAGAGCAACAGCCAGTCTGGTCTGCCATCACTGCACTGCTGTCCCCCAGCACACCCTGGGTTTGCCCATGCTGGCTGCAGCTTCACCAAGAAGGTCTGTACCTCCCAACAGTAAGTCCCCACACTGGTTATATGCTCAAATATGTTCTTCTGAAGGCAGAGCAGAGCACACTGTGACTGTGCTCTCCCTGAGGCCACCAGGCTTGTTGAGGAGAGATTTACTGAGTTGAGTAACCAGCAACACCTTTGACCAGCTGCAAACCCCTCAGGTGAGGCTGGAGCTGACCCTCAGTTCTGACTTATACATCAGCTGGGTTGGATAATGCTTGTCCTGGGCTATTTTGGGCAGTTCAATCATTATTTATGCATGGCAAGACTCTTGTAACATCCAAGCCTGAAGCAATACCTTTCACACCAGCAGGGTTACCAGTATCACCAACTCCAAACCCAAGGGCAATAGCTACAGAAAGGACACCAAGTGATCAGTCTTCATGGCCACCGTATTGTCTGCAAGGCTTTTCAGCCTCAGAAGTTAGAAGCAGAAGTAGAAACTGAGGTCAACAAAGTGACTCAAGCAGCATTTTCTTGTCGTGCACTGAGCCCTTACAGCTGTGACCATCAAAGCAAAGGATAGGGCCACTGAATTGGATTTTCAGCAATTGTGCCCTTGAGACAGAAGAGGAGCTGGGAGGACCCTTGCCTCCTTCCCAGTTCATATGGACATCGTGCTGCATCTCTGAATTTACAATGGCTGAAAATCCCAGGAGACTGAGAGGTGATGTGGAGAGCAATTACACCCACATCAGTAACTGTGGGCTGAAGTACTTTCCATGCCAGCCATGACCCTACCTTTCCTAATAGTATAGAAAAGGAACATAACTAACAGCAAGCAGCATGCTGATGTGTTTCAAAATCTTTGCTGGAATACCAACACCCAGGCAAACAAACAGAGTTGAGCATGCTGCAACGAATATCTGCCCCATCTACAAATAAGACCTTTCCTGATTTCAATAACCTGCAGTGAGGAATTCAGCCTACAGATCTGCCAGGCCTGTGCCAGGCAGACACACATCAGGGCTTCTCTGCAGCTACCAAACAGACAGAGACCCATGAAAAGGTGATAGTGATGGCACAGTTGGATAGTCCCGAAATACCAGTTTCCCCATAAATAGGCAAATCAATTAAAGGTTACGAAATGCAGTAATTTTCTCTGGGTGTAGCTACATGCTTCTGAGCTTAATGAGCAAGGAAATGAAGTTGGGAGAGAGAAAGCAAAAACACACTTGGGGCTTCTGCTTTTTTGTTCCTCAAAACCTACAAAACTTCACAAGCCTTAGATCACACCTGGTGACCCTTACAGGACCTTCCAGCTCATGCCATCCTGCAGTCACTCATGCCCACCATCCCGTTGGGCCTGATGACTCCTGGGAAAGCAGAACTGCCTGTCAGGCACAGAAACTCAGGCACATAGATGGGATGTAGTCCAACCAATTTTACAGATGGGTTGGGGAAAGGAAAAGGGCTAGAAAAAATGTCAAAAAGCAAAAACTTGCAGAGAGCATTAGGACTGGAAATGGATTAAGTCCAATATTGCCACATTTTCTGTCCTTTGAAAAAAGTTTTAGCACCTTTCCTTTTCTGAAGCCAGATAAGGACTTCAAGCATCCAGAGAGATTTAATATCTCCTGCAGGAGGATGACCCTATCCCTAGAAAGGACAGACACTTGTGTATGACCCTCTCTCTCAAAAAGCAGAACAGTTTTCCAGATGTACTTCAAAAGAACCCTTCTTAATGCCCCAACTTTGCCTCTTAACTTATAACCTGTTCTCCCTGGTATCCTACCTTTAAAACTAAACAATTCTTTGTTGCTTTAGGTTGCAAGCCTAAAAGCTCACATATGCCTGTGAGCCTTTAGGCTTGTGTGCCTTGCTTCCTTTCCACAGTGAAAATTTCTGCTAATTCAGAGCCATGACTGAGAACTTTGCCCTAATTTCATTCTCTGCTGTACTTCTTTGGGGGTTCATCCTTTGCAGCAGCTCAATTTTTATAAAGAGGTGTTACAGTGAATCATTCCCAAGACTTCCCAAGTCTAGGGGAACAATGGGAACTAGCCCATGCACAGGCAATAATAAGCTTTCTGAATCATTGTACAACAATTTCTTGGCATTGCATTTGGGGGATGAGATACACCTTCAGACTTCTCCACTCCCTAAAATAGAAGATACTGCCACTTGGGCACATTTAGTAACAGAAAAAGTAGGAATAAAGTTGCTGTTCCCTTAGAGCTGGCCGTAGAATTTCCTTATCTTAATTTTTGATCCACAGAACCAATTTGGTTGCAATTTTGCTGCTTGAAAAGTCACTTCTGGGACCACCTTTGTCATGCTATGTGCCCTCGTCCTAAAAATGCTCCAGCTGTGGTCAAGGGCTTGGTCCCAGATTTAGGAATGGATGCTCTTAGTTGTGACCAGAGATCTGGCATTCCTTCCAGGAGGGGGCAGGAGTCCGTGCTCAGCCCAAGGCCTGGAACTAAAATCTAAAATCTGCTAAATTTAAACCCTAAACTCTGCTACTAAAATCTACTAAAATCACTGCTTTCATGTCACAAGCAGTTTTGATAATTAGAAAGAGAGAATTCTGCTGTCCTGGGATGCAGACAAAAGCATGCTGATTTCATTGCTCTGCAGGTATGGACAGCAAAGACTTTGTTTCTGATTGAAATGTTTTGGCTAACCAGGAGAGATAGCTTAAATACAGAAGTCCAAACATCGTGGTGTAAACTAAAGTGAGAGGAAAAGTTTTAGATGAAAAGTTCTTTTAACCAACCCCACCAACTTTAAACTCCTTTTTTTAGATCTACCATAAGCTTATTAAGCTTCCAGAATTAAAAGTAAACAAACAAAATTATTCAGTAGGATTGAATATCACAAACCAAAGAAACTATAATTTTCCACTAAAAACCAGGGACAAACATTTCACTTGGTTTCATAACCATTAAAAAAATCTGACTTCCAACGCTACAAAATTTGAACAGTGTGTTTAACTAATAGATGCATCAGTAGGATCAATATGACAGTGTTCATGTCCTGGAATAATTTCAGTTTCACAGCAGTTGCAGAAGGGAGATCATAATTGTGAACACAAGACCTGTCCTCGCTAACCTTGTGCTCTCCCAAACCAGATCTCAGCTTTATACATGAGACTCCTCCTGAGGTCCACTTACTTCTGCACAACCATTCCGTTCTCCATATAATGGGACAAGAGGAATTCATATTACTTCTAATAAAGAACCACTCCACAGCCCTTATTTTAAATTTGCATTACACAGACACCTTTAAAAAGAAGGTGTCGTTAGGCTAGAGGAGCTGGCTCTGCAACATGCTTCTTTGGTAATAATATCTTCCACATTCTGTAACTTCTGAAATATAGGCATGACATAAACCCTATGGGGGCTCATATCACCGAGATACTGCTCACCCGAGCCCTGCAGCCCTTCTCATTGGGTGCACAGGGAAGACACTGCAGCCAACCACCCTCCCACAGTAAGCAAAGATGCTTGGATACTGTGCTCTGGAGTCGTGTCCTGCCTTCAGTGGTAACCTTAGAAAGACTGTCTTTTCAGTTCAGTCATTAGATAGTTTACAAAAATATCCCATGCTGTGATCTCAGCACAAAGGGCACACGAGCACAGGTGGAGGGAAGTCTGCCTTGGAGGATGCTAAATGGAAACCAAAGTGCAGGTCAATGAGTCCAAGGGCCATTCAACATAGTTTGTCTTTCTGTATGGGGTCCTGGTGTTTGGTGAGCATTTGTTGCCACTCTGGGAGATCTGAGCTCAGCTGCCTGCTTGGGGGCTGCTTCTTTTCAAGCCAGGGGTGTGTGTACATTGGTTTTGGGCTGGAGTCAATTTTGAGGAAAAATACCTTCAAGATAGATTTGCAGCTATTGTGATGACACAACCACACAAAGGTGTCAGGAAATTGGATGGTCTGCTTCCCGTCCTCCTCCCACACTGCTCAGGATGTGAGGATCTGAAGCATGATGAAGTTGCTATTGCTTAATGAGCTATTGCACATCCTCTGACATGGTGCAAGGGATTGTGTCCTGTGCTTTGCCTGCAGCAAATGAAGCTTGGCTCTCTTTCCTCACGTTATGTGCAATTTGCTGCAAAGTAGGTGTCCCTGTGTGCTGTTATCATACAACAATGGATATCGTTGAGTTGCTGCAATGTGAGCAGTGCCCGTGTCCTTTCCTAGGGAGCAGCATTTGACACAGTAGGCAAGAACTCAACCTCTTGAATGAAAACTCTGTAAAACCCTGTGGCCTGTAAAACAGGATGAACCTAGGCAAAAAAAATTAGGGAAGGAAGGTCCTGAAAATCCGAACAGCAATCAGCTAGGGATCTGCTGTCAACTGCTTGTGCACTGAGAATCTTTTTAAGAAAGGCATCCCCGTTTCTCTGCAACTCAATCAGGGAGTTGTGTGCCTAAAACTCAACAAGGAGAGCCAGGCCCGTGGGTCCTTCTTAATCCCAGCATAATTTTCATTAAAGAAATGAAATCCTGCAAAGCATAGGCAAGAAAACCAAATATATAAAACAGGACAGAGGTCGAGTTGCAACTCCCCAGAGGCATTAAACTCCCAAATTCTTAGCTTTTTGCTTGTAAGATACTCTATGTACAGAGAACAATATGGACTAAGCAGTGTCTCAGAACTGGTCTGTCTTCCAGACTCCATCTCACCTCTCTAAGAGTGTCTGGAAAAACTCTGACATTGCAGAACAAGGAATGTTTGAAAGTTGGTGCCTCTGGGTGCTTCTACGAAGCCTTAGTTGCATGAATACCTGCATCTCTGAGCTTGAATAAATACTAGATTTCATGAAGCTATTCTGCTTCAAGTGCATTCACTTAATGTATAATAGAGAACATTTATCTTTAAAAAAAAAAAAAAAAGAAAAGGTAGGGTCTTTTTCTTTGCTAAGGTTCTCAGAGAAAGACAAAGATGGTTCACAAACATTCTTCAGTGAGGCACGTTCACTCTGAAAGTGTTTGTGTGGGCATCATGAAAATGTTGCAGGCTTCAGGTCGCTGGGGAGTGAGGGCTGTGCTTGTCAGGCAGGTGACTGATGAGACACCCCTGGGAGCAGCTGCTGACTGGTGCACAGTCAGAACAATCGCTGCCCTGAAGAACACATGAATAACCAGCAGGGCGGATACACAGCCAGCAAACTCGGGGTGAATAATTTCACGCAAGCAAATTTGTAAAACTGTCTGTTTGCACAACCTGAGCTCAACATCAGGACAGACTCTGGTAATAAATTTTGTCTGTTGAGGTGAGAAGTGATGGTTGCACTGGAATTTGGAGACAAAAGGAGACATTTTGTAAGAGTCAGTTTTCTATCTGAGGGCTCCCTTTTCCTCTGCCAGGTCCTGACCTGACATACCTCAACCTCAGCAATGTTCTGACAGCTGTTGGGATGGGAAAGGCCATGGTCTGCCAGGTAAGGGCCATATTCCAGGATCACATCTGATCCCACCCACTGTGTGGAACCACCTGAGTGCCACAGCAGGACAAGGCACACTTTAATAGCCTTAGGGGTACATCTCCTCTACAGAGGAGCAGGTAGGTAGTGGCAGATTTGAATTCTGTGCTTGGGGCATCTGCTGCTCTGATCTCCATTATTCTCTGTCTGTCTGGCTGGGGGACCACATGGGACTGTTCTATCTTTTCTCTCTTTGTCACTTACTCTGTGAACTTCTGAGAGGCAGAAGTTGCCTCTTCCCCGTTTTTGGATACAAGCTGCAGATTTCTTAAAAACTGACTGCCAAGAAGATTTTACCTTGATTTCTTCCCTAGTATGAAAACAATTCAACATCACCTTAGGAAAAAACCCTCTACATTCTTCTATTCCAAAAGAGAGAAAAAAAACCACCAAATGTACAGAAACACAAGAAAGCTCATTTAAAACCTCTCCTATGATGCATGTCACAGGAAATACACGTGTAAGTTGTCACATGCTCAAAAGCACATGCAGCAAGGAGGGAAAGCACATTGTGGCTCCAGCATGAGTACATGAACACATTTCCATTTCTCAGCCACAGGTTGCCTTCCAGAAAAATTGCCTGCTACATGAGAGGAAAGGAGATCCATGACACACCATAAACACACCCAGACTTGCAAAGCAAAGGCCGTGGGATGCACTGGGGACATCAGGGCTGGTTCTCTGCCACAGTGAAGGCTCCAACATTACACACCACCACACTTTGGATGTGATGACTTGGAAGCCTTGCAGATGAGCTTTCCTTGTGTCTTTGTAGAAGACACACAGAGGATGACAAGTTGCAAATTCATATGCAGGGAAAACTTGTTAATCCTACTGCTCACGGCAGGAAAACACGTTGCCACTGAGGGACAGCTGGGAGAGCATTGCAGCAGGAGACCGGAGGGCCATGCTCTGCTGGCAGCTCTGCACCAAACACATCAGTGCTCTTTCCTGCTGATCTGTTTGCCAGACCCTTTACAGAGCTTGTAAAAAACTCCAAACCCACAAACAAGAAAGAGCTGTGAGGGTGGCAGGCCTCTGAGGACCCATGAGCCTGTTAGTACCCTGAGGGATTGCAAGTGCCTTCATTAGCTTTTTTGCCAAGGCTGCTTCTGCAAAGGGTCATCCAGGGAGCAGAAGGAAATACACCACAGTGGGAAAGATGAAAGGGAAGGGAAGGGAAGGAAAGGAGGGTACACAGAGGTGTCTGGGCAACACAGCCATCTATCAGTCAAGGCAAGCAGCTGCTGGACCCCTGAATGTAAAGGGAAAGGGACTTGGGTTGCCTATTTGTTTTGCTTTTGCAACATTCCCATGTCCCTTCATCCAGAATGAGCTTATCCAGCACCCATTCCTACAGGATACAACCATGTCCCTTTGTGCTCCCCATGAGGACTGATTTAGGGCACTTAGCAATGCAGTTACAAAAAGAACCCCTGAGCCTGAGTGGCAGAGCACAGGAGTTGGCATGGCCAGGAGGGAGGAGAAAATCCTTTCACCCTGCAGGGACACTGACCTGTGCTAAGACCTGGCCCATTCCCATGGAACTCCAAGGCTCCCAAATCACCCTCAAAACGTGGGTCCAGTCCTGACACCTCAGATGTGCAGGTACCTTCAGTGCAGAAAACAGCACATATCTGTCCCTTACATCCAAACCTGTCAGGGTGAGGCCCACAGCCAGCCTTGATATGTTCACCCAACACTTATTTGTGCAGAAACATCTCACAGCTTTACAATCCCACATTACATATGAGGACCTCCTCTTCTGTCACACAGACACACATGAAAACCCTTCACATAGATACTGGCCTGAATTTACGCCATCTTATTCACATAAAAGCACTGGATTCCCCATTTTCATGCCTTGAGTGGTGATGGTTCCATAGCAGTGGTCTCAGCTCTACTCAATCATCTCTGGCTTCGGCCACAGAAGGGCAACCAGAAGCTCAGTGGGGCACCGGGGCACCTTGCTGGGGACAGAACAGAGCAGGATTTTTCTATAAGATTTTCTATTTTTCAGAATATTAGCATTCCTCACCAATGCAACTGGCAATTAAAATCCAGCTTTTATGAAGGTCTCCTTGTATTGGGCAAATTTCTAACATCCAGAGTAGGATTTCTGATAGCTAAGAAGGCAGAACATTAAGAAAAAAACAAGCAGGATTCTGCCCCACGACAGCAGCGTTGGACACCGAGTACTGTGATCAGCTCAAGGAAAGGGCAGTTAGGTCACTCAAGCTTAAACGAGTGGAAGAGGTGACCAAACACATTAATGGAATTTGCAGCTATTAAGTATCACGAAAGTATCAGGATGGTCTGGGAAAGCACCTGGTTGCAAGCACCACAACGTGTCCTGTTTTCAGGCTTACTCCAAGCCATAAATGGGTACAGCGAGAGGCAGTGCTTGGGCTACTCCAATCCTTAGCCTTTAGCAGCTCTGTGGGCTCCTGGAGTTCTCCTCTCAGAACTAATTCCCTTCCATGTAAATGCTTAAATGTCCATTATATTAAAGTACACACATTAGATATTATAGTTCACTGGCCAGGGCTGGCAGATGGTATGGAAAGCTTAAACACAAGTTCCCTGATTGCCTCCTGGGTTTCAGCATGTGAAAGCTCCTGCTATCATTGCAGTGAGAGACTGAACGACACCATCTTGAGACTCCCCAAAATTTGATTCCTTCCCAGCAGCTACAATTCTATGAAATGCTGAATTAGCAAAATTATTAGCTACACTATTACAAGCTGATGAAATCACCCAAGACACTGGCAAATGGCTCAAAGGTCCCAAGACCTATTTGCTGGTAACCATGGCACTGCACATTCTGTTTGCTAAATACTGGCCCTGAAGGAAAGGCAAAGGTGAGAGGCTTGCAGGAGGCAGGCTACAGTGCATGTTGCTAAGCCACTGAGCAATAACATGTTATGTGTTTCATGGGTGTGATGGCATCAGTCAGAACAGGCATGTGACTCAGCCCCACCAACACTGAATCGAACCTTGTAAAGCACATGGCTGCATTCTCTTCTTATCTCTAGGGGATACCAGAAGAAGAAAATAAAACCTTTCAATTTACTTATGTTCACAGAAGCCTCAAAAGATTAAACTGCCAAGCGGGGTAATTTTTCAAATGCTGGATACTTCCTTGAGGCAGGATAGCCAGGCCTTTTTGAGTTCATCCATCAATTCTCAGTCAGTAAGAGCACAATTAAGTTCCCAGTCACCAGGAATAACCCCTGTGAGCCATCCCAAGCTTTGGAGATGAGGCTAGTTGTGGACAGGAAAGCAAACAGTCAGCTGATCCCTGAACCCTGGAGGTCTTAGGAGCCCAACTTCCCTTAATCTCTCACTGAGAATCAAGGAGCTTTGATGCTATGTAATAAAATTCAGCACAGAAATCTTGGTGTTCATTAAATAACCAGTGGGAAGTGGCCTGGCCAGGCTCTGAAAGTGCTGGAACCAGAGCCCAACAGTGTGGTAGCAGGGTAAGCCTCCCTGAAACTCTGCACTGCTTCAAGAGGAACATCCTTTGGCCAAAAACCCTTATGTCCCCATTGGGACAATGTGACTTTGAAAATACTACCTGTCTATCCTACAGCCTGAACGTCAGCCAGGAAAAGAGAAGGAAGGAAAGCCACCAAGTGTTGCAGAGTATGTGCTGTCAGCAGTCACTCTGTTGAGTCATTCCTGTTCTCTCCAGCACATTTGGACTTTAGGGCAGGATAAGGCTCTCTCCATTCACCATTCCTGGTTACCCTATGCAGGTGTTTCTTGCAAGTATGAATGCTGAAGAGCCTTAAGTTCTTCTATAGATACTAAACTGAATGTGGTTAGTCAACATCATAATTTACTGATACCAGCTGACTCCTGGGATGAGCAGAAACATGCTGGGGTCAAGCTGTATAAATTAACCCTATTAAATTATTCTTCTGTGGTTGCCTGTGCCCATGAACACAGTGTGCACATAAGTCATGAAGGGAGTTGTGGTGAGAGCAGGTGAAGGAGAGGATGAGGCTCTTCTCCCCATGACTGCAGTGTGGTTGGTCTGGGAGGCACCATGGCAAGACCTCTGCTGAGGAGCAACTCCCGCATTGATGCTCAGAGTGCAGGAGAAAACTCACATCAGGAGTTTCACTTCTGCCTTACAGCTGACAGCCACTCAAAAGAGACGAGGTCAAGGATCAGTGAGTGGGCTGGGAAGGAATAAGAGCAACCCCTTTTGATCCCTATTCCCAGCTCCCTGCAGCACATGAAAATGTGCTTTGGAAAAGTCTAAATTCACACTCTCTAAATCTCTTGATTCCTATATGCATCAGCTCTGTCCTTATCCAGCACTGTAGCATAACCTCCAGAGACCTAACTGGGTTTTTGGTTTTGGGTTGGGTTTTTTTGTTGTGGGATTTTGGTTTTTGTTTTTCCACTCTACTTTCACAGCATTTTCAACTCAATTTGGGGCACCAGCACAACTGACTTCTCTTCTTGCACCCAAAACTATTAACCAGCAACCTTTCTACCCCACCTCTGTGACAGTTTTTGGGATAGGTCAGCACCAAACTTCTGGTTTGGAAATCTGCTTTTTTCATAACATATGGCTTAGACTCAAAGGCCTGAATGCAGGATCAAAGACAAGTTTGTCAGTGGTAGGATTCTCATGCTTCATAAAGGTTCCCTGAGTCCTGATCCTGCACGTGTACCACCTACTGCAGAAAACCTGTCTCAGGGCTCAATATCCCACAACACAATGTCCAAGGTGCACTCACTGCATCTTCCATTGGGAAATGCTAGTTATGTACTACATGTACTGCTGCACATATGGGTGCTACCCACAGCTTTCTAACTTGCCTTTTTCATTTCTGTCTCTGTCTCAGAAGAGAAGTGGTCTTTAGTATCAATTAGTGATGCCCACAGATCTCTGTAGCGTACAGACAAAGCAGGTATAAGAACAGTCTGGATGTCTGAAGTTACTATGAGCTAGAAATGCTTTATCAGAAGATGATGTTCTGAAGTTTAGATACAGGAAGAGCATGCCAAGGACATTAAAAAGATGTCAACTAGTTCCTCAAAATGTCTGAGAGAGAGACCCGTGGTTGTTTCACCTTGCCACTCCACCAGCAGCATTTTCTGTGATCACTACTTGGTCACCTTCTTGCACAGATCCACCTGGTGAATTGAGTGTTTACAAAGGGAAGGGTAGTGCAAAAGGAAAGTCCACACTCTTCCTCTTAATTTATTTTCAGTTCAACCATAATGCTTATTACCTTGGGCATTAGGGAGAGAATTGTACTTGTCACAAATTCTGCATAAATTTCAGTCTCTAGGTCTTCTTCACTCTTCATCAGATTGCACCCAGCATCTGGATCTGTGCACTCTTTGGAGCAGGGACTCATTGTTCACACATAGATGGCAACTAGCAGACACCACCTCTGTAGTACTGCACTATCAGCAACAAAATCCAGCAATGATTTTAAAGGAAGATCTGTTAAAAATTTGCTGAGCTTTCCAGTGAGAGTTTCACTGAGTAAGGCTGCAGGATCTAGTGTACCTTTTATTAACCACACTAAGCTCTTTTGAAAAACAGTTTCTATATAACAAAAAGCCCTAACCGAGCACACAGCAGCCGAGGCGAGTTGGTTGTGTTACCTTGTTGGAGGCACACTCAGTTAATCCTCGCGGAAAGTCCCCTGAAGTCATTGTAACATACACGCGAGTGTGCGTGCATGGGTATAAATAAAAAAATGCATCATGGACCTCGGTCACCAAATCTGGCCTTATTTGTATGTGCTCTCCTTACCACAGCCTTTTCTAGCCTTGACGTGGTGGGGAGGAGGAAGGTGTCACCTGTTGGTGTCCTTGACAGATGTAAGTGTGGGCATGTGAGGGGAGACATTTTAGAAACAGGGAAGGAGGGAAACCCACTCTTGGCAGCAAGGAAGGGTCCAGCAGAGGCCCTGATGAAGGGATCAACCCCAAACAGAAATGAAAGGTACTCGGAGTGAAAGGGACTGAGAGCCTGGAGAAAATGCAAAGCAGTGCATCTCTGCTCTGGGAGCAATGGAAGTGGTATTAGCTGCAAAGTGTATTCACCCTCAAACTCACCTCCACATAACCTGTTCAGTCTAGTGATGATCAGAGCTTGTTAAAAAGTTTCTAGGAAAGCATAAGGGAAATATGACTTTTGGACCATATTCATCACACAATCACCCCTGTGATTGTAAGACACATGGAATGTATCTCTCATGTCAGCTGCAAGATCTGAGCTATCTTCCAGTTAAATTTTAAGATTTTATGGCAGTTTTGTATTTTCTTTATAACTGTTTGTGCATTCCAAGAAAAAAACCCAAACAAACAAAAAGACAACTGTTTGGCTGCAACATTTTCCCTCAAAATTTGAAACAGAAGAATTTGTTTCCTTGCTGTGTTTCTTTGTGTGCCTGAAATTATTGAGAAAACCTTTTTCACATCACTTTACAGATGCTGGTCTCATCCTTCACCCATTTTATCCTGTTTTGTTTTCAGCTGTACATGTGTGAACTTCACTAACATTGTGGTGAGCAGGGTCAGAGCATCTGGGGTTCCGGACTCTGCTATAATGCAGCCACTAACAGGACTATGCACAGTTCAGCATCTGGTGTCACAACATTAGAGCAAAGGAATGGCTCCATGAGTCAATATATTAGTTGCTTATCTTTGGGTTTGGCTGCTTTAACCAGAAGTAATTGTATCCTTGAAGCATGGTAAAAGAACATTGATTTAAAGTGTGCCTTTCTGCAGTCATATCCACACATGTGCCTGTGTGCAGAGCCTCAAACATACCAGCAGTGAGGGTGCACACAAACCCCATTCTCCCCTGTGTTAGTAGTGCCAGAAAGCCACAGGGAATGAAACGCATTCCCTACTTAGCTGAGCACTAGGAACCTGTATTTCAAGTCATTTCTGTTTGCAGAACTAAACTGAACTCCCCTGCAGCCCAAGTGGGAGGCAGAGCAGCCCTGGCTCCCCACAGGAACAGGAGCTGCAGAGCTCCCAGAGGCCCTGCGCTCGCAGAGGGCAGCTGGTGGCACAGTCAGCCCCCAGAGGAAAACCTCCAAAGCAGGCAAGGGCAGAGCAAGTGCCGCTTCCTCAAAGACCTAGCCCTCAAAACATCAGAGACAGCAACTCTGCTAACCCTCCATGATCTGAAGGACAGGGAAACAGGAGTTTGGAAAGCTGCCTTTTAGGTTCCAGGAAGCAGGGATGGGTCCTTCATGCTCTGATATCCAGTGGGGTAAAAAGTGCCCAATACCTCATTGTTAGTTGAGCAACATTTGGGTAACCCAGGATGTTCCAGTGTGGAACGAGTTTGGACAGAAGCGTATCCAGCATGAGGGATGCCCCATTTTCTACACAAGCACACAGCTGCCATACCAGAGCTGGGCAGAACTGGAAAATTATACCATATATTAATGTGGCATGTGAGAGGGTTACGGTTTACCTTTTGTTCTTATTTAATGAGAGGGCGGGAGAGGAGGGGGTTAAGGGAGGGGTGAGATCATGATAGATGAAGAGAACTGGCTTGGCTAACTCTCCATAGCCTGTAGCTACTGCAATATTTATGAAAGGGAAGGTGCACCTTGGCAAGCTAACCTGCCTGAAATTGGAAGGTTTCAGATGAAAGGGAAACCCTGTAAAGTAAAACTGAGTGGTGCTTGAGAGGAGCACGATGGCAGGGAAAGAAAAGCTATCTCCTCACCAAGAGTTTCCATTTCTGAATGCTTTGCCCAAAAGAAACCACAAAGGAAAGCAACCTGGCCAGGCCTGCCCGCTCCCAGAGCACAGGAACCAAAGTGCCAACTAACATCAAACTCCCTTCTGCAATTTGCAGAAGTGCTCTGGTATGTGCTAACACTGCACATTGCCCTGCCTGAAAAGCTGGAAGGGACCCATCCCGAGAATGGATGATTTCTCCTGCATTTTCCTGAATTTTGAGGTTATTTGCACAGACAGGGCAGGGCCCTTGGGTGTCCATTACAGGTCTGCTTTTTCAAGAGGAAAAGCTTGAAGATGCTATCATGAATGGCATTTCCTGCTTCTCCTACAGCTTTTATTGACCAAAAAAAAAAAAAAATTTCTGTCAATGTTACCAAGACTTCTTATTTATCAAACACTGCATCAACACCAGGTTTGGACCTTTTTAGAAGAAAAAAAAAATTTTTTTTATGAAAAAAGTGTGGATGTCAGGATCCTGAAAAATATTCCCTTGATTTTTTTTTTTTTCTTTAGCACAAGACATGGAAACAACTTTGAAAAATTTCAGGAAAATATTTGATATAATATAGATAATTTTTAATTAAGATCTTGCCTGTGGGCAGACCCACAGTCCTGGCATCTCTTATCTACCAACAAAAGGCACTCCCAGTATCCTGTGCTCCTATGGAAGGAGAAAGCTTTCTGCATGCAGGGATGGGTTTCTTTTAGTTGCTTAACTGTTTCCTCCACAAAGACAGCTCCACAGTGAGGTGACAAGCCACTGCTGGAATGAAGGAAGGTTTATTATTCAATTTGGATGAAAAATATAGATCTTTCTCATTCTCTCCTCCCACCAAAAAGAAGGGTTTCAACCAGACTGGATGAGCGACTGTGTTTTCTATTGCTTTCATTTTTTTAAATTATAATTTCCCTAATTTTGATCTCAATCTATCACTAAAAACAAAAGAGCGGTCTGAAAGCTTCAAAAGAGAATGGTGTGATTTTTCCAGGAGTTTTTCTTATTGTCCCTCCCTTCCCACGCTAGCCTTGGCGCACAGGGGCAGGGGAGGAGAGTGCTTGGCACTCTGGAGGTTCTCACACCCCTCTCCTGTCTAGACCAGGGCTATGTCTGATTTTCTATCACCCCAAGGCTACAATTTCCAGTGGAGAAAGTATTAAATTCAAAACCATCTGCCCATCTCGGCTCCTTCCGAAAACTCAAAACCCGTCAGAGGCCGAATTCCCACGTCTGGCATCAGAAAGCCTCCTGCCCAATTTGCAGCTTTAACATCATCATTGCTCAACCCATGACGTTAAAGGATCTCACAATGTGTTTGGGGCAGGGAGAGACACTCATGTAAAGCCAGGATTTCACCAGGACACCGAGAAAAGAGTGGGTATAGCATGGAGCAATGGTGCTGGGAGCTGGGGAGGATTTAACCCATTTAAATTTGCTCCTTGTCTGACTCGTTCTGCTGTCCTCTGACTTTTCCCTGCAGAGACCTTTGGCTCAAGTTTGCCTGCTTCTGCCTGGGCCAGGATCTCATTTGCAGCATTAATCACGGGCAGCTCTCCCCGGGGCTCGGTGGCAAGCTGGGGTCAGCGCTGGGGTGCTGGGAGGGGAGGAGGAACAAGGCGAGTCACTCAATCTGCTGCCTGGTGTCACAAGTGATTTATGGCCCACTTCAAACACAGCCATTGATCTGTTCTGCTTTCCCCAGCACGCTTGTCAGTGTGTAATAAAGCCAATGGGGATTCCTGGGTGTTGAGTCAAAGAACTTAAGTATGCTCAGGTTTGCTTATTTAAAAAAACACACCTGAAGTCTCCCCATTTGGGAAACAGCTCAAGATTTACAATCCTGCAGAAATTTGCAAGGGTAAGAACAAGAAATACAACCCCAACCAGCCCTTCAGGCAGCTGGCCAATTAATCTTCCCTTTGCTGTCTGCTGCTTGTTCTCCTTTCTGCCTTCAGGAGTTTTGGAAGATCTAAGCCAGGCAGCAGCAGTGACTTCCTCACGCCTGGCCCGCAGTGAACCCCCGAGATCCGTCCCGGAGGTGAACCCAGCTATTCCCTGGGCTGTATCTCCCATAAAGGCTGCTCTGGAAATCACCTGCTGCTCTCAGTGCAAGTGAGCCCTGAGGCCGGGCCAAGCACCGTGTACTCCCAGCAAGGCTAGGGCTGTGCAGCCACTTGAGCTTAGCAGCAAATGTCTGCTCGGCTCTGTGTTGGCTTGAGCTCAGGGAACCACTGACCTCAGCAGCTCTGGGACTTGGGAACCTTTCTAAGCATGGTCCTCTCCTCACCTGGGATTGCTGCAAGGAGGGAGGAGGTACAGGGGCAAGCCAGGTCAGACAAAACGCAGCTGTGTCAGTGGCACTGCAGGATGGTGCATGCTAAGGGGCAGCACGAGGCACCGATTTCTCTCCCCACTGCTCCCAGGTCACCTGAAGCTACAGCCCACGTGTGGGTTTGCCATGTAGGGTGAAGGAAAGCATGGACTGAATGGCAAGAGAAGCACCTTGCCCAGATGTCACCAGCAACCAGGCAGTTCATACTGTTCTGCCCTTGCAGGATCTGTCCATAACTGTAGCATCAGTGTCTTCTCACTTCCATCAAGAGGGAAACATTCCCACTAACCATCAAGAAGGAAACATTGCTCTACTGCATAGCATGGGTGATACACTGAAAATACTGAAAGGGTAACACTTTTGCCCAGTAAAGTAACTTAAGGCATCTTATTCTCTTGCTTTGCTCTTGATTAAAAAACAAATTATAAGAAAATCCCAACAAAACAAATCCACATTTTTGCATGCAACATTTTTAAACAACAACAACAAAAAATTGCATCATGCATCTAAAATATGCCAGCAAACTCTCTAAATCCTAGTTGTCCCAAAATCCTAGGAGTTTTCCTAAGTGTAGCATTTCCAATATATTCTTTTACTAGTCAGAAAACATTGACTGAGGAACCTAATCAGAAAGAAGTTGATAAGCCTCAGCAATTTTTATCCTGACAAGACATTCACTTTCTCTGCAAAGAAAATTCCCATTAACAATTACTAGGCAGTAGAATAATGAGGTTGCAAGAGCGAGCTGCTCCACAGATCTCATTAAAACTGCTAACCCAGGAGCACGTCATGCTCTATTTCAGAGCACTCAGGAATGCTCAGCTCCTCTGGAAAGGCAGGGGTGAACCATTCACAACAGGTGTCTAAAAAAAATCACAGAATTCCCAATCAGTGGCCACTGAGAAGATGTTGGCCCCAGTTCAATGGACTTTAAATTTTGGCTACTGTACATGTCATAACAATCAAACTGTGTGAAATAGAGAGCAGCAGGTTCCTAAGAAATAATAACGCCAACTCTGATTGAGTAATGAAGGAAGATGCACACCTATGGGACTTTCCACAATTCTTATCAGTTCTCAAAAACCCCCAAGAGACACACATCTTCCAGTCTCTTTTTTTTTTCTGGGATGAACTTCCCAGCACTCTGGGGAGGAGGGAGAGAAGTGGGAGGAATAGAAAATCCTTTTTGAATGTAACAGTGAATTAAATGCCAACAAAATGTTGATATTTATAACACCCATTCACATATGGACAGTCTGGGAACATCAGCCTACAGTGGTGCTGGATGCCCAGTGCATAGAACAGCTTCCAGTTTTGCCTATCTGAGCATGTTTTCCAAAAAACTCTGTCCTCGTTACTGTATCTTCCCATTTAAATATTCTCTGTAACACCCAAAGGGACAGGTAGAGTTGGGAAGTGGTGATCTCCTAGGAAAAGAGACTGGTTTGTAGCCAAAATCATAACTGCTAGGACAGAAAGAGGGATTTCATGTTCTCTGTATTTCAGTCTTTATCTGCCCTCCCAAGTCACAACAGAGCTCTCACTACAAGTGCAGCAGAGACATTGAATGCCCCAGCACTGGGAGTGCCAGCACTTTTTGTGTAGATTAACACCACTAACTCCTTTGCCTTTCTGGGGCAGATTTTGTGACTTTTCTAGTCCAGAAGGCAAGCCTCAGGGTGATAAAAGCAGGCAGCTTGTCCTGCTAGCAACACAGACACTGCCTCATCTGTGTAGCAGAGGGAAGCTTTTTCCCAACAGACCCTGCCTAGCTAAATCCTACTGTAGCAACCAGCTGGAGTCTGCTTGTAAACAGCACACACATCTGAAAGCAGCTGGGCAGCCCATGTAAATGCTGGCATCAACAGCCAAGCACTTGGAGCCCTGCTCAAGCACAAAAATGGTCTGCAGTGCAATCCCTGCAGTATGGAGCTCAGCTTTGTGATTGAGCCCAGGAGTGGTTTACCTGAAGAAGCCCAGATTAAACTGGTTGCAAGGGAAAAAAGTCTGCTGGTACACATCAGTCCCTGACTTCAGTGTTCACATTCTTCCAACTGAGCAGGAATAGGTCAAGAAATACATGGCATCACCTCAGTGAGAAAAGGACAGATTTATGGGGATCTGAGGACATTGGTTTATACTGGCTGAAAATCTGGCCCTAAACACCTTGGGAAATTTGGTAGAAAACTGCAGAGACTGCTGCCAAGAGGGATGCTCATTCCAGGGCTTTAGAGGAAAGAGAGAGGCAAATTTGAACCTGTGACTTCCCCAGAATCACACGGTAGAGACCCAGCAAGAGAAGCGCTGCATTTGAAATAGGCTCATGCAGTGCCAGACACTCCCTCACGCAAGAGCAAGATAAAGCAAGAGGAGTTGTTCTTCCACCTCCTAGATCAAGCCTTGAACAAGGCAATTAATTTGAAAAGGGCAATTTGATTAGACTCAATTTTGCCTGAGGTAAAAAACATCCATTAACAAACACCAGCTAATGAAAAGGTGCTCGGTTTCCCTTGGGCTTTCTGGTTATGGCAGTTGGGAGCATATATGGTAGTGCATTCATCAGAGCTCAAGGTGACAAGGTGATTAACACAAGAGACTGTAAACTTGGTATTTTTCAGACTTCGCATAGGAAACAACCCCAAGATGCTCAGCTCTTCACAACACTGACAGCAAGAAGGGGTGCATGGGGAGGTGCCAGACACCTACCTGTGTTCCTGCCACCCTGAACACTGTCCCAGTAAAGGAGCTGCCACACCAACAAAACCAATGTTTAAAGTCTCCTCCAACAAACCAGGATAAAGCCATCTGCAGAAGCTGAGAGATACTGCCCTTGTGGGAGATACCCCCATGATCAGGATACAACAAGCTTATCTCACTGGCTCAAATATCTGTTGAGTCTCACATCTCCACACTAAGGAATGACCTTACAGCCACAACTTCCCTTTACCAGTTTAAATGGGGTTTGTTAAATTTATCTGAGTGGCAGATGACAACCCTTCCTGGAGAACCACAGAGGCAGAGCTACAGAAACAGTGGGTGAGATGCTGAGACATCACTGCTCTGTGCTGTGCGTGCTCTCCATCGAGGGTGCTGGAAAGTGCTCTGTGCAACCATGTGTAACGCTGTAGTTCAGCGTGCACATCCACCCACCCACATGGGCTCATTCACCACCCTGAAGTATTTTCTAGGCACAATCTAATGAAGAACAGCCCACACTGTCACAGCCTGAGGTACGCTGCCACCAGGCACATACTTGCATATTTAATCTGGCACAGAAGCAGCAGTGCCTCTTGGGACACTCAATACAGAGCCACGGAGGGGAAAACCAGCTACCCCAATCACACAGATGCCTTTGGGAGCATCTGTCAGTATTGTCATAACACGGTGTCTACTGGTTCGTGCACCAACAGACTCATTTAGTACTAAATGGGTAACATTTTGACTGACTGTAGCTGTTTGAGCTAAGTTTGCAGGGGACACCATTAACCACGGTACACTTCACTACTGCATGCCCTTGTTGGGCTTGAGTTCATGGCATCCCCCTTGGAAAAACCTGGAATATCTGCTTCTTGTGCAAATTGTAACAATGGTCTTTGTGCCCTGCCCGTGTGGTAATGGAGTGTGTTTAAGCCACTGGCAATGCTGAGTTCCTTGAAGTTGCTAATGGGTTAAAGCTGGGACATCTGGTGAAACACTAGCCTCAGCTGTTCCTCAAATGACATCTTCTTGGGTCAAATTTATCTCTTCTTGCCAGTCCATCTGCTCACAGCCTGTCAATGATAAACACTTGAGAGCCACAGAGCAAGCAAGGCAGCAGACAGCAGTGAAGGACAGCATCTTGGAGTCTAACTAGATAGTGATATGGGAGCAAAAATAGCCCCAGTGCTCTCCCCCTCCCAGTCATCTTCCTCCCATTGCGCTCCAGGGTCAGGGTCAGGCCAGGGAAGCAGTGTGTGCCACCCTGAACACAGAGCCTAGACCAGGCCACCCGAGGGCTAATGAGAGACTTGTTTGTTCCCTAAGGCAACAAGGAAAAAGCCAACACACACAACTCAACACACTACTGTACTTGCTCATGCTTCTAATGTCCCAGGGGAATGGTTTACACCCGTGCTTCCAGCTGGTGAATGTTAATTTCATCCAGCAAGGCACTCCAGAGCTTCCTAGTCTTTTCTGGCCACCCCGGGCAGTCCTGGCCACACAGTACCAGCCCAGAGCAATGAAGCAAGAGGCACAGGGGAGCTGGAGGCTACCAGGGAAGATGCAGGAAGGGAAGATGTGCTTCTCAGTTCCCAAGGAGTTTGTACTCCAGGCAGGTAGCCTGGAGTCACATTCCATTGCTTCCATGTCCATGTCTCTAGGAAGGACACCTTTCTTCCAGGAGGCAATGACTCTCACTGTAGGCATGACTATAACCCTGCACGCACACACACACACACACACACACACAAATATGCACACTCTCCTCTCCAGACCACAAACTCAAGAGCCCCAGGTCACTTGGCAGCCTGTAAAATGACAAGGTGGGTGTTGAACATGACCTCCCTCACTGCTCTGAGGGGATTATGTATCTTAGACTTGAATGGTATGAAACTCATCCAAAAGGGGAAATACTGCAAGGATTTTTGGAGGTTAACTGGTGTGCGTGTGTGTGTGTGTGTGTGAGTGGGCAAGGAGTCACTTCACATTTAGGGTACTCTGGAAAAAACAGATTAAGCTTCCCTTGGTGTCAGATGACTAGCAACAACCTCTGAAGATGTATTAATCTGATGGGTCTCAATCTGGTGAATAAATATTTCAGTTTAAAATGGGCAGACACAGCACAAAGACCACAGTTACAAGGGCATATTCACACTTGAACAAGTACCCTGTGCTCTTATGTCTTGCTGCCACAGTGGTGATGTCCTGCAACCAGTGAGGATCGGTTTCAAGCTGGCCTTTTTCTATGCAATGAGAAATTTCTACCTTGAGTCACTTGGATTCTTCCACAGCAGTGTCATAACACTGTACTGTGCTATTGCAATGCACCTGCTCATGGCCCGATGCTGCCCAAAACACAGCAAGGAAACATCATCATGACCCCCATGAAGCAATGAGGCTTCTTGGCATGCTACAAATACCTCTGAAGAGAAAAAGCTCTTTCACACTGCCAGTGCTATGCAATTGCTCTAATGAGCCACACGACGGTAAGAAAAGCATTTGATTTCTCCTTCACAGAATTCTCCATACCCCCAATTAACTACATTACCATCATAACTAACCCCTGTCCCTGGCGCGTGCTGGCAGCTGGCAGAGCCCACGTTTCAAGACGTGCTTGATGCATTGCTGCACAGCAGATCAGGACTCAGACATTTTAGTGTGCGTCAGACACCACATTTCTCCATCCTTGAAACTGATCCCGCTGGAGTGTGCTCTCTGCAGAGCCAGGACTTTAACCCGACAGCACAGCTGCATTTTTAAGTATCATGTTAATGCAGTGTTGTGGTGGGGATTTCGTTAAAGGGAGGATGGCTCCACTCTGACCTTTGGCTCCAGAGGCACGCTTTAAAATTAAACCCTTTCTTCTTCTGTGACCCACCACTAATTTATCTCCATTCATACAGTAGTGTGATTTTAAAAACTGCTTGCATTCTAATCTGCTAGTGTGCATGGCACTTTGTACATGCCAGCAAAGGCCAAGAGAAGAACAGTACGTACTCTAGTATTTTTAACCCAAGAAGTCTTTTATAGATGTGTTAATTCAGAAAACATAGAAAGACCTTGGTATTGTCCATCTGGCATGGTGATATCCCAGCTCTGAGCTTGGAGTCAGAGCCAGAGATCAAGAAATTACATTAAACTAACAGTCAAGCCAAGCCAAAAGGCTCCTTTGGGATCCTGGACTCTGGTGAGGAGGGAGCAATGAGGATGGTGGCCAGGAAGAGCAGGAGCAGCACTAGGAGCCCTGCTCTGCTTCTACTGCCATGTGCTCCTGCTCCATCATGGCAAGTCCTCTCCTCAACAAGAGGTTGCTCCTGCTCATGCACTGCCCTATCCATCGGGCAGCAGGTAGGCTGGAGTCACCGTGTCCACGGGACTTGTAGAGGTCTGACCATGCCTGCTGTGCATCCCCAGCACAGCCGGCTCCACTCCCAGAAATGAGACTTCCTTATGTTTTTAATTGTGCTACCCTCTAGTGGCCAATGCCATCCCCTTGGAGCTCGGATCTCCACTCCTGGCAGAGGAGAGGCCTTGGACCGCAAACATTCCAGACCAGAAGGGAGCTTGGTGCTGTGCAAGAATGACTTGTTTGAAAGGATGCAGAGACCTGGCAAGGTCAAACACTCGTCCAGGCTCCCCCACCCCAGCTCTGCTTCAGTCTCAAGAAGGGGAAGGTTCCCCCGCTCAGGCTGAGAGACCAGAGAAGGATGAAGCCAGCTCAGTATCAAGTGCTTGCAACACGAAAAGCACCACCAAACCTTCCCCCTTGGCAGCCTCTCCCAGGGAACATGCTTCCTTCCTTGTCCCCTCTTGCTTCCTTGCTGGCTCACACCAGGCGCTCCCGCAGCTTAGATGGGAGCAGAAACACTCAACGTGTCAATAAAAACGGGTTAGAATTCAAGGAACGTCCTTGCAATTACCGAGATAATTGCTACATTTCAGAACCAAACATTACTTAATGGCGCTCAATTATCCTGTGGCAGGGCCTGCAATGGCAGCAACTAATTGCTTAACTAAAGACTTTCTTCTTTCCACCCTGTGTCAACATGCATGCATGCAATTAGGCCATTGGTGCAGGGAGGAGAGGAGATACCTGTTGTGAAAAGAAGGGTTAAGTGGCAGCCACAGCCGTGTTCCAAAGCTCAGAGGACAGGTGTCTTGCCTCAGACTTTATGAGGATGTGAAGCAGAACCTCAAAAGCCCAGGAGGAAACAAAGGTACAGGTTTCTGTTTCCTGTCTCTGAACAAAGAACTCAAATGACTACACAAGGTGAATAGTGTCCCTCTTACAAGCTTATAGGACCCCCAGGCTCAGCTGTATGTCAGTAGCCTTTTCACAGTTTATCAGTGTGCAGACTTCACAGATACTATCAAAAGGGGAAAAAAAAAAAACAAACCCCCTAACAAGCTAATAAAAGACTTTCCTTTGGTTACTTTCAAGCTTGTTGAAAATCTGCTTGTTGTTAACCTCTTCACTCAGCATCTCTCTCATATGAAAGAGGAACAAAGGTAAAATAGGTGCACTGTCCCTGTTATTTGCCATTTCATTGCTTCTTCACAATTCTCTTTACTATCTTAAGAACTCTCATAAGCAAAGCCTTTCACTTTGCTTTGACACAGAACTGCTCCTGTCCCTTTTCCCCTGGCTTTTTCAGCCTCTCCTCTGCCTGAGGTGGAAACACAAGACTCCAGATCAGGCCATTACCCTTGTGAAAACATCAGGCCTTGGTTTCTACCCCTCACTGGTTATGTTTGATTTCTTCCTCTGACCGGAAAGGATTCACCACAGAGCCAGCTCCAGGCCTTGTCTCCTGAACACTGGCTTCCCTGGATCCAAGGACTGTGCCTGATCAGCTCTGTTCATCCTTTCCAGACTCACATTTCTCAGACACAAACTCCCAAGGCTGTTTTGTTGTTCAGTTACCAGCTCAACTCCCTCTCTCTGAAGCTCCTCCTCACTACTCTTAAGGACAATTTTTTTTCTACTGTTCATAGTTTCCACAGAAGTAATAAACAGACTAGGGTTGACTGTCCAGCTCAGAGACCTCCTTGGGGACCTCAATTTTATGTACAACTGTCTGTTCTGACCCTGGTTTTGTAGGTTTGACCGTTTCAAATTATAGTCACAGTTCACTCTTGTCCTTCAAGTTATTGAACAGCCCTGTGAAGATTCAAGACAAAGGCCTCAAAGTTTATCTTTCAAATCTCCATTTTCCTTTTTGCTACATTAACAATTCTCTCAAGTATAAAGGACAGTCTCCTCTCCAGCACACCACTAGTTTGTCCTCATTTCTCCATCATTTACATCCCATGCATGCTCTTTGGACTCGTATTTCAGTTATAAGCTGAGAAAGAGGACAGGAGCCATTGGGGTACAAAGATCTTGTGGACTCAAACTGGTCACTTAGAAGAATCATAACTCAGCCAGGGAATAGTTAACATTCCCTGAAGTTGAGGCAGTTTCATAGCACACACTTCAGTTTGCTAGCAACGCACCCTCTCCATTTTCACACGCACACACATGGGCTAATTGTTTCACAGGAGTAACCTCACCTGCAATTAGCCACTGTTTCAAGTCTTTGATCTCTGTAATTCTCCAGAGGACAGCAAGATTCCCACATAAAAGCCTTTTATTATTTTATTCCACATTTGGGAGTGACCCTATGCTCCCGTATTTATTAAAAAAAGTCCTTACCTGATCTCAGAGATTCCCATTAGCTGAGCGAGGTTGAGGCAAGTGGAAAAGCTCCCTTTGGGGGATGGCTCTCCCAGGTGCTAAGGATAAGTGAGTACAGCCCTAACTTCATGGCCTCCACCTGCTCTCTGAGCAGACTGCTGCTCTGCCAGCATCAAACCCATCCTGGAGATGGACTCTCTGGGGACATGTCTTGTCTTGCTGATTCACTTCCTAGGGTAATTTTTATTTCTTTCAGCTATTCTCCAGCTTACAGTTAAGGATCAGCACACATTGTCCCTTTCCAGGGAGCTTACCTTAGCCAACAGAGAGGAGATTTCTACATCTGATCCCATAGCACACGCTGAGGCCAGAGGGTACACACAGCTCCTGAAGAGCCGGTTACTGGATTTTGCCTGGCTGCTTTTACAGAGAAAGGGATGGGGCAGAGCAGGTAGCTCAGAGGGCCAAGCCAGAGGTCTGGTCCCAAAGAAAACAAAACGTCAGGGCCTCAAGGCTCTTAATTAACTCTATTAGAGTGATAATCGTGGCCTGCCCAACCCCAGGGGAATGGAAAAAAACCTCCAGTGTGAGATGCATATAAAGGTACTGGACTGAAATGTGAATATTTTTACCCACTGTCAGCAGTTAGAAGACAGTGTGGAGTGGGGGACGGGGAGAAGAAAATAACCTCAGCTCTGGGAGGTTCTGGTTTAGCACCAACACGTAGAAAACAACCTAGAAACCAAAGAGATTTCTGTGAAGTGCTTTTGCTGTTTGCAGGACTGCTTTTGAAACATCTGAAAAATTTAGACTGTATCCTTTACAGTTCATTAGTGCACAGTAAAATATGCCCTCAACCACTTCCTTTTTGTCTTTTTTTTTTTTAATTAGATGCGGCTTAAAAATAAATCTCTCACATTTCCTTGCAAAAGAGCTTTAAGAGAACAAGCACTGCTTCCATGCCCCGGTGCAAGACCTGGGCTCCACTGATCAGCTCTTTTCATCTCACAGGGATGTGCTTCCAGAAAGTGGTTCAAGGGAGTGGGAGAGGCACCTGGTTCCCACAGCTACCAGAGTCTATCCATTCGGTTGCTGCTACTGCAACTTCATAGAATCATTGAATATCCTGAGTCAGAAGGGACTCAGGATGATCATGAAAGTCCAATTCTTGGCCTTGCACAGGATGGCCCAAAGTTCTGTCCCTTGGGAGCCTCCTTCTCCCTCTTTGGATAGGAGGAGACTTTACAGCAGTCAGGGTGAAGCCTCGCGAGTCACACTCTGGGGCTGATGTGAAAGGACACAACATCTGGCAGGCAGTGAGAGGCAGGAGCTACTCTTATCACTCAGATGTGTGGGCTTGGAGTTTCAGATGTAGCACCAATGAAGACGCATAATTAGAACACCCCAGAAGCAACTTTAAGTGATGAAATCAGCTTAATTTGCCTGCTGCCTTTGGAAGGAAGCAAAAATTTCACACCACTTTTTTCCATCTGAGCCTGCAGGCGGGACCTGCTGACCCAAGCCATTGAGTGGGATCAGCACAGTGTTTTCCCCTGCCTTATGCAGTTGTGGACCTCCAGCACATGCTGATAGATGAGGTTTCAGAAGACAGCCCAAAATGCAGACCTAGCAGGCTGCCCTGGCTCTGCATTTGGTAGTAGCTTCTCTTGCCAGCTGT
This sequence comes from Climacteris rufus, assembly GCA_013398175.1. Lineage (NCBI taxonomy): Eukaryota > Metazoa > Chordata > Aves > Passeriformes > Climacteridae > Climacteris > Climacteris rufus. The sequence continues at coordinate 638,166 of VZRZ01008815.1, read as the reverse complement.
GCACCAGCACAGCATTCTTGTGTTTAAGCACACAGCACATGAGTGGCACCAAATTAAAAAATTCTTCACTCACTAAGCAGCCAGCTCAACCCAGGGTCTCAGCCCTGAAATGTCTCTTTTATCTTCTTTGGTTGCAAAACCTACAGTGTCAGCTCATCATTTATAAAAGCCTCATATGACAAAGTCTCTCTGAAGTATGGTTTGACCCAGTTATAAAAAACCAAAATCAATCACAAATAATTTATACTCAAAATGATCAGTTAAAGGTTTGCTTTGCTTTCTGACTTCTTCACTTTCAAGTAACACACACTTCACCATTTCAAACTATTCTTTGCTAATATGGGAACTAGAATTTCACTTTAATGTTAATGAACACTAAAATGGGGACAGAGAAGTGCAAGTGGTTGACTGCCCGGGCTTAATGCACAGCCGTTCCCCAACTGAACCACAGGCTCATCACTGTCTCACTCTGACTGGGACAGCTCAGTTCACCAGAAGAAGCATGTTATTGTCACAGCCTGAACCCTCTGTCATGCTTCTGGAACTGGCATGCTATGGGGAAAAGGAAGAAAAGGGCAAGTAACATGAATGTCCCAACTAAAAATCACTGAATGGTGACACTGAAATGCAAATTCAGACTTTCTTTTCAGCTTTAAGCACAAAAAAAACTCTGGTATATGAGCCCTTCTGCATTGGTGTTACTGCACCTCACTGAGGGCAGACCTCATCAGCCGTTTCATCGTCTCCTTTCATTCCACAGGCCCCTTACCTTCACATGTGACTGGAAAAAGTCTGTATCGGCCTGAAATCATGGTCTCTGCTGCCCTAGTACCTGCGGGTAGCATTCAATAACAGGTGCTGCAAGCACAGGGCTGCTCCTGCCCTGACCCTCATGCCAGAAGCCTGTCAGGCAGCTGCTCTGTCTAAACTGTGCCCTGCTTAACAGAGGACAGGGCTTGCCTTTTTTTCTCCTCCTCCTCCACTGGGAGCTCTTATTTCTCACCTCCCACTGCAACACTTATCAGAAAGTATATCCTTCACCTCTAGCTCAGCATCCCTTTCCTCAGATTGGAAAGTCACTGATGATGGGGGTGGAAGGTGGCAGTTTGTTCTCAGCTCATCAATCTATCACAAACCTCTGCAGCAGGCTAGCTGCCTCCCACCCTCATTCATTTTCAAGCACAGAGGATGTTTGTGCTTGATTGGATATGCTGGATAAATGATTCCAAGCCATGAATTTCATTCCCTCACTAATCACAGACACAGCGTTGAAATCCTGTGCATGAAGTTGATGAGTAAACTTCCACTGACCTTCATGGCAAGGTGGAACACTGGGTCACCCTGAAATAAATAATAATGTAAAGTAAATCAAAGGGGTCCACAGGAAGGGGATGTGCAAGGAGACATAATTCACATGACCTTACCTTTACTCCTGGTCTATGGATTCACATATGAAGGGGATATTTGCTTTCCTGTATTACTAGTAGCTGTGAAACAGAAACACATCATTAAGGAGTCTCACAATCCCAGCTAAGGTAAACTCCAGAAGCTTCTAAACCAGTCCCAAGATGCTCTTATAGCATCAGTCAGACCTTTCCGCTTTGCTAGTGTCTTTGATATCCCTCAGGATAAGGGATGCTTCTCCTCTGGGCACAGAGAAGTCTCTGCCTACCTCCAGCAGGAAGCTTTCCCTTGGGGCTCACACCATCCCTGGAAGTGTCACTGCAGGGCTCAGGGCTGATGGCACATCTTCAGCACTGTTCACCTGCCACCAGAGGAGATGACTCAGACTCCCTTCCCAAGGACATAAAGGGGCCCCTTCCAAACTGGTAAATCAGTCAGGTGCTCAACATGGAGCTCCTTCAAGGAATCAGAAGCAAGAAACTCACTTAATTTGTTTTTCTTCTTTTTCTAAATGCTAATGGTTGGACAGTAGGATCTATATGTGCATGCTTGGCTCTTTTCCACAAAGACCCGAAAGCCCGAAGTCAAACCAGGGAAATCAGTTGTGAAAGCATCTCTCAGCACCTCTACCGTGCCCAGGTAGGTTGGACTGACTGTTTTCAGTCCTGCACAAGAGGAGCTGACCAGCCCCTCAGTATAGCATCCCCTGTATCACACAGAACATCACAAAGGTAAGACAGAGGGCAAAAAGAAAAGGGAAGTAAATGGATGACAGGAGGAATAAAGAAGACAGCAGGATACACAGCCATGACCTGTGCTTGTCACTAGTGCAGTAATACACATCTTCATTTCACAGCTTGTAGTCTGTGCTCTGGAGCTGCTAAAGGTCTAATGGCTTCTCCCACTGCTGTGCCATGATGTGACATGTCCTTCCCTGTGCACAATGGGGTCAGGAGGGAACTTTTAGGGAAAAGCTGCTAAGCACTAACTGTAATGGCTGTACTCAGCAGGGCACATGGGCATTGCCTCCCTGAGTGATGAATGGCCTCAGCACTGCAACCTCCACAAAAATGCACTTGCCTGAAACTCTCAGCGGCACTTCACTGGCCTCCAGAGCCTAATTCCTGAAATTAGGTACTAGGGCAGAGGTTTTGGGTTTCCAAACCAGACAATGTGCTGGAGAGTGGCCAGAGGCTGTGGGTACACCGGGCGAGGGTGGGGTAATTTGGGGGGAAGCTTTCTGCCTACAGGGCGAGCAGGATGCGTGAGAGCAGGTCTACAGCTCTCAGCTGGAGCAAAAATTACCAGCAGATTATCATCTTGATAGCAAGATTTAGTGCAAGGAGGGCCAGGCCAGGTGACTCACCCTGCTGCTGCTGCCAGTCGCTGGGGCTGCTGATGGCTGTGATAACCTAATGAGCATGGAGTGGGGACCAGCAAGGAGATTGCCAGGTTAGTTATGGAGCTGGGCACTGTGGAATGTCAGCAGCTGCTGCCTGTGCCCCTTTGCAGCACCAGATACTGGAGAGGACAGAGCGCAGCGCCGGAGACATGCCAGCTTTTGCCACTTGTTACCCGGGTGGGCTGCACCCTGAGCACAGGGCAGCCATTCCTATCCCAGGAATTGGGTGCGGAAGCAGATTTTGCTCCACCGCAAGCTCCTCCTCTGGAGTGCACAAGAGGAGCTGAACAGCTCCCAACCCCAACACGGCAACAGCTGAACTCAGCTCACTGAGCCGTGGTTGAGCACCAGGAACTCAAACCTGTGCCCAAGCTTCTGGGCAAGCCCAGACAAAAGATCTAAAACAGGGGGGAATGAATTCCCCAAAACAAGAAAAAAATGTCTCTGGTCATCTTCAAGAACACCAGGCCCTGGTGAGACAGGAAGTTCTGGGCTGTGCCACAGCAGATGAATGAGCTCAGATACTTGTCCTTTGCTTCCCACGTTGTGCACCCAGCACCTCACCCACCCCAGCAGATAGTGTCACATCAGGGATCATTTTGACACCATGGTATTTTACCCTTTCTCTGTGTAGGCCCATATAGCACTGGGATGGGCTCCCAAACAGTCCTGCTCAGTCATCACATGCTGCCAAAGATCACATCACATCAAAGGGTGTGGAGAGACCCTTAACACCAAAATGTTTTGACAATCAAACATCCCCAAGCAACTCTAGGCATTGAGCACAGCTGATGCACGGGTGGCCAAAGCAGCTTTGAGCTGTCTAGAGTCACACAGCCACATAACAGAGAGCTCAGCAAATCATTCCTGAGAAGCAGAGTCAGCTCTTGGGTCACTGCTACACACGAAGCCAGCTGTCCTATCCGCACACCCAGTGCCACCTATGCTGGAGAGCCTGACAGGAGCTCCAGTCTGTGCAAGCTGAAATGCTGGTGCACACTGGTGCTGCTGACTGCCTGGTTTTTCAGGAACCACACACACCCTACAGAGCACAGTAAAGCCATCACCCTCCACAAGCCCTTCCACATGGCCAGCACTGCACCCACCAGTCTTCCCACAGCAGAGAGAAACAGAGATTGCAGATACATGCTGCTGAACAGCATCTGCAGGCATGAGGCTTCACAGACTCACCACTGTAACCAGTAAGGGATGGGGAGTTCAGGCTTTCTGGCTAACACTACTGGAACTCCTTCTTAAACGTGGAGATAGGGGCTGCCCCAGCTTTGCAATCAGGGTCTCTCTCCCATGGATGCACTCTGAGCCCAAACACATCATCCACCTCTTCCTGGGGCTCCCCTCTTCCCTTTGCTCCAGGTGGAAGCGGTGACTGGATGTGATGAGGTGCTACTTGGCCTGAAAAATCTTTAGATGTTGCAATTTGTTGCTCAGGGGCTGCAGCTGGACTAGATTAGATTACACCGGGCTAACCAGACAGAATTTTGCTGGGTTTCTCCAGCACCAAGCTAACCACAAATCCTGAAGCAGCAAGAAGACCTAAAAAAACGTTCACATCTTAAATGCTTTCTCACAGAGCAAGTCCAAATAATAAAAAGTCCCATGAGGTCAAAAGAGAAATAGAAAGTAATCATTGGTGTCAGAGGTTGTACAGTGCACTGAGTATTAAAATTACTCACCCTGATACAGTCCAGCTACAAGATTTCCTGTTTGCTTCACCATAATTTTTGGGTGTTTTACAGTGATTGGAATGATAAATTAAAGTCCTCCCCTAGAAAACAGCTGGTAGCAATGGAGGTGGGGTAATTTCATGAGTTAACTGTGACAGACCAATGTGAGAAACATTACGCTCCAATTTTGGCTTAAATTTGGAGACAAAAGTACACCTCAGTCCTTATTTTGTCAAAATGGCTTATTCAGCTCAAGAACATACTTTGCATCCCTCTTTCCCCTGCTGCACGATGGAATATGATGCCATGCACTGTGCTTGTCATAGCTCAGATCCTGTTTTACATTTCTGTAATGCCTTGCGTGCTGGAGAGTCTTGACATGTTTCACAAACTGCTGTGTACATGGCCAGAATCAGACATGCAGCCACTTCTGGGGGTAAAGGCAGAAAGAATCGTGTGTGCTGTGCTGGGGGGAATAAGATTCTGTCCAGAAGAGATACTTTTGCATTAATGTCAACCTCTGGACACCCAGCAAGTTTAGCTGCATCTAAAGAACTGGGAATTTTACTGCTGTAGTTCCAGGCCATCTATTTCTGCCTAACCTGACAAGCTGTTTTCATCACTTAGATACACTATAGGATAATAAAAGATAAATATCAATAGAGGTCTCAGCCTTCTACACCTTTTGGAAGGGTTATGTCTGCTCAAAAGATGCTTTTGAGAAAGGAACCAACACCAGGTGAAAAAGGAATCAAATTGCCAGAAAAAGAGTCATCATCTCTCTCCCACCTCTGATCATCTGCAGGTCTCTTTTCTCCTCACTGCCCTACAGTGTGGGGCTGCAGCTGGCAGAACAGAGAGCAATGCAAGAAGGAGACACATCCTGAAGGCTGGGAGGACAAAGGCAGAGAAGGAGGGAGGACATGGCTTGGACTGTGATTCTCAATGAGCTGCAGTAGCTGCAGAGATTGAGGAGTGCATGGCAGTAAGGGTGTGACACAGGTTCTGTTCTCCCAGGGCCTTCAGCAGCCCTCAGAGTCCTGCACATCCCTCCCCTTATTGAAGAGAAAGCAGTGTGACAACTCAATGGACTATCACAATGTAAGTTTTGTGCCTGAAGCTGGCATGTCCCCATTGAACACACTCTTTAATTCAGGCTCCCAATCCTACTCCCATATCAAATGCCAGACTCCAGGCATGCTGCAGCTCCCATGACACCTACCTGGAGCCACTTGTCATAGACTACCTGCTCATCTCCATCCCCTGTCCCAAAAGCCTGGATGCCAAAAGCGTGTCCTGGCAGTCTGAGGGAGGTCCAGCAAGGTTCTTGTAGAGGTACCTGCTCATTGCCCTGCAGCACTTGGGAAGGTACCAGTGAAAAGGCAGGTGATGCTTAGCAGAGAAGAAGTTGACCAAGGGCATCTGTGACCTGGCCATAGTGCTGCTACCAGCTCCTGCCTCAATTGGGTATCAGTTTACTTTTTGTTCTGATTTTTAACAGGTCTACAGTGGCTATTCTTAGGGAAGTAGAAAGAGGAAGAAAAATTTCTTTTTCCATGCCATCCTTTCTTAACATCATAAAAAAGGGAGAGTGATGCCCCTCTCTTCCCGCACCCTGAAGAGGTACAGAGGAAAGACCAGTGCCTGAGCACTGCCTGGGGCACTGGCTGGTAGCTGAAGAAGACCTGGTTTTCAGCCACACCCCCAACTGCTGTGGTGTGTCCTACCTCAGCCTGAATCACAGCTGCCAGTGGGAGTGAACACCTGGATTTGCAGGGAACACTGCCTTCAGTTGCACCCAGCTTCTCGTGCTCAGGAAATCACAGCCCTGCTTAGTGGTGTACCTGTAACATGGGTGAGTGTCTTTAAGCAGTGGGCAGACTACAGCTAGTTTTTAGAAGGCATTTGCATTTTGGTGGGGTAGAGGATACAGTGATTGCTGATAAAATGGGGTCTAACATACTGAAAAAACTGATTGCTGCTGGCACAAAGTAGCTCTGAATCAGTCCTGGGGTTTCCAGTGGCCATGAAGACCAACAGCCTCCCAAAGCAATCAATTAAATATTCTGCATGCAGTGCTGCAGGGTGTTGGGTTCTCCAATATCTGGAGTTTGCTGGAATGTTAACTTATCTTTCTAGGCACTTATGTAGGTCCACTGGTGAGCCCATGTACCAGCCTGTCTTTATAAAGTGCTGTGGCTGAATAGGGCTGAGGCTTCACCTCCACCAAAGCCAGTGTCTGGACACAGCTTGAAATCAGCAAATGGAAGGAAATCAAAGTCATTCCATGCTCTGCCTTTCTTTACCACCATGCACCATCCCAGATGCTTCCTGTTCCTCAACAGCATCTTCCACCTTGAGACATTTGAGACAGTATTTCCCTTCATTTCAACAGGCAGTATGTGGAGGAGAGAGACAACAAAGCTCTGATATCTCAGAGCCACATCTCTGCCTTGTGTATTTCTGTGCAGTACCAAAACCCATCAGGGTGGGCAGCCCTGGGATAGCCATCTCCAGGCCTGCCTCTTCTCCCTGACCATGGGCAAATGCAGCTCTGGTTTGGGCCAGGATCTTGTACAAGCCTCCAAAAACGTCAGTTGTTCCATCACCTGGACCTGTTGTTTTCAAATGTGCAAAGAGCCAAGGGATATATTTGTTGATGGGTATGTATGTTGGTTACTACCAGGACTGGCAGTTTTAAGGATTTTCCACATATCGTGTGTCCTGTGTCTATCCACGTTGCAGTGCAGTGACCCAGACACAACACTGACAGCTGCAGAGTAAATAAATAAAAACAGAGTATTTTGATCTTGGAAGGGGAGGTGGTTTGGAGGGGAAGGGGGGGCCAGGGTGTCAGCAGCCAGAACAGGGTGGCCACAGCTGTGATGGGAACAGATGCGGCACAGGGAGCGGGAGCAGGGAATAAAGTTCTGCAAATGCAAGCAATGCTGGAGAGTCTTGGAGAATGGCATGCATATTTGGGACAGGTGGGAAGTGTTTACATTGAAATAAGAAGGATGATGCCCTGACAGAATGCTGGTCATGTTACCTGTGACCCAAACTGACCGGCCACCGCTCTCATGGGCCCAGAACATCGGAGACAACCACTTCTTTGTCACAGCAGAGCCCACTGAATGCATGTAGGGTCCTGTGCAATAGTAGGGCTGTTGGTGCTTGTAGGTGTTTTGCCCCTCTCACAAGCAAGCTGATGTTGGCTCTAAGCCAGCATTTGTCCCATTCTAGCTCATGGTGGGTCTCTGTAATACCCCTGTGCAAATCTTGAACCAAGCAGGTACAAGGCAGTATTCAAATCACTCACCTGAGCCAGCAAACCTGCCAGTGTGGTCTCCAGCACAGCTGGAGCACAGCTGGCATTGCCCAAGGACATCTATCTGACTCACTCTAACAGCAGCTCTGCGGTGGCTGGGCCCCAAGCTGATTACAGTGGTTCATTGGCTTTGCTGTTTGGTTTTTGTTTTGGTTGTTTTGTTTATGTTTTTTTGGTTGGTTGGGTTTTTATAAGTCTAGCAGAAGTTATTTCTCAACCAGTGCTTAAGTGATGAAATACCTAGAGTTGCACACCTTTCAAATTCTCAGAAGTGGCCCAGCTGCCAGGTGAGGCTCTTCTCAAGCAGGTACTCTGCTGCTGGCTGCTGCCGGGCATTTTGGTGCAAAGCAGTTGTGCTGTGTGCTGTCTCTGCTGATGGTCATTAAAGAGAGGAGGTTGTGGGGTTTGTTGCAGAGGATCTTTGCAATGCTTCACTGAACTGCCTCCATCCTAAGGACTCATCACAACAAATGATGTGAACAAAATCCTTTTTTTCTTCTGGCCCTTTATACCCTTTCCATAAATCACTAAGAACTGGATTTTTCAAGAACCCTAGAGGCACATGTGTCCCCATTTAAAATTAATGGAAGGCTGGGAACACATCTCCCTAAGGTGCTGTTGAAAGCCCAGCTAAAGGAGTTGAGCTGAGCCCAGCAAAGGCAGACAGTATGGCTCTGGCACAGCTGTGGGATGAATGCATGTGTCACACCTGCATTACCCAAGGGTGACAAGGAGACTTGTCCAAGGTCATTTTATGCAGTGCACTGAAGAACAGAGAACAGAAGATCCATCTCCTAAGCCTCCAATCTGCCTCCAAGCTTCCCTTTTGTTCCTGGCTGCTTGCTGATTTGCATGAGCCATGGGAGAAGAAATCCTTCTAACTGCAGCTATTTCACTGGAGGATGCTTGAAGGCAGCTTGCAAGAAAGTTTGAGCATTTCTAATCAAGTTGGAGAAAGGCTCACAAACACAAAGTCATGTTGAGAGACATTCCCTGCATTTATTCACACCCTAGCCCCAAGATAAAAATAGCTTTGTATGTTAAGTTTAGGACCACAGAAAGCCCAGTGGATAGCAAGGGATTATCACAAAAGGGCAGCAAGGCAGCCAAAAAGAGCCTGAGGGACATTTTGTACAATTTCCATGAAGGGAATAATTAATTCAAACTGTATACAGACTAGCTCTGGGAGTGTCCACTCTGGAGATGTTCAAAGAGTCCTTTGCTGCTTTAGGCTTGCTTTAAATTGAGTGTCCTAAAAAACCACTTCAGCTATGCATTTCTTTTCAGTTATACAGAGTGCTTGAATGCCAAGGGATCAGGGAAAACTTTGTTATTAAAGAGCTGCAAGACTTTAACAAGGTACACAGTCATTAGAAAGTTGTTGAGTCATGAAAATACCCTCAATAATTTGAAATTAATGTTTAGTGTATGCTGTACCATAAAAATGCTTAGATGTTGTGGCCATGGATACTAAAGAAAAGCCTTAAGGCCATGACTACACGAGCAAGTTACCGCAAGGTGAGCGAGGGTGTAATTTTAGAGCACACCACTCACAATAAGGTAACTTCCCTTTCACCAGCTCTTGTCCTGGGACCAGGGGAGGTAAGTCCTTGCTGAACACAGCACAGGCTGCCTTTTGAAGGCTGCTGACTGAGGCTGTGCATGTGTCTGGGTACAGCAGAAGAGACAAGGTGCAGTACATCTGTGCAATAACTGATCTTTTAATAACTTTGCTCTCCAGCACAGATGCAAGGATGGATGGACTATGTGTAGCAGCCAACACCATAGAAATGGACACAATAAGATAATTAAGAAGGTAAATAGAAAGGGCTGGAACCTACTGTGGAGATTCTGTTTTATTATGTAATGAACATGGTAAGAACAAATATATATATTAATAAATGCTTGCAAATAACAAACAGGGCTCTAGTTTCCCTATACCAGTGGCTCTATTAATGAGATAAGGAAAAACAACAAAGTAACAAGTGCTTCCTTCTCTTCTTTCTTTTCCAGAAAAACACAGCTATGTGAATTCAGACTGCTTCTGGTAATATCCTTTCTTTTCCATCTTTGGATTGTGCTAAAGTTCTTCAAGTTTCACTTATGATTTGTGAAACTTGTTGTTGTGGAGTGTGTTCCCGATAAATTATTTATAACCAGAATCCCAGTTAAGGATTCATCCCACAGCCTGGCCTGAGCCTGTCAATGGTAAGTGCAGAATCGCTGTCTTTCTAACCCAAGTCCAGAGCTATCCTGGAGCCTAGAGGTTTTTATTGTCAACTCAGTAATGATCATTTCGGGACTTTTTTTTTCTTTCTTTTTTTCCTCCCACTAGTTATTTTAAGGAAGGGAGAGCTGTAAGTGTATTTCCCATCCAGATTTTGGAAACTGCTTATACCTGCTGTTGTAAAAACAAGAATGGAGCTTCACCAAGAGAACTCTGCTACGTAATCCTGATATTCAAACCATCTCTACAGTCTCTCTTTCCATCCAAATCGATGTTATAAACATTTGGGGAGTGAAAGAGACTCCAAAGGAAGCCACGTGGCTGGTGAGTACAGCAATCAGCTGTCATTGCCTCCCACAAGGTTAAGACTTCATCAGAGTGTAGCTTCCTTTGGAAGGGTGTATTAGACTCAGCAATAACACCCCTCCAGCCTGTACAACTCTCTTCTTTTAGATTAAGAATTTATGATCCCATAATCCATGCTTGCCTCCTTGCCTTGTGGGCTGTAGGATCGATCTCACTGGTCCATGGCACCTTACCCAAAGCAAAACTATAAACAGAGTCTGTTTATATCCCCAAAACCAAGACAGAATTAAAGTACATTTTCAAGCCCTGAACAATTTTACATCAGTTTTGCAGGCATTGAGCAACATTTTGTGTTTTCTAAGTAAGAAAAGTGGGGCACGATTAATGGGAAGAGTGGGAAGACTATGAATGCCTTTTCAGACAAGGGGCAGAGGGATGTATTTCGGGGCTGTCATACCTTATGTTGAAGAGCAACATACTGTGCTCAGCATTCCTGATACTCCTTGTGGAAGCAGAGGCAGGATGCAGATCCCAGCCAGCACACTGCCTGAAATTACACAGAAACTGAGCAGAAATCATGGTTCCCTTTCTAGTAAAGAGTATCTCACATTTCTACTGTTGCCCAGCTCTATAATGACAAAATATTGTTCTGATGGTGGTTGTCTGTAGGCATCTGTTTTCTTTAGGTGCTCATTATATCAGTGTCTCAAGAGTTAAACTACCTGGAAGAAGGGGATTTTAGTGGCAGATCCGGAGTGGTGAACATTATCAGCACTGTTAATCTGTCACATCTTTCCTGGACTGTACATACCACGCTCCATCACTCTGGCATGTCATGGCCTGCATTGTTACAAGATGTACTGAAGCTGTAGCCAGCCATAGTTTGGCATCTCGGTGAACCTTCTGATCCAAGAAAATACGGGAAGGGGAAAATAATAATGCCATTTTCAAAAAGCAAAAACCCTACGGAAACCAACCCACCTTATAAAAATCAACCAAAACTAACTCCAAGTCTTCTAAGCAAGTACTAAAATAGAATTTTTCAAATGCAACTATAGAACAAACCTGTTTGAATTAAAGGTGAGCTAGACCCTTGATTGCACACCACTAAGGGATGCCAGATGGCTCAAAACCTAGAGTTTTTCTCTGTCATTTTTCTCTCATAGTCAGACACATACAAACGAAAAAAAAAAAAATAAAGTATTTGTTTTCCTAGTTCCCATTTCCCAGTTTTAGCAAGAATCCGGCCAGTAGCCAGGCTGGCCTGAAAACATCCCACGTTATCTGAGCTTGGAAATGCAGCAGACTCAAACTGGACCACTCCTTGGAGTTGACTTGGAGAGCCCACACCCCAGAGCAGACACTGAACTGCAGCCACCAGATGAGAGGGAAGGCTCTTGGCCCTGTTGTTGTTGTTGAGCTCCTGGAAAGGAGCTAGCGAGAGGAAAAATGTTCTGGATAGGACAAAAAAAACTCTCACAGGAATGGATGATCTCACTTGTCCACACACACACACCCAGATGCACAAATATATATAATTAACTGGAAAATACTGTGCGGTACAAAGGCTTCTTCAGCTTGGGATCATCACATTTGGGCTAGTTAAGGTTGGTGCAGCCATAACAAAGATTACTTCCCACACATCTCCTGCTAAGAGCCCTTCTACCACATCACAGCATTTTAGCAGGCATTTATATCTGTTGATAGATACCTCTATGCTTTTCACACAGGGAAAACTAGACATGTGATACAATTATTAAATGTACATGTAATAGCCTATCTAGTCATCAGTAGAAAAGATGGGCTCTGTGTACACATATGTTCTTATATATACAGACTGTGGACCCCTTTAAACTGTTGCAAGAGTCTGTAAGGGGCAGAAGACAAAAGGACTATCCTGTTTGAATACCATAAAGAAGAAAAACCAAAAGAAGGAATAAAACCAAAAGCTACTGAAAGCAGTATACATCTGGTTTTGCCCCTGTGCAGGACATCTGTAGTAGAACTAAGGGAGGGCCACTGTAGTAGGTGGTACTGTGGGATTTTGGGGTTTATTAAGCAGCCCCATGACAACTTGGACAAAGTTGCAAAAAGCAGCTCAACTTACGACCACAAATTACCAGTTTCAAAGGTGTCACAAAATGTTTTCTGAACCATCTATCCCCATTTCCTAGACAGTGCTTCCTAAGGGACACAGCAAAGTGCTCCTCAGAGCAGCTGAGACCTTACCAGCTCACCAAAGCAGCAAAGTCTTTACTATGCATTGCTGGGATGCCATGCTGCATGACAAACAGTCATATTGTTCTATTCTGTTCCAAAGATCTCTTTTTTTTTTTTTTTGAAGCGGGGGCAATTTGTTTAGGTTTTTGTTTTGTTTTGTTCTAGGAAATGCTATTAAGCATTCTCACATACTTTCCACTCACCCTAAAGATGAAGTTGTGTCCTTGAATACAGCTAGTGGTGTGTTGCCTTGCTCTTTGCTGCTGAAAACTGCTATCCCATGGTAGCTAGTTTTCAAGGTTATTGTTCTGTAAATATGGCCATGTTATTCTAACTCTATCTTATAATATACATTCCTTTCTCATGGACACAGACCCTTGATGGACATTTCCTTTGACCACTGTAGTTGAAGGAGGAAGAACTGATTTCCTCCAATGAATAGTGATTTCCAAAAGGGTATAAGAAATAAAGAAGGTGGGTCTTGTGCCCCTTCCTTCCTTTCCTTTGAACCTGAACACAGCTGTCTCTGTCTCTTCTTTCTACGCCCCAGCATCAGTGGTGCCCATTGTTTCCACCTTGGAGGTGCACCTGGCCATCCTCAGGTCTCACCAGGGCATTCTTCATCCTCAGGAGCTGCAATGTGAGAGCAAATTCAAACCTTTTCCTTGCAAGAAGCCCCCACATCATCTCTTAGATTTTTGCAAGAACCAAAACTGTCTTAATAAAACCAAGGAATGAGGGGGAGAGCAAGAAAGGAGCTGTGCTACTTCTGCTGTGATAACTCCAGAAGCTACAATCTGCATGTAGCATTAAATGGAAGCAGTTTACTACTTCCACGTCCTGCTCAAGCAGAAGCTGTTCTGTTGTTTGTCTTGCACCGAAGAAGTAGGACAGTGTTTCTCAACAGGAAGGCTTGTCTGGATCCCAGACAAAGAGGGCTCAGGAACACCAGCCCTCAAATAACCCAACCACTCACTCCTCCCGACCCTTTACACATTCAAGAAAACTCACCACCACAGCTGCAGATTTCCATCCAGCTTCCCCACAAAACAGTTAACGTAATCCCTAAGCAGAGATACTAATGTGAGAAGCCAAGAATGGTTATTTTTTAGGTAATGAGAATGCCCCAAATTTTACTGGCGTTACATTACTTTCAGCTTCTTGTTCCAAGGTCCAAGCTACTGAAAAGCTTCTCTGTTTTTTAAGACTCCAGGTCATTCCTTTCCCTGTGTCCAAGCTGCTCTTCCAATATATTTTTAAATTGTATGCTTGTTTCCAGTGAGTGGACTCCAAGTGACAGGAAAAACTCTGTAAGAGAGATTGTCTTCTTGCATATAAATCTTACTTTGAAAGGAGACAGTATTTTTGGAATTCAAGGGCTAGATTTTTTCTCTGCAATATTTTTCTTCTGTCACTTACAGAAACACTCTGTCTCTAGAAAGAAGTTGCTTGTTCAACTCTAACCTGAAACAGGAGGCACAAGGCAAAAATCTCCTTTCCAACATGCATTTCTTGGACGGAGAAGGTATTTTCTTTTGTCTGTTTAGTACTTCATTATTTTGTCTACATCCAGGTGTGCAGGATTTCTGTTAGGGAATGCTACATATCTCTAAATACAATGCAATACAAATTTTTGGGTTTTTGGTCTCAACCTAAGATGTCAGCATCATGCTTCACGTAATCTTAAATCAGGAGCAATGGCACTCATGGTACAGACAACTCGGAGATGCTTTGAGGTTCAGCTACCCATTTTAAGAGTCTTGACCAAAACATTATTTATTACTGGTTATTCAACAACAACAAATATAAACTTGCAAGAATGAGTTGGGAGTGTCAAAGGCAGAAAAGTTCTACCCCAAAGGCTTGTGCTTTATACAAACATTATGGAAAGAAAGAGCACAACACAATGAGGAGAAACTCAAAAAACAGCTTAATATCTCAGACAGTGGAAAGGTTTCAGATGGGTGCAAACATACTTCCTAAAGCTCCTCACCCTCGATGACTTCTTGCATCCAGCCTGCTGCTCTGATGGACTGGTGAGTAGAGCTCCTACTGAATGTCATGTCTGTCCCCAGGATCTGGAAGCAGCACAGAGCTGGAGAACAGTTAGCAGGCCCCTAGCCACACACTTAAAAATCACTTATAATCCCCCTCTTTTTAGAAGCCTGACGCTGTGGGCTTTTCTTCACTAAGGGACCCAACTTACGTCCAGCACAATAGGTGATATAGTGGTGTCATGCTTGGACAAATGCTTGGACAAAGGAGACACCAAGATATTTGGGGACTTTGTGTGTAACTGATGGTAGCTTTCAGTATGGTCTGACATCCTAGAAAGAGGAGATACAATCTTTGCTCATCACTGTGCCCAGCTGGTTGCACTGACCACATCGAGGCACACCTCCAGGTGTATAGTTCATTATGAGATGAAGAGGCAGAGATAAAAAACTCAAGATGGGGCACTGACTTGATAGCTGGATGTTCCTTTCTCAATCTCAGAAACAGCAGAAGACCCGGAAGACACAGAGACAAGTACAGAACAAATCAGGTTTTCCATCTGTTGATGCTTACATGGCCATGGCCAACACAAAAACAGGGAGAGGGATTCAGATTGCCTGACTTTGCAGGTATCTCCATCCAACCTGAGCACTCTGGGCTCATGTCATAGCTGCTGGAAAAAAACAGGAATATTTTTAGAGAAATATAGCCAGGCTTGTTTGGGCTGTCAGGTTAAAGTGACTCAGCTCCTAGACACACCTCTTGCTTTTTGCTTGTTGGAAGGGGTGTCTAGACGGCTCAGGTGTAGGCGTTGCCGTGTCCACATTCAGTGGGATTAATGCCCACTGGAGAACCACATACCGTACCAAGGCAGCCCTCTGACTCCAGCTCAGTAAGCAGGGCAGAGGGCTACAAATAGGCTGGAGAGATTTAGATCCCCACAGGGATTTAGTGGCCTCACTCCTGGATGACTTGCACAGCCACATGTGGCTGCATGCAAAAACCACTGCCAAAACCCCAGCTCTCCTCTGCTCCCAGAGTGTTTTGGTAACTGTGCTGTTCCCCTCTTGGAGCTCTGCAGAGGCAGCAAGCAGCCACACAGCAAGGAGAGTCAGTGCTGATGAAGCTCCCAATTAACCTGCCCGATGGACAGGCTTCTCCAAGCAACTCTCAGCATCTGGATGAAAACAGGAATGCTGCCCTTGCTGCTGCATGGTCTCCAGGGCAACATCTGCAGTGTGTACACAACAGGACTATAAGGTAGCTGTTTGTGTGTCACTGATCATCACAACCTTTTATTCCTGGCACGAGGCACAGCGAGATGAATGAGGCTGATATGAGAAATGGCACCACCCTGCTGTAATGGAGCTAATTCTTCAGTGTCATTCTCCAAAGCTGACTATGTGTCTACACACACATACACACAACACACAAACACACCTCACTGCCCTGTATCTCAGTATCTCTCGGTTGTACCAACACTGCTTACCTTAAAAGGTCCCTTTTACATTTTTCCAATTTTTAAAATTCATTTTCACTACTCTTGGTCCAATCTCAGTGATGTCCATCTGTAACAAAGGGCATCCATCATCATGTTTATGTTTGGGAATGGACTCAAATAGTTTGACTGAATAGTGGTAAGTGAGCAGTTTTCATTAAAATGTCTAAATGTCTAAATGTCCAGAAATTTGGAGTCCAGCCCTGCTTCCATTTGCAGTCAATTCCTTCAACAACGAGATCCCAATAGTAATTCTGAAAATATTTCCAGTGAGAGAACAAGTGAGGCATGGAAGATCCTGCAGACACATTGCTTGTCCTAAGTGCAAAAATTACTCCAAAGAGAGGATTTAAGGAATGAGATTTGGTGTTTTGCACTGCCAGCATTCATGTGAAGAACTTTACACTCTAGGAACCAGGTACAATAATTTCACTGAGTGCTCTGGTGCTCTTGTCTGATGCCCAGTGGGTTTCCAGTTGTCTAAACCTTGGGAAGCACTGTTAAGCAGCTTATTTTAGTCTTGCCACATATATCAAAGCCCAAACAGCAGGACCTCTTTTGGTACCCGAGCCCATGATGATGACCATGAACCAAATCCATCAAAAGACTGTTCCACCACTTCCCAGAGGCATGAAGAAAAAGCAGCCCTCGAAGCCAAGGAACAATGAATGCACTGACAAGTGGGTATATGGGGACTTGTGCACAAATATCTGCATCTGCATGTGTGAGGGGAAAAGACAAGATGAACTAATCCCTTTCCTCGGGGCTATGCCTTTACTCTTTCAGACTGGCACGTGTCTCCTTTGTTTTCAATAATAAGAGGTAATTATATCTGAAATGTTAAACTGTAAATCCATCACATAATTAAGGGAATTCAAACTGCACAGAACTATGGGAACATTTAAGAATGGATTAGGGACAGATACTCCGAGAATCACACTCTGTGTTTTCCACTGCTTGACTCAGAGACTCAGGCGTTTTGATGCTTTCCCCAGGGACTGTCTATCTTCCCACCAGAAGATAAGGGAACCACATGCTGATTCCAATGAGAATCTCTAGTGTACTGTGGTGGAACAAAACAGCCTTCAGAGAGGTTTATGGCTTGTGTTTCCTTTAATTTTTTTTGACCCTTCTTATCACTAAACAAAAGCTTGTGGTCTTTCATAGATAATCACATTTAAGCTCTTATAAAACCATGTGCCTGGCTAAAGCAAGTCTTATGCAACTCAGAGGAAGCTTTTTTTCCCCACTGTAATTATTATTGAAGAAATTGATCATATTTTACAGGGGAGCCTGAAATGCAAAGCACTTAATTAAAAATATAGATGAAGCAGTATTTCCAAATGCTCCCAACCTCTACCACTTACATGAGCAAACAAAAGAAGGAAGAAAGGAGTACTAAAAAATGAGACTAATTCTTTCTTCATAGGATCACCAGTGACACTCACCTCCCGTGGGCAGTGAAGGAGAGAGTGCCTGAGCTTATCCCACAGTACTGTCTGCGTGGAAGCCTCTCCAGGACAATGCTCGAGGAGCAATGGTGCTGGTGAAAGCAGGGATCCAAACCACAGAGGCCTTAAATGCAGGGTCTGATGTCCTTCACATTTCTCCCTGTTGGTGACTGCTGGCCAAGCTCAGGTACAAGGCATCAGTCCTTGCTTAGAAAAAGTAGGTTTGGCCTTGCTGCTGCTGGGAAGGTGCACATCGGTGCACAGCTGGCCTGGGCTGCCATGCCAAAAGAGAGGAAGGCACCATATTCTTCCTTATAGGAAAGGGAGGAGAAGGTGGTTTGAGCACAGCTTCAGACATGGGCTTCACCAGAAAAACAGGGGCAGACATCAGGAACTAGAGACTGCTTGGATCCTGCTGGGTCTATCTGGTTCTTGGTGTCCAGGTGAACTGTGTCTGACATTATGAGCAGAGGCAAGAGGCATTTGCACCTTTCTTCCCAACAGTTCTTTCCAAACATGAACAGAGAGTGATTTTTGGGGGGAGAGATCTTTGGGCAAGGAATGCCATTACTTACACCACAGTCACTTGGGATAATATTTATTACTGATAGGCTTTTGTGGGGCAAGCTCAGGCAAGGGAGATCAAATCACTGCTTCAGGGCAGCCCTTGACTTATAACTGCAGAAATGCCAACAACAAAAAAAAGCAAAATGCAGAATGCAATATGAGTGTACAGGGCTTGACTCAGAAACCATAAGATTTGGTGAGGCACTTTTGTTTTACTTTGGGGTGTACGTGGGTCACATTATACATAAGCGTAAGAGCTAAAAACACATTTTGGATTGTTTCAGGGGGTTTGGTTGGTTGGTTGTTTTTTACAAGAACTGAATTTCTTAACTAAAAATAGTTTATTTTTTGAAATAGCATCACAGTGCAACATTTAGAATAAAACTATGAGAACTGACTACATAGTAACTACTACTCCCACTTCTCCATCCAGCATTGTAGAAATATTGATTAAAAGCTAGACAACTTTCTTCCACTCACCACATTTGGATCATTAAAGAAACCAAATATCTTCATATTTCAAGTATTATCCAATCTTAGTTTAAACCTTTTGACTGGCCTAGATTTGTTTCCTTGCTGGAATAAGTGGGACAAGTACTCCACCCTTTCTTCTAAATAGACTTAAGATGTACCATTTAAGTTACTTGGAACAGGGTGCAGGGACCATCAGGAAAGGATTAACTGTAACAAAATCTTTGTGAGGTTAAAAACTGGGCAAGATGGTCATTTAAACTCTGTGATGGGCCATTTGCCTGTAGCAAACCAACCTTCCAAAAAACCAACCTAATAACCTGTGTCTGCTGTAGGTGTTGCGTGAGGGTTTCTGCTGTTACTGGAAGATGCCCCAATGGAAATGCCTCCATAAAGCTTTTAAGAAGACACCAACTCGGACAGAGTGGATGGGTGGACTGCAGACTGGGGATTTATTTAGTGAGAGGCGTGAAAAGCCAGCAATCCGGCCCAGCATTCCCTGGATTTCGTCTCTGGCACAGGAACGGTTTGCATGTTTCCCGCTTGTGGCTTCTATTTTAGCCTGTGTTCATTGCTGAGATGCTTCGACACAGCTGTGCTGGTTCATTAACTGCCCAGCATGTCACTCAGCCCCAGCAAATGGCTTTGGGGTAGTGTTTTCCAGTGACTCAAGGAGAGGGTAGGTCTCCTGAGATACATTTAAAATGAGGAACAGAGAAGAAGACTTAGCAGAAGCAAGGCAGATTCCCATAGCAAAAAGGCTAGGACTCAAATGAACATGTCAAGAATAATCCTCAGCCTTTGAGAAACCCTAATGAGACATGAACCAAGACCATGAAGTGATCAATGAACCAATATCTCCCTTTGTGTTACAGCTAATATCTGTAATAGACAGCTCACTGCTTCTGTGGCTTTCCCTGTAGGCTCAGAAGTGGAGAGTTTGCGGGTACTAACTGGACACCAAGAAAAAAGGAAATGGATCTACAGTATCCCCACCCTTTTCTGGTCTTCACATCCTGCTCTTAGGCAAGAGCCATTCACAAAATTAGAGCATGCTCAAGCCTTGCCCTTGAATGCTTCAGTTTGGAAGGTGCCCTGCCCTGTTCCAGAAGCTGTGTCAGGGACATGCTGAGCTGTGCAGCTGCTAGTTGAGTGATGTTTCCAAAGAAACGGGGTCCACATCCTGCTGCAAGTGAGTCATGCTTGAGATCATCCTGCTCAGGAGGAGACAGAAGGAGCTGTCCCACCTCTTCCTTCAGGGAGGATTTGCAGCGTGGAGGGGCAAGGCAGGTGCTACAAGTGGGGAGGTTTGGGGCTTTTTTGTGCAGAGGAAAAGAGACAGCCCCTAAGGAAGATTCTGTCTGCCAGCCTACACTATGGCATCTATCACAGTGACAGCCCTTGGCCAGGAGCAGTCTGGGAGAAGCATCCCTGGCACGCTGGCACGCCTCCGCTCCTCGCCCCAAGCCTGGCTGTAACCCCTGCCCCACCACAGCACAGTCTCCTGGCTCTTGCCTCCCTCAAGTGCATTAATACAACCCCCTGTGACTGCTCGCTTCATCCTTTTCATGGGTAGTCTCTGGAAGACCACTATGGGCCCAGGTAGAGTTAGGGACAGGTAGAGATTGGCTGTAAAGGCAGGAAATCCGCATTTCACCATGACAAGCACAAAGTCTCCATGACTACTGCCATGCTGGTACTAACCCTATCTCAATAACCTGCTGTGGAGGTCACTCATCCTAAACATTTCCCAAGGCATCTAAAACCAGTTCTAGTTTAAAAATCAGATTCAGGCTCAGACAAGTCAGGACAGCAACAAGTGAGCCCTATTGTGGCACAGCACTGTTCAGCATGAACCACTGAGAGGTCTATATTTTATACGATCGCATCTACATTTCCAGAAACATGGATGCTTAAGAAAATGAGGACTCTGCAGTGCTACTTCCCAATCCATCCTGGTCTGATTGTCACTAGGTTGTTCTGGTTTTTGACCTGCCCCATTAGAGTTCTTCCCAAACAGGATCCTCAGTAGTCACTTCCATGCACATGCACTCACAACTGCCTGCACCTCACAGGCTTCTGACTCCTGCTCCTCTAGGCAGTCAGTGATGTTCCAATTGCCCACTGGAAAACCGACTTGGCCCAAAAACTAAAGAGATTGACAAAAAATACATTTTGCTGCTCTTCCTGTAAAACTCTTGAACTCCTGAAAGTTGAACACATGAAAGCAATCTGAGGTTAGTGTGTAATACAAAAACCACATGAAAGAGATAATTTAGCATTAGACACATGTTACCAGAAGCAGGTTGAAACTAATACAGGTTTTGCATTCAGGTCATAAAATACAGCCCTTACATCGCCTTGTGAGGCGTCCCTACTTAGTGTGTCTTGATGAGGGCAGAACTACAAGTGCTTCAATGCTGATACAAGTTGACACAAAAAACACCCTTCTCTTGCACTCTTTTATCCCACTTGGTGAAAGAGATGCTCACATCTGCAGGACAGCCTCTGAATGGTGACAGACAATCAGGAGAAATATGGGTTAAACACGTTTTCTGTTCCTATCCCAAACCTACTGAAAGGCCACACTAACAAGCTAAATCAAAGCACTCTGGAAGACTTATAATCCTGTTTTTTATTACTGCAATAACATACCTTAAAAACCTGGTGTCAGTGAACCAGTTGGAGCACTAGAAAGGAGAGTAAGTGGTCCCCAGCACTGCCCACTGACTGTGGCTCTGGCATGGAGGGATGAGGGCAGAGATCAACCTCCAAGCAGCATTAAGTAGCTTGTGTGAGATCTCTCTTCTGATCCTAGAGGAAGCCACACACAACCTGATGTTAGAAACTTATATTCACGGTTGACTTCTGCAGGATTCAACCATGTTACCAGTATTTTTACAGAACCCAAAGCCCAACCTTTCGCTTTAGGCCAGAAAAAAACAACAAATTTAACAAAATTCAAACAAGATGAAGTTCTGAAAATAGAGCTCTGTTGCATCTTTAAAAAGTGTGTTGGCAGAGGAACTGGATTTACTTTGAAAGTTATCTTGGTATGAAAGAGCTACACAGCAAAATGCTAAATCCCTTTAGAGAACAGAATGAAATAAAAGCAGATATTTTGTCTCTTAACACCTTGTCAGCAAAATTCTCCTTCTTGGGCAAGACTAGGGTTTTTTTTTGTTGGTTTTTTTTTTTTTTTAATTATTGTGCTAGTTTGCCAATGAAGCTTTTCTAAGAACAACATAGCTGCTTTCTCACCCTGCCTCTCCCAACACTTCAACACTCCCTTCTGTAGCCCAAGTAGAAAATTCTTTCCCTTGGGGCCTGCAGAGAAGCTCATACAAGTTATTGAGAGAAAATGCTACACTGATGTGGAAGCCACTTACCTCTTTCCTCTCTCCCCTCTCTTTTAAGTTCCTGACCCTGACTTTCAACTACTGTTCTAGCTGGAGTCTAAGAAATGGATTTGATTTAAGATACTCCTACTGATGTGCTTTAAACAAAAATAAACCTACCAAGGGACACTAAAAATATGAAGATTAATCAACTCAGAGTTAGGCTGAAAAGAATTCCAGTGTGACCGATGGCCTGACTTGCTAATGATGTACTGGGCAAACACAATTCAATTGATTTTTGTGGTCTGCATTCAACTTAGTCTTCTAAAGGAAAAAAATCTGGATAGAAATGTGGATACTAATCAAAACACACTATCGCTGAGAATGTTTATAGAACTTTTCTGGGTTATCAGTAAAGATTAAAGAAAAGGACAGTCCATGTCCTATTTTTAACTCTTTATTCACCAGCCAAGAATAGCTGGAAGAATAGCAAAAGTATCACACATTGACCTTAATTAAGATGGTGATTCACCCTTTGCTCTCTGAACACAAACAGAACAGCTTGGAGCTGGAAGGCTGACATGCAAAGAGAGTTTGGGTGAAGAGGTAATATTTACCATGCAGGGCACCTTTTGAAGGAGAACACAGGGTTCCTGATAGGCACATTATCCCAGAGAACACACAGCCATTCATCTGTTTTTTTCTGGAAACCTAGAGAAATACAAATATGAAAGGTATTGGTTTTTGAAGGTCTAAAAAACACAAGTAAATGTATCACTTTATTCTGACCCTTATACAAACAGGGCTTTCAACAGGGCTTTCATCAATCTAATTATACAATATATTTATTTTACAAAACCCTAAAACTTGCAAAATCCAGAAAACAAAAACATTTTTTTTTATTCTTCCTAACCTAATTTTCCTGTTCCAGGTCAATTGCCCTTCCAGAATAGCTCCAGAAAGAATGTTTGACTTGTAAGAATTAACACGATGTGTTTCAGTGTTATTTTTGCTTTGACTGGATCCTCACAATGTTAATTTCAACAACAATCTTTTGTTTGACTAAGGAGACCCAGAGACCCAGTATTGACAGTATATTGAAAAAGGGAAAATTTATTTCCAGTTTCATTATTAAGTTGTTCCAGAGGTTTCCAGCTGATCCAAACTGTCAGTTCTTTATAAAACAGGATATATTTTAAAAGGTATTATTCATGATATTTTTATCATTGTTCCACAAATGTATCAAATGTAATCATCACACAACCTATCCTGAACGCCTATATACTGCTGATAACTAAAATATTGATATCACTTTACAGTCATGATACCAAATGCCTTCAGATGAACCAGGAAACGACTCTATCTACCACATTCATGCACCCTTTAGGTTGGCAAAGAGCTTTAAAGGCAAAAAATGAACAAGAAGTGTCCCTCAGACTTTCTGGGGGATGGGATTTCAAAAGCCCAGCTTTGCACAAGAATTGGATTACCATACCTGTCCTGATGCCCAAAGAAGGCCAAGAGCCCTGTGTAGGTGTCAGCATGGACAGCCTGGTGCAGGACCACAATCTACCGCTGTGTCCTTGTTCTGGGCTTTCTCCACAGTCTGGGTAGGGATAAAAGAGGGAAGTTTGACAAAAATGAGGAAAACTAAGAGTACAGAGCCAGCTTCAACCATAGCAGAGTCTGAGTCTTACAAAAGTGCTTCTGGAGAAAGCTATATATAGACATGAAAGTAAGCAAAAATCCTCCCTTGAAATAAAACATTTCAGATTAAGGCTTCAGCAAAACTTCCTTTCTTCATATCATCCTGGTGACAATACTTTTCTACAGGAGGAAGCAAAATGGCCTCTATTTAGGAAGAGGGAAAAGCCGCAGATCTGGTTTTGTTTGAAGGGTTTTGAGTGGCCCTAGAGAAGCAGCCCAGAAAGCAATATTTCTACAATGTCAAGAACCCAAATCCAAGGCTCAATTATCCTCCAGACTTGAGGTTTGATTGCAGTCAAAAAATATCAGGATTCAATCCCAATTCAATGACCACAGAGATGTGCCATGCCCATTTCTCTTTTTAAGGGCTGGGGAAGACTTCTTTCTCACAGGGCACACACAGTGTGGGCAGCAGAAAGGCAGAATTTCTCACTGTGCCATTGCCAATGTGCTTTTTTTTGCTGTCCAGGAGGAAACCTCTCCTTAAAGACGAAGGCAGAGTAACAGCCAAGGTCACAGGGCACCACACAGACTGACTGGTAGTCAAAACTGCAAGGTCAGGCTTTGTTACAGGGGACATCAAGGGTAGGATCTGTCACCAGAAATGGTTTTCTCTTCCTTGCTCTCCTTGTCCATTTCACAAATTTTGGTGGATCCTTCTGCCAGACCATGACTTCAAGCCTTTGAGGAAAGAAGCCTGACTGTAACTGTTCATTCAAAACCTCCTGCCCTGCCCCCTGCCAAAGGCTGTGTGTTGATATGGGAGTTGTAAACATGGAGAAATGGTTTTGAAATGAACGTTAGTCCCTAAGCTTTTCATATGATCAAATAAAATCTCATGTACAAATTCTTCCACAAATTCTTGCTTTTTCTACCCTATCCTACAGTGAAACTGAAGAATGGAGTTTAGGATCAGACAGCAGAATTAGTACCTAAAGGATTTTGTGTCTCTACATCACAAATAATTTGGAGAACCCTGATCTATAAATTCACAGAGCCAGAGGGCTGCCATGGTCAACTAGGCTTGACTTCTGAAAGGATGCCAAAAAAAAGGCTGCTCTGAATGAATATCCTGCATGAACCAGAGTGCAACTGATGGGAAAAGCATCCAATCTCTACTTCCAATGATGGAATAAATCATAGCCCTGACTTTTGCTCCAAGAATGGTTTCCGCTGTTAAATGTTGAAGACTTGTATGCAGTATGAACTCCTCCAACTTCTAACTACTAATTCTTATTATGATATTGCCCAAAGGAGCTTCTGTTTCTGAATTTCTCTTCCTTATATAGCATACTTTAAAACCAGACTTCTCTTGACTTGTTGTTTGGTAAGCTAAGGAGATGGACTGCACTGTAAGGCGTGTTTGCCAATCCTCCAGTCATTCTTGTGGCTCCTCTCTGAAAGATCGCCAGTTTTTCAACATCCTTCTTTAATTGTGGGTACCACAGCTGGATGGAGTGTTCCCAAAGCAGTTGCACCAATGCCAAACACAGCAGTAATGCAAACCCTGAGTATAGAGACAGGGAATATCAAGTAGGCATTAGAAAGGGTCCAAGGATGTTTTAGACTCTTTGACCACAGCACTGGAGAGAGAGATGACACTCAGCCAATTATACATTCAAGTCCTCAATCATTTTCCAGATTCCTGTTTCTCAGCCCAGTCTATTCCATCTGGTACATAGATCTCAGATTTTTAATTTCCTTTACCTGTAGGATCCTGAAAAGAAAAAATATTTGCTATTTCCATTCTATCAAAGGATCCAAACCATGCTAAACTAGTCCTTCTATCATCTGCTAACAGCAACAGTGTGGAGTTCACCCCCTCTTACAGTCACTGCCACACCATTAAGCAACTCAATGCAACAAATGGATCCCACTAGGCACACAACTATTTGGTTTATTTATGCTTTAAACCTATTTAGAAATCCCACTTTGAAATCTGTAACTGTAACTTTGAAATCTGAACTGTCCAACCCACAGTTGGACTCCATCTGCTATTTCTTATTTGATACTGTACCATTTGAGTTTATGAAAGAATATGTATGGTAGCAAGTTAAAAGCATAAGGAAATTCTTATATAACAGTAGAGCAATAATCAACCACATAGATTTTTTTTAATCCAACTGAAGTTGACCATAGTTAATTTCCAAAAAACAATACCAGATACCTCTTCATGCGATACCTTGCTTTAGTATGTCATTCCTTATGTATGCCTCAAATATCCTTGAATTACTATTAATGTTAATTATTAATGATCATAGCAATGTATTTAATATAGTGATCTAAATTTGGATTTCTTTAGCCTCTAGAACTTCCCCAGTATTTCTTATTAGAAATCAAAATAAAGACCTAGGGAGCTCTTCTGCTTTATACCTCCAGGATTTGGAGTTAGAAAAACCCAGTGATTTGCATATGTAACTTCAGAACCTGATTAATATACTCCCAAGTACCACAAAATGAAAATTATTCCATTATCCAGAGAAAACTTTAATCTTCTGTTTATTCATAAGATACAAAGAAGGTTCTTTTTGCGCCACTACTATCAATTTTATCACATCTAGTCAGCCAATTGAACTCCTGTGGATTATTTAGTTTAAACTCTATTATTTTCTTTATTTATCTGATTTTTCAAGTGACAATGTCCTAATCAGACCTTCCACAAGGCACCAGCATTGAACTCTAATTGGGCATTAGTGGGCAAAGGAGCAGAAGCAGTTTTCCTGCTTATGAAAACAAGGAATCCAAGCATCCTAAAAAAGATCTGGTGCACAGCATTTTTTCAGGCCACAATTCTTCTGTGAGTATTCCCATATTTCCTTACTCTCTAAAAAGCTGTAGGTTACTTTCTGCCTCACTGGTGGAAGCCCCGCTCTGCACTGGTTTGGCTGGTGCCTCTCTGGAAACATGGACTTCAGATTCCCAGCAGTCAGCTGCCGAGGGAGATGCTGTTCCAGAATTAAGTTAGTGATTCTACTGAAGGTCATTTACTCCCCGTGTGCAGGCGAGCGCAGCCTGACTGGTGCATTAGAATAAGCAGATGCTATCAGCACCAGCAACAAATTATCTTCTGAGGCTTTGTAATTTCTGGAGAGTAGCAGGTTGCAGCAAGTCAATTTACATTGAGGATGGAGAGGGAGGGAAGCAGAGGTTATGTTGGCATTAGCAAGCAATTCAGTACAAGGGAAAAGGAACTGTGAATTAAAGCTGGACAACTACAGTGTGAAAGAAGCCATTATCTGTGCACCCATATTGCTCCTAGTGAGGTACACAGCAAACCATCTGTGGGGATATGGAAAGGGATTTTAGTTTTATGCTCAAGTGGAAAAAACCCAGACAGAGCATGTGCATATGCATGTCAATGTTTTGGGAAATGCAACTGTCCACCTGAAAAACAGCTCCTTGCACCAGGACTTGGGGGTGTGCTACAGCAGGAGGGGAGAACCCACTGCTTGTTTGCTGTTTTCAGGAGAACACTTTTCTATGGCTGAGATCTCAGTCCCCAAAACAGAGTGGTGGCACAACTGAACTCAGGAATCCTTCCACTGCTTCTCTGCAAGAGCGGGAGAGCACAACTCCTTATATATCTTCAGATGCACAACTATTTTAGCCAATAATATTATGCTTAAGTATCCGCATATAAATCAACAGAAGTGACAAAAAGACATGGAAGAACTTTGTAACAAAATGAAGAATGGAGCTCCATATGCCTAAAACGTAACTTGGGATCCCAGAGAACAAGACTTGCTCTACTTCTGTGACCCAGACTGGTCTCTGCTACATTCAGACAGAGCTCGCACACCTATTTGTGCATAGAACTGCAAAGTAAGCCCTGTAGTTTATATAATGTGTCCAGGTAAGGTACACATTAAAGGCAAGTCCTACACCTCTGCTTTTAGCCATGGTATCTCTACACCCGTTTCACACTAGCACACAGAGTCTGCATGGCTTCCTCATAACATTTCCCTCAGTGTTTTAAGAAGAATTTATATTTCTGATTGGGACTGGGGAGCAATGAAACTATCTGTTCCAATCTTATTTACAGAAGACAGGAGACACTCATTTCAGAACTAGTCTGACTTTACCATCACACTGAAATGTGCTACCTCAGCATTCCTCTGTTGGAATGGGAAGACAAAACGTCAACACATCTCCATGCAGGTGACTCTTCCTATCTCTAGACTCAACGGAATTGTACTTCCCTTGCCATATGTGCTGGCAAAAATATTTATTCCAGCACCCTGTGGCTCCAGGCCTGTTGTTTTCTACTGCTATCAAGAAAATATATGCAGTTATTGATGCGTTTTAATGTTTCACTCATATCAATCCACAGCTGCCTACACAACCTGGTATCAGTTTCCAATTGCCCAGCCCAAAAAGGAAACTAATCTTACCAGTCCTGGAATACTTCAGTACAAATGTGAGTGGATAAACCACTCATGAAATTCAGAGACAAAGAAATTCCTTTAGTTTTTCTATAAGAATGCATTTATATTTTTTGTCTAGAGGAATACATAAAACTTAGTCATTAGTGACCTGTGTGGGCTACATTAGAGCTAGAGGCAAAAAATTAAACTATCCCAGGCCCTGGCATGACATTACAGATAATACTCTGTGTTCCCTATCAATTCTTCTAGTTTTTTTTTTTTTTTTACATGAATTTTGATCATTGTCATATGACTGTGAGGTTTATAAGGAAGCCATCTCATTTAATCTTTCTATCATGAAACACGAAATTTTACACAAGGCAGATCAGCAACTCAGATTCAAAACAGGACATCATCCTTTAGGTACTTGTGGGTTTCCACTTGCTCTCCTGATCCCTCATTTCCCTTATCTGACAGTGCAATGAAACTTCTAGTGCAATTCTTCATCTGATGTTTACTAAAGGTCTTATAGGGTACATTTGTAGACCAAGGGTTTCAGTGGACCAATCTTTCCTTCAAATGATTCAAGGGATTTCTCCTGTCTTCTCCTTTCCTCTATTAAATAATCAATTCAGAACAAAGAAATACATTCAGTAACATGACTCAAAACAAAGAGTTCTCAAAAATTTCAAGTCAGTAGCAGTAATTCACATACAGCTGAAAGCAATCAGTACAAATCTCAATTATTTTATGAAGAGTCTGATGTCTCCTTTTCAAACTGCTGGGTGAACTGTAATACAAAGAAAATCAGACTGTGATCTCTGATTTAAGAACATTCAACATTAGAAATTGAAGAATCCAGTCTCCTGACTAATTTCCATGCCTTTGGACTGCTATCAAAGCTGGGGTGGGTCCAGCATCTCATACTTCTAGCATAATATTTACAATATTCTGCTATTCCTCTCTCAAACACTGTTGAGGTTCCTTGATTTTTCAATTCAGTTCAAAAGAGGAGCAGTACTTTTTTCTTTTTCTCTCATAATATCTGTTTATATTTTAAGGAAATCCAGTTGAAATGGCCTGTGATTAACTTTCAAGGGGCAGATATATAGATTACACTATAGGCAAATCATGACATGGCTCAACATTTTAAATGATGCTGAAAAAGAAATCTTAGCAGAGAGAGAAACCCAAATATTCTCCCAAGAAAATTGGGCTAGCACATTTAAAGCACAAAAGTTTCCATAGCCAAAACATTCACATCTGGATGCTTTTAACTTAGTCAGCACAGCCAGACACCCACTTGTATCTGGGTGTTGTGCAATTCCAGCATGAAACTCAAACTCACACCACGAGTCCAGAAGAAGCAGCCTAACACTCTGCCATCACACCCTTCTTGTAAACCTTTGGTCCTAGAGAACTTCTTCCAGCTCTAGGGTTTGGAACAACTTGTTTTCAGACCAAAGCTGTCTTCTCCAAACCGAGTCCTGTATCCTGGCTGAGTTAGCTGGAGTTAAATCAGCACAAAACTAAAATAGCACAATGGAAAGTCAGGCTTACTGTTAAATCATGCTTCTATTTTTATCTGGCAAAGCACTTAAGCATGTGGTTGAGATGCACAGAACTTAAGCATATGCTTGAAGTTAGTCCTCTGTTTACATGCATTGTTAACTCAGGGTTTATAAATCAACTGATTTTGTGAATCTGGCTGAAATATAGAGATTTTTAAAAGAAAACACACACAATGTTGATTTCCAATTATGAAAAGGGATCCATAGGATCAGGATGCAGAAAACTGCACATCAAGCAGGAAAAGCTGAGTGTTGGCTGTTGGGCCAAAAGCTCACACAAACCTACAGAAAGGTAAAGGAGTATTTCCAAGTGAACTGCAGGATAACACAAAGCAGGAAACAAGTTTTGGAATTAAGCAGGTTCAACCTTAGTAGAAAAGGCATACAAACATGGTGGTGGCACGTAAAGCCAAGGTTTATTTAGCCCACCTGTAACACTGTCCAAAAGCAGATACTCAACAGACACATGAAACTGGCCATGCACATGTCATAGTCTTCCAGTTTCTGGCCATTGTCAGTTTAGGGACTGGAAGCAATCTTTAAGGCCACACAAGTCACTGTGCTTAGCAGTCTCTGATGAATGGATCCTACAGAATTTTGGCTGATCCACTCTTAAAAGTATTTCATTTTTCCAGTATCCATTTATTTTGTATTTCCAGTATCCCTCATCACTTTGACAATAAAATGATGAAAAAGTACTCCTGCTATTCGATGTTACTGTCCATTTAGTTTCTTTAGCACCCTTAGTTCTAATGTTGCAAGGAGAAAGGAATGGTCAGTTCCCATTCACCTCTTCCATATCACTCATGATTTTGTGAGCCTCTGTCAAATGCTTCTTCCATTTTCAAGGCTGAGAAGCACTACTTTATTTAGACTTCTCCATAAAAAAAAAAAAAAGGAGACATTTCATACTTCTAGCTACTCTTACTGCTCTTTTCTATGTTATTTCTACTTCTAATACATCTTTTTGAAATTGAGTGAGCAGTCCTGCATGCAGCAGCCAAGATGCAGGAACACTACAGGAAGATCAACATATCTCTCCTCTATATACTACAGTAGCATAAGCTTTTTATTTTGTTGTCTATTATTCAAAAAAACTCAAAAAATTTCTCTTTGACATTTATGGGACTTCTAGTACTTGTCTGACATTTCAGGAAAATGAGAAACTATGACTCTATTAATCATTTTCCTGAATACAGAAACCACAGAAAACATAGCAACCTAGAAGCATGAATGGTCAAGATTATTTTCCCCTGTGCTATTTATGCATATTTACACTGACTTTCATCTGCCACTGTACTGCCCAGTCTCTCAAAATCCTTAAGAAAAGAACCAAAAAGCTTTAGTTATCACTGTGATAGGTATATTTTGGCATGAATGAATTCCCTGCCCTCCTTACTAACTCTTTTTTCCAGGTAGGCTGTTGAAAAACATATTTTCACCTGCCTCAGAAACTCTACAAGGACTGCCCTCCCCTCCCCAACCCAAAGGACCACTAAAAGGAAGACAAAAATTTTCTAGTCTGAAAATTGGCATGTTTTGCAGCTATCTTTTTCTTCATACCTTGCTGAAACCTTTTCAAAATCCGTTCAAAACCCCAAAACCCTATGTGACACTATATTAAGTGTCACATGCTTTTCCAGATGCTTATTCATTCCTTGAAGATCTCCAGGGTTTGCAATGCATGCCTTTCATTTACAAAGGTCGTGTTAACACACCCACAATGTATCGTGTTTAGGTGTGCTGCCACTAAATCTGTTGCAATTTCCTTTCAATTTTTCCTGGTAGAGAAGCCAGACTTGAGTTGCCTGCAGGTTTTTTTTTAATCCCTGCTGGAACACTCTTTAGGACTGGTGTCACATTAGTTCTCTCCACTGGGATTGAGGCTGACTGAACCCAAAAGTTTTGCACCACAGCAATTTAGAACATCTGAGTGAATATCATTTGTCCTGCTGATTTGCTATTGTTCATTTCATTCATACCTGTTTTAAAAGCCCTTCTGTTAATAATTTGAGACCATTCCTTGGGCTCAAACCTTGGAGGACTTTCCTATTTGCTTTGCAGGCAGTGTCTCTGCTATCAGTGGGTTTGCTGACCTCTACTTCTCCTTTCACACCTTGGGCATTTGCTGAACCCACCAGACTGTCAGCTCCTGCTGTATTTGATGGAAATTTGTTATGAGTTTCCATGTCTTTTGTGGGTCATTCCTCAAACTATTTTAATCTGTGTTGCAATAGGTTTACATTTAACCTGTAAGAAATTGTATTCCTCTCTGCTTTGTTTGTTTAGGCCTGATTTCCACTGTCCTTTTTAAAGGACATTTTTTTTTATTTCTAATAGACCCCTTTCCACTACTGTTTAACTGTAGTAACTATTGGGGGGAGTTAGATGAATTTTGGGAACTGATACGTTTCCTTCACTTTACAGGTGTGGTACTTACACTCCTGGTAAATTTACCTATTCAACAATGCTATTAAAATAAACTAGATTTCTTAATAGTAAAATGCTTTTGAAATAACACTCATGGTCTTGGTGGTTTTCCTAATGTTATTATTCCTACTAAAGTAATGAAATTGACCATGCAATGGTCACTATTGCCAATCCGTTCTTCAGTGCAACAGCTATAATTTAAACAAGGTTTTAGTCAAAAATTATTTTTCTCTTTTATTAGTCTGTTTAGAAATGTAAATGAAACTTTGCCCTTTATATCTTCAGTAGGATAAATCTTCTCCAGTCTATTTTCTTGTATAGTCTCCATTGCCTCTGGTCTTTCTTAAGTATTTCACAGATATTTTCACTGCTGGGGTCAGCTGTTTAAAAGAGTAAGTTTATTATAATGTTTTTCTTGATTTGGCATGGCAGTATCCAATCTATAGAGAGTGGGTGGCAATTGATGATACAGATAACTGATTTATTTTGTTGGGCTCTGATTGCCAACTGACTGTGAGTCACTCCTCCAACAGCAAAATCTGTTCCTGTTATTTCCACATTGTAAGTACTCTGGTAGTGCAGTGTTGCACTGATTAGCTTCATTAAGTAAGATTTCTGTGAGGCCAGTACATTGAAATTCACCCATCCTCACTTAGTATGCATTTAAAATTTATAGGAAAGTACAGATACTTTTGGTCTTGGTCTAGCTGCCTGTCTGCATATGCTTGGTTTAACTGAGGATTTGCTTAGGCTGTTGTATTATCTGAACATTATTGATGGCTGTTCTATCCTGCCATGAAGGCACAGAGGGAAACGTCATCAGGGTGAGTGTGTTCTTCTCCAGGTCCTCATCTCAAATAATTTTTTAAAGACTCTCACAGTATTTGTTTTCGTTCCCAGTGCCACCAACCTAGCTGCCCTCATTTCAGAAGGCAGCATCCCTCCCATCCATTTTTGGGCATCTAAGATGTCTTCTTCCCACACCACTTCCTTGGACACACAGTGTGTTTCTCATGTCTGGAGCAAGTATTTCTTGAATGCTGTAATGGAGCTCCTGTTCTTTACCTATCAAAATGTTACATTTTGCCTCCTGGACCTCTCCCTTGTATTTAAAGGACACTCACACAACCATGACCGGACATGATGCACAAGGAAGGTCACCAGCTCCTCTCCAGTATCCTCTCTAAGGCTGCCCAGACACCACAAGATACAAAGCTCCAAGATACAAACCACTGCATGCTCCCTCCTGGCCTCACATTCCCAGTTATCCATCCCACACAGCACCACAGCCTGCCTCTTCCTCCTCAGCGGGACTGTGGTTCTTCCAGCATGTGTCTGGTTTAAGTGGATACACAAAGTTGCCTTCTGGCAAGAAATACAGGTCACATGGACAGTATCTTTTGCACACATGTGTACTCATTCAGTCTGAAACACAATTTTATGATTTGCCTTATTGTCTCCTAATTCAAGCACCAACAGCAAGTCAAAAGCCAATTCTCCCAACCAAATCTCTTCTAAATGTTCAACATATATTCAGCATCCAGAAAACAAAGCTTCTTTTACCACACACCTCAAGCTAGCACAAAGACAGGTGAACACGTGTTTTCCAGAGAGCAGCTTTGGTGTTTATACTTCCTATCACCACAGTCGTCCCTTTTCTGTGCTTAGGGAAGTTTTTTTTCTGTTTAGAAGCCAACCTTCTGGGGAACACAACTGTGGTTCTTGCAATATTTTTATTTTCTAAAGACTGTCCCTGTGTTTAATTTGCAGAAAGCACATGGTACAGAACAGATCAGAGTTTGGCACAGAGGAAGGAGGTACCTTCAACCCTTGGTCAATTAAACATGAAACATAAAACCTGGCAAGTATTGCACTTAATCCTCTTTGCACCCCCTAGCCCCCTGTCAAGGATCAGAAATACTTCTTAAAAAGAATAAAAGATTTCAGAACACATCATCAGCTCCTCCCTTCAGCCCTCAGTACTGGCAGTGTTATCTCTATACACAAAGCTTCTCCTCCTTTCTCCAGCTTGGCAACAAAACCCAAGCTCAATGAATATTTTATATGTGTGTGGTTAATGGAGCATTCTGGCTCCAGTCCATTAAGAACCTTACACAACGGTGTATTAACTGCTTCTCAATGTAACATTTTGTGTCTGTCCAAAGGGGATGTGTCTTTGCCAGTTGAGCCAACACACTGTTATTGTCCTGTCAGCCTAGTTCCTGTCTTTGGTTGAAGAGCAGTGTCCCTTGCTACAGCAATTTGCCACCATTGTGCTCCCACCAGCAACCTGAGAAGATTAGCCCAGCTGCAAGCTCTATATTTTAAGGTCTACCCTCTATATTTTAAGGTCTCCCCTCTATATTTTAAGGTCTGCATCTCATATGGAGTGGAGAATGCCTGTAGTCTTTCCCCTTCAAAGATACACACAGAAATAAACAATCACATCACAAATTAACATAAAAATAAATATAAAGCAGTTGAGATCTTGAGTTTTGGTGAAAACCAGGCGCCCATATTCTTTCATCAGCTCTGAAATTGGTGGACTTAGAATCCACTCAATTGAAAAACATTGATAGCAGAATGATATTTGACAAAGTATTTATCTTCTTCTCACTTTAAAAACCTCCTCTGTTCCTCTGAATCATCACAGGCAGAACATCATCTCCGTCAAAGTCACCACAAAGACATCTCAACAGTCAGCTGGGCACAGATCACTTCCTTGAAACAAGGGACAGTATAAGTCTACCCATAGACAATATCCATGGTAAATGATAGAAAGGAGCAGGTGCTGGATTTCTCACATGAAGAGCCCTGGGACAGTTAGGGGTCCAGATCTGAATGCTCCCCCCTCTGCCTCCCAGACAGTTTGTGGAGTGTAATGGAGCTTCCAAAGTGTGAATCATCCCAACCTAAGGCAGATGTCTAGAATGGGTAAGGTGAATGGCATGGGCTGTTTATCACTCCTCACTGAGCAAAGAGGGAGTCTGTGAGATGACAATCTTTAACTTTATGTCTAAGTTTTAGATAACCAAAATCAGGTGAGATGATTCCCAGCCCCAAGGTTTGCAGACTCATTATCAGGTGAGCCACAGACCCTGACAGACTTAGGGCAGAAAACAACAAGATAAAGGAAAGTGCTGATATGGAAGGACTGATCTCATTCCTTCCCTGCCTGAAAGCAGAAAGAGCTGATGTTTCAGAAGGCAAAGCCCATTCTCTGCTCTCACATCATGGCTGAAACACAGTGGAAGAAAGGCAACACTGTTGTTGGACTTCCCAGGACTCCGTAGTGCTTTCTA
The DNA here is from genome assembly GCA_013398175.1 of Climacteris rufus. NCBI lineage: Eukaryota > Metazoa > Chordata > Aves > Passeriformes > Climacteridae > Climacteris > Climacteris rufus. Next base: position 602,900 of record VZRZ01008815.1, on the reverse strand, counting down.
CAACACCTGAGGCAGTCACCACCACTGAGGGGCTTGGGTATTACAGGTCAGTAAGCAAGGCCCAGAGGAGCCAGGGAGGGACTGTTGACAAAAAATAGATGAGGTGAAGGCTTTTGATAGGTAGGGATCATTTCTAGACAACTGGTTCCTCCTCACCCAGTAGTGCCTCACACCCATAGCTTACCCAAAATGGGCAGTGGTGGAAGGGTCTGGAGTTGCAGGATGTGGGGAAGGGTAGCAAAGACACATAATTAAGGGAAGCTCCATGCAAACTTTGAAGGAATTTCCCATTGCAAGGATTTGGAAGAAAAAGCAATGGTTTCCCCAAGTGCACTGACAGGGTCACCATGTTTCATGTCACACTTGAGAAAGGACAGGCACTGCACAAATACAATCAAAAGCCATAAATCTGACTGACCAGAAGCTCAGCTGCTCTGAATACAGCTCTGAAGTCAGGTTGTTTCTCTCTCCCAGAGGTACAGGCAGCAAATCAGTCATCCTACCAGCAGATAATCCAGTTGCCAGCCCTCCCTTCTCTCCTCCCCAGATCCCTCAGCTCCCCCCACGCCCCTCAGCACTATCATCAATGGAAAGTTTTAGAGAATTAGCTGAGAACATCCAAAGTGCCTAATTGACTGAAGAAGGGAAATGGCAACTTCCATCATCTCAAAAAGCTGCACCTTTCTCCTACTCATCTCAAAGCTGAATAAAGGAATTAAAAACACAGCCTGGGGCAGCCAGCAGAGATTTACAAGAAGCAGACATCAATTCTAACTCTAAAGGCTGGGTGTGTGCATGAACCAGGAGGAGCAAACAGAGAAAGGGAGCAGAAACATAGTCTTTGCATTTAAAGAGGAGGAAGGATAAGGAAAAAAATGGAAAAAAAAAATCAACAACCTTTAAGCCCTTCCTAATAAAACAAAGATCATCCTGGCAACATGAAATGCTAGCCTACTTTGTTTATTTATCGACACAAAGAAAGAAGCAAGTTGGCACCTCAGAGGGTATTAAATCCTGGTTTTTTGCTGACTGAATGACCTCAGCTGAAATATTTTCCATGACAAGAGCCCAGAAGACGCTGGCACAGTGTCAGACAATAAGATTTTCAGAGTGTATTTACATTCTATCCATGGCCTCAGGCTGTTCCAAACCCATAGGCAGGTGCTGCCTTTATCTGTTCTTTGCTCACCTGGCTCCCTAGCAAAATGTTGTGAGACCTGTGTCTCAGCTGCCTTAACTGTTTGCTGCCTGGTGCTCAGAAAGCTTCAGAGACATCTGGATCCTGGTAAACAGAGATGGATACTCTGCTTGCCCCTCAAAGCTGACCACTGAGTGGTGTGTAAAGTGCTCTTGCCAAAAAGCAGAGGGAAAACAGTGGTGATGCAATGGTAAAAGCTAAAAAACATGAATTCATGCTGACAAAAGTGATGCTTTTTAAAAAAGGAAAGGAGAAGGTGATTTTTTTTCAAGGATGCATTGCATTTTTCATCATTTGGGATCTCTACTCTAGGTCTGGATAGCTCTCTAAGAAGCAACACTCCAGATCCTGCAGAAGACCAGAGGAGAGGGTCACAATTCTACAACTTCTTGAAACCTGTGCAGGACAATGTTCCACTGTCAAGCAGAGGATCCTCACCAACCCACATCCTTACAGCAGTGGACAAAAGGGAGGGAGGCAGGCTAAGCCACAAAGAACCACAGTGCTTTGCATTCCATCTCCATGGCACAAACTCTCTACATCGCAGCCTTCCAGCTGCCTTCTCCCTTAGACCTATCTTCAGCAACACAATCTGTTCCATTCCTGAGGTGGAAACAGCCTCCTCTTTGCTCAGTTTAATTTGGCTTCTCGTGCACAGCACCTCTCTCTTGAGCAATAAGCCTCCAGGAGATGCTGTGAGAGGCTACGCCCTTCATACCACCCAACCAGGAAGAATGATAATTGCACTTCTAACAGCACCATGTACAAGGCAACCACCAAAGCAGAGGAAGCATGAATTAAAGCAGGATAAAAAGGAGGGGCTTTACCCTCTACCTAATAAGGTATTATTCATGCTTTTGGAAAGTTTCCTTGCAGAGAGATAAAAACAGACATAATGGGTATTCACAAGCAACTGCCTCTGGAAAAGAAAAGGCCTGCCTGCCATCTCACCTCCATTATCATGCTGGACTCACCTTCTACCTTCCTAGCCTTCAGCTCCCCCTCCCTTTCCTATCTCCTTGCCATGTGTCCTCGTTTAAACTGTTTTGTACCCAAGTCAGCTTCCCCTTGCCCACATACATGGCTCAGGTCTGGCCGACTCCCGCACACACCTTCACACCAGTTCCTCCAGTCCCATCACCTTTACCCAACCAAGGAAGAGGTCCTTTTCCCTTTCTTCTTCCCTTTCTCTCATCCCCATCTTCCCTGCAAAGTTCTTCAACTCATATTCTCTCCAGGATTACCATGTGCAAATCATTTCCCCTTTCACATCCCTCCTCTAGCCCACACCCTTCAGCTCACTCATGCCACCTGACAACTGATAGTGTGCAGACATCTGCTAACTCTGCTTGTAACTGTATTTCTGTATTTGTCTGGCCTTGCTTTTCACCCAGGAAGCAAAAATATGACCTTACACTCCAACAAATTTATCATAATAAACTTCTGAGTCCAAAACAATGCTGAATTTTAAACATCTTTACAAAGTAAATTAACCACTGCTAACTTGCATAATCTGTCACTGTCCTTTTCAATCCTGTCCAACTGGTTATCACAGTGTGTGAGCATCTTGAAGCCTTTGCCATTTCTGAAGCTGTTCTATGCCTGCTGTGCAGGACTTGCCATGTTGGGAAGTGCACCTCCAGGCACAAAACCAACCAAACAAAAACCAGACACAGATCGTAAGGTTTTAGGTGCATGGCAGATGGACTCCTAGTGGGAATTTCAATGGCTCCTATTAAAGTTAAACATATAAGTCTCATCAAAGTCACAGCAATTTGGGTATCCAATGAGCTAAGGCCCTTTGAAAGTTCTGTAGGCATCTTCAGGCATTAAAAATGCCTTTGGAAACAAGGCACAGAAGCTGCAGCTAGGTGTTAAGTGTTTAACCAGGTCTGTGGGCAGCTCTTTGGTTACTATCCTTGGGTATGCACACATGCACTAAGACCACCACACAGGTAGATGGACAGAGAACAACTTTTCAAAGCTGTCCGTTCCCTGGCTCTGCACACCCAACCATCATTACAGACTGATTTAAAAAACAAACCACAACAATCAAACAAACAAAAAAGCAAACAAAATCCCCCCCAAAACCAATCAATCAATCTGCAGACCTCCTGGGATGAAATAAATAAGCTATGAAGAGCTCCTCTCAGCTGGAACAGTGAGGATAAAAATGGAAGAAACCAGAAGACTAACCAGGTAGTGCACATGGTATCTGCCACCTTCCATTCCCAGCAGGAGCTCTGAGTAATGTCTGCTCTCAGTGTTGTTACCACTGTCCAACCCAAGGACATCTTTTAAACAATGCCTCACTGATAATCCTGTAAGGATTTTCAGCTCTGTCCTGCACAGCATTTTAATTACTCACACTGTTTCAAGAGCTCAATCATTTACAGAAGGTATTTTCATCCCACTAATTGTAGGTTTCCCAGAGGACTCAGTACAGTATTTCATGTCCTCAGTGCTATTAAATGTTTTAGGAAAGCATCCAGACTTCCAGAAGTCATTTTTTTGTGTGTGTGCATATGGTATAGGAGAGGAAGAGGGCAAATCAGGGAAAGGAAAATTTTCAGACATTAAACAAAAAAGAATTCTCACCTGTCAACTTTCAAGGAAAAAAAAAAGTCAAAAAACAAAATTTCAAATGTTACCATAGCCTCATTGAAATCAGCAGCAGGTCTGGGTCCTGCAATCTCTAATGCTAACAGCATGCAGGAACACTCTTGCACTGGAAAAAGTAATTTCATTAGTTAGTAGGTAAAAGTTATATCTGTCGCTCTAATAGCATGAAGCCTAGGGAGCAATTTCCAAGCTCCCAGGACAGGTAGTACAGAACATCTCCTGCTGACACCGCCCAGGGGCCAGCCTGGCTCTGGAGCAGAACAGCCATGCCCACAACGTGTGGCACTTGGCCTTGTGGCCATAAGACACAATAGTTTCTTGTGTGTGTGCTAGGAGTCAACATGCCTAAAATAATATGGGAGTCATGTAGCAGCCCACGAAGGCGATGATTTTCCTGCCTGGAGCTGAAGGACTGTGCTGCATGTCCTGCAGGAGAAGGGGTCCTGGCAGGGTACAGCCAAGAGCACAAGGTCTAGGATGGCATAGGAGGAGTGCAAGGGGCAGATGGAAGCCAAAGACCACAGTGCTGGGCTGCCTTCTGGAAGCAGTCCTGCAGGTCATCTTTTGGCAGATTCTGGCTGGTTCACCCCGTGCCAGACACAGAAATGGGCTGGGAGGCTGAGATGTCTGGCAGTGTAGGTACATTTCCTGCAGGCTGTCACCCTGAAAAGGCAAGCCATTAGATTGAGAGACCCACATCTTCCAAATCCAGTAACTAGAGCCATGTATTTTGAAGAAAGGAAAGAATGGAGGTTTCCAAGTGTATCTGTATAGCATATCTGAAAAGTAATAATTGTATGCTACTGCATTCCCTGGAGTGGTGGTAACGTCAGCCCTTCCCTCCATGCCAAGGAAATTTAGACACAGACCAAGGAGGAAACTGCAATTCTAGTGGAAAAAGGGCTGAGATCTGCCAAGTCCCTGGAGCTTTCCACACTGGGAGGGGTATGGAAATAGAGCAGGTTGGGGGATCTATAGCCCAAGGGAGAATCCCTTTTTCCAGCCCCTTCCTATTGCATACAAAGTGCTCTAAAGTGAAGATAACATTCAGCCTTGTTTTCCATGATTCTGTAATGGTGGAAAAGGCTCACAAGGGCTGTCCCACAGATGAAGGCACTTGTACATGAGCTGGGTAGTGCTAAACCTCAGTGTACATGCTCTTGGTTTTGTGAAAGGCAGGTTTGACACCTTGGCTCATAACAGGGGCTGTGAGCTGATCAGCAATAAATTATTAGATTTTTATAACTCAACAGTGGCCTTGAGTCTTCAAGAAAAAAGTCTTCACAATTGTGATCTCTGGACTGTTTTGGTATGCAGATCCTAGGAGGCAAGTTTGATTTACTCTGGCTCTCAGCAAATGAGAATCTGCATCACAAAAGCCATTATCACAGCTGGCATTAACCAGCAAGCATCTTACTAGCTATCTCTGCAAAATACCCAGTCAAAATGGCCCAGGCAAGCCAGAAGACCCCTACCTGCATGAGAAATGTCCATGCTGATGAGAATTGGCTGCTCAGGACACGAGAACATGTAGCAGTTCCTCCAGTGCTGAAGAAGAGACATCCTCCAGCAGCTCCTTTTGTAGCTCCTTATAAATGTTTTTTTGATGACAATTAAAGGTGGCAGATCTTAGCACTACCTGGGAATTAAATTGAATGGAATTCCACTAACCAGAAATGAAAATAAGGGCAAGACAATCCATTGGGAATTTCTTTGAAATGTGTTTCCACTCAAAAAGGTGACATGGATTGCAGGCACAGGACCACCTAAACCATAAATACTGACCTGTGGGTCCTGTCCTGACAGCAATTTTATCCTCAGAGAATTCACTTTCGCTACCCACAATCCTGCACCCTGGCACTTCACCTGGCATATCTGGGGTGGACCAAGGAATACCCCAAAAATGGAACTTTTACATCCCCTGCAGGGGTACAAAGCACAGCACAAATGGCATGACTCAGATACTGCCTGGAACACGTAATGAGGATATTAAACTAGATCACCCTTTTATAGGTTACCTTAATTTTAATTGGAAAAAAAAAAGGAAAGAAAATACAGAAGCCAACCAACCTACATATTTGGCCTTCGGATGAATTTTTTTGTTTTACGTGACAGCTTTTTCCTCTACTTAAAAATTTGCATAAATACTGTCAAGACAGGGCATGCATGGTAAAGAATATGCAAAATCCTGAGCTAAGCCCAGCTGCCTCTCCCACTGTGCTGTGCCAGGACAGAGCAGCAGGGCTACTACTTGGAACAACCCATCTCACTAGGTCAGGGACTTGGTCCTGCTGGCACCCAGACCTTCAGGGAGCCTTTCCTGAGAGACCCCACACAGAGAGCCTCATTTGGGTTCACTCAGCCCTTCTCCTGCATAGTCACCATGATGGTGAAGTGGGATTTGCTTATTTTCCTGTGGAAACAGAGAACAAGAAGCTTCAATGTGACCTGCCCTGAGCCAAGAGGGGAGAGCAGGCAGGGAAAGACAAGGATGGTGGAAGGGACGTGAGGTTGTGTTTACTCACACAAGCACACTCTGCGTGATTTCATGCAGAATTAATTCAGCTCGTGCAAACTCCCGTGCAGACATTTCACTTGTGGTTCAGGGAGATTTATCTCTGCTAACAGGATTAGGAAAGGTTTAAGCTAAATCAAAAGAGAAGAATGCACACAAGCACATTCACAGCTTAGAAAACAAATACTGAGCAAATCTGGCTTTAGACATAGCCAAAGCAACCAGAGCTACCTTCCCAGCAGCCCTCGGCACAGAGAGTATGTTATCTAATGCCCTCCTCTTTGCTGCTTTTCCTGCTGCACCCCTATCTTACCACCCACCCAGAACACTGCTGCACTTTACACCTACATGCTGCTAAATAACTTACATCACTCCAGAATTCGGCCTAAGTAGCCACAGTGGCATATGAAAAGGTGTGCAAAACAGCTAAGAAAACTTTTTTTTGTCCCTCTAAGAGGGCAGTGGGCAGGAGAGCATGCCTGTTCTGTGGGAGCCTGGCACTGTGCTGCAGTAGAAAGAGCCAAAGGCAAAACAGAGGGAAGTTCCAGCTACTACCCCACATTCAACACAAGGAGGCCATTGCTGAAACGAGGTATCACCAAGGCTTCCAAAAATCTCTACTGGTGGGAAAACAGCACCCATTTAAACAATCCCTTTACAGTGAGGACACTTGCACAGGTTAATTGAAAGGGCATTTGCTGCCTGCCTGAGATGCTGCCACCTGCCCTGAGCTCTGCAGCAGTTCATCTGGAAGTACAATGTGATCCAGCAGTGAAAACAAAGTTAACTGCATCCTCCTGAAAGGGCAGGGTGGATCTCCATCTGCAGGGTGTGATTGCTTTGAGATGGAATTTTGTTGGGACTTTGGGGTAATAGCAGGAGTCCCGTGATGTTCATTCTGGAATGGTGAGGATGTTGGGTTTACATTTTTTCTAAAAGGTTAGGAGTTGTGGTGAGCCTAATCATTCTGGCATGTCAGCCTGTGCTACCTAGGGGTAAGAGCACCACCTTCTGAATTACCAAGTCAAATTGACTCTAGCAATCAACTTCTCCTTCTAAGTCCCCATCTGAAAACAAACAGGCCCAACCCTGCTTAACTTATGAGATCATAGCCCAAGGCAGTGTAGCTCTCTGAGACATCACTGCCTCACCCATCATCTACAAACATCAGTTGTACAGGGATGGTATGGATCTCTCCCAAATTTTACATACATAGGGATCTCTGACCAATGACATAAGCCCACTAAAAAGTGCCTGCAGCACCTCTCCAAGGTGGTAGGCAACCAGCAGAGCCATGGAAATAAGGACAGAGCACTGGAGTCCTCAGGAACATACACTGTGCAGATCTCTAACCTCTCCCGGCTGGCTCAGAGAGAAAACCTCTTGCTCACACTGGTGCTTGTCATTCAGAGCTGCCTTTTGTGAACCTTGCCACACCAATGCTTTGCTGCTGCTCAGTTCTACTCTGAGTAACATATTCATCTTCTCATCATCACTTTAGAACCTATTTGCATTGTTAAATTGCTGAAAGAAATTGTTTTTCCCTTGATACTTTCAAATCAAAGCTGCTAAAGCTAGAGATCTTTCTTCTGTTAAGGCACATTACTACCCTTATTGGGTTTCTCAAATGCATAATCCATATCCTTCACTTCTTAAATCATAGTCTTATTGTCCTACAATTCAGGCCTGGCCCATCACTGAAGCAAAAAGTTATCATTGACTTTTTCTTGAATCTGGCCTTTTCCTAGCATTGGTTCTCTGATATCAATGTGGGGACCTTCACCACTGTTAACAGAGCTAACTTTACTGATCCACACCTTGCACATGAAGAAACAGAGGTATGACAAGCTGCAGAGGTTCATGAAAGGCAAGGCTGTGACCCTACCCTAAGCTGATATCAGAAAGTCTGAACTCTGAACCCAAGACAGCTCTTTAACCACTTTCTACCATTTTTTTTCCATTAGATGCTTTGCAATACAAATAACAATGAAACAGAAAAAGTAGGAAAAAAATAACTGTTAATCTTCTTCTAGACAGAGCAAAAGTGTTGTAGCTGGTATACCTCATAAGCATTTCATAAGTCACATCGTTTTGGGTGTTATGCTTGACAGCCTTGGTCCGGGATATTAGTACCATTCAGTAGTTTCACAAAGAAAATCACATTAATTGACAATATGTATACCACTTCTGCAGGCAAAAAAAGCTAAGATGAACTGACATTATATAGAACAGCAGATCAGAAGTCAAAATGATCCTGATAATCTGCAAAAATTGGGGAGAGGGAGGTTTAATTTAGTAAAACTCAGTGCAAGAGACTAATCTTGTAGAGACATCCTTCCTGCCTGCTCAATACAGGTAAAGTCTTGACTGGTGGATTGCCTGTAGCCTCAGACTCACACTTCAAGACAGATGTAAACAGATCACAGAGTCCAGGGAAAACCAGAAAGCTGGAAACACCATCTCCAGCAAACACATGAGCTGGGATGTTTAAGTAAGGGGAGAGTTGGTTAAAGGGAGAAAGAGGGACATCGTCAACTGAATAAAAGGCCATGCAAGAAATGGGTTGACATTAGGGTTTCCAATCAGCCCTCCTTCAGTGGCTGGATGAAAAATTCGCTTTTGATTCCTGGACCCATTTTTGTTGCTTGCTTTATGGTTAAGAGAGAAGCTTGAAATATAATTTAAGGGCAATGTAAAAGTTTAAAAAGTTGAAGTTAAAAAAAACTTGAAAAAACTTTGTCTTATGTCATGATTTGGCTCACACTGGGTGGGAAGATCCAGAATTTTTGATCACCATTTGGCAATGCTTACTTGCTTCCCTAAAGGGTTTTTAAATGGCACCAGCATTTTATCAACGATGTTACCTCCTCCCATTGTCTGTGTTTTCATTGACATGAGTGTCTTGAGCCTGATGCAGCTTTCCAAAGCACCCAGGCTGCACAGGGGCATGGAGCCCCTGTGGCTATTGTGTTGCAACTTAGCACCAAAAAGTCTTCCTTATCTTTCTGCAGAAGTTTCTAAAACTCAATCTGATTTGCTCTGCACTGACCTGTGTAGGTTTTGCAGTGCTCCTCACCTCCCAGATTTCACTCTCTGTGCCCTGCAAGCATCAACATCCACAGTAAATTTTCCCTCCAGGTATGAGCTTGGCTTTCTCTCAGAGCAGTCTCATTTTCCTACCTTCATGCACTCTTGCATTTCCTTAATCAAGAGCACGAACTCCCATTAAACAGGAGAGTCTAAATGACAAGTGTTAAAGTAATTTTTTTAACCTATTCTCATTCAGTAGGTGCCCTACTTCCCTGCAGACCAGGCACCGCCTCCAGCCCACTCACAAAGCTGTGCCCTTACCGACACCAGCATCTCATTTTTATCCTGATTTTCAGCCCTTGTAGACAACAGAAAAAATAGGAACTTGTGTGGATCACATCTCAAACCACGTGCATAAGTTCAAAGATAATTAGGCTTTTAGCTGCTAAATGCTGTGCAAAGCACACATTCAACAGCTAAAACTGATTTTAATCTTTGCTTAATTCTTTTGCCAGAGAGTCCCATTCATAGTGAGGCAGCTGTCTAAATATCTTGGCCCCTTGGGGTGAGGAGACAGGGGTGCCTCTTGCAATGCTCTTGGGTGACCCCAGCTGGCTTTTCCCACTGAGAGCTGCTTCCAACTCATTTGGGGCAGAGGATGCCAGTGGGGCTAGACCTCCAAAGAGATGGTTTATCTGTGAAGGGCAAAAATTCTCCCTTTCCTCAGTTTGGGGAGACTGTCTTAAAGTTCTAACAGAAAATTCGGGTAGCGAGAGTGGCCAGATTAATGCACAGTAATGGCCATATTAGCGAGGAAGTCCAGGGATTTACACCCCATTGTCTTCACACTGCCCTGGCATGAAACCACCAGTCACTGCACCCTTTGACCTCTATGACAGTAAACAGAGCCTCCCCCTTGAGTCAAAAAGGTCCTGAACAGCCAGAGGACAACTGCAAACAACAGGACAGTCACACGACTGCACCCAAAACTCTAGATTTTGACTGGTATTTTTACTTTCATAACACCTTGTCTAAGCTTTACCATGCTAAAAGTGGCTGCTTGTAATTACACTCCTTAAAAATAAGCAAATAGTGTATCTTCTTTAATCACCTCAAATTGCCTTCTAAGGAATGATAGACAGCATACACACAAAGGGATGACACCAGGACACAATAAAAAATGAATGAACCTGCCCTCTGCAAGAGGCAGTATCCTACCCCAAGGTTCATTTACCTCCACGTCTTAATATTTTCCAGTATTAGGGAACCAAGACATTACTGTGTAATCAGATGATTACTCCTGCATATGGGATGTGTAAGCCACTGAGATGGGAAGGAACTGAACAAGAGAATGTGCCTATGTCTATGTTGTGATGAGAAAATATGCTTTGCTCCTTCTCAAAAAGGCTGCTGCACTCCTCAGCTGCAGACCAAGGCTGATTATCATTTTAGTATTAAAAAGCTCATTATGTTTTTTTGGTGTCTTGGGGGTTGTTTGTTTTTTGGGTTTTTTTTTGGTTTTTTTTGTTTTTGTTTTTGTTTTTTTTTGTTGTTTTGTTTTGGTTTTTTTTTGTTTTGTTTTGGTTTTTTTGGTTGGTTGGTTGGTTTTTTTGTGGTTTTGGTTTGTTTTTGCCTGGACAGTTTCTCTCTCATTGGCCCTCAAGTTCTAAAATTTAGGAAGTGGCATAAAAATTGGATTATTTTCAATGTGTTTTTGACACCTAATCAGGCAATGGTTTCCATCACAATTGCTGGCTAGCTCTTTTCTCCCCCAGAGCCTGGGAGACCATGGTCTTGTGTGAGGAACAGAGATGAGAACCATGAAACATAGCTGGGAGAGGACACAAATTGCAAGAGACATTTGGAAAGCAAACAGTCACCACAAGACAAGATTTTCCTTTCAGGCCTGTGTTCAGACAGTCTAAATTGTCAGTCAGTCCTTCTGCCAAATATTTCCCAATGGGTGGCTTTCAGTGGCTCCCTGCTCAACACCACACTCAGAGAGTTGCAAAAAATTCAAATGCCTTACAAATGGCAGGGAGTTTTATTTACCTCCCATCTACCGATGATGTACAGTTAGCTGATAGATTGCACAGCACTTTGGAGTGCAAAAGCTCTAGACAGAGGAGTATTAGAGCTAGTCATAAAAGTTATCATGAAGAAAAGGCTTTCTTAAAATTTTCTACCAGGTTCCCTATAAACCCGGCATCTCCAGGTCAAAAAGAGTGTTAGCTCACACAAGAATTCTATAAGACTAGTCTTGAATAAAGAGCCAAGAAGACTCAGAAATCACACCTAATAAATACTATAAAGGGTTGTCTAGAAACTGAGATATAAAAAATAACAACAAATCTTTTTGGGATCTTTCAGGCTTGCCTGCAAGTCTTACTGTCACCTTCATAAGAGTTCACACCCACACTAAGATTATACAAGCTCCCTTCTCTTGCAAAATCAAAGAAAATCCACAGTCTATCACAAGACATGTAATAAAAACATGAGAGTGACAGCTTTGCCCTCAACATTGCAACTATTTCCAATTTGATATACCTTCTCCCAGCTTGATCATCCTGGAAATTCTACCCTTTCCTTCTGGAGCAAGGCTGATGGTTGCTGAAGGCCTCCTACAACTCATCAATGGTCCCACCATTTGCAGGATACAGGTTCAGATCAATGTTCTTGGCTGGATAGATAAAAGTACAAATGAATCAAACCACAAAAAACATAAAACCAACCAAACAAAAAACAACAACAACAAAAAAACACACAAACCCTGGCAACCCAGAAGAAAGCTTATAGTCATTGTATTCATCTGCAGGATGTGAACTTTCCATGTGCTTACTGATTTCTCTTATTAAGCAATCATCAAACACTGACAGGAATTTTTTTGCAGGAAATGGGAGCACAATACGTTCAGAAAAAAAAAACAAAACCAATAGAACAAGTAGCCAGTATAAGCCACTTGACATTTCAGGAAATTAAGTTATACTGTGGTCCCAGTTCAGCAAAATCCATGCAAGAACTGCTTGGAGACCTGCTGTGCTTTCATTTCAACAGTGATGACCACACAGGCTAATTGAGGGCAGTAGCCACGTGTGCTCTGTCACAGCCATCCTGCTGCCCTTCCTCTCTCCTGACAGCTCCTACACTGCTCAGTCTGCATGCCCCAGCCAACTTTCTCCTTTAGCTGCTGAGCATGCTGTTCTAGGGGTATGGAAAAAAAAAACAGGATTTGGAGGTCAAAAAAATCCAGTGAAAACAATAAAAGAGTTTCAGAGAAAACCTCAGACCTCTGTCAAACAGAGCTGAATGTATTTTTGGTGTGCAAAGTTCATAGCCATAAGCATCTCACCCCTGGATGATAGATCACATTGGAGCTGCAGGTATTACAAGCACGGACTGGAGATCCAGGGTCAGGCACTGAAGCTCCCAGTCGGAATAGATTTATAGGCTGTTTTTGTCTACATCATTGCCAAGAGGGCAGAAGAGAAGGAAGTTGAGCAACAGCGGTACAAGGGCCAGCTGTGTGGGAGACAGAGACACCCCTCCTGGAATGGTGGGAGCAGTCACCAAGGCTGGTGTTGTTCAGCCTATTCCTGGTGAATTTCTTGCTGGCAGAAAGGGAAAGACAGTGAGCCACCTCGTAGGGAAACATCCTCTTCTTTACCTGAGACAAGATTGAAGCTGGACTCAGAAGATGTGAGCTGCCACCTGTGGGCCTGTGTTCCAACAGGCTCTTACCTGTTATGGTGGTAAGAGAAAGACAGCTATAGCAGAGACATCACACCCCTCCTGTGGGAGGGGGACAGAGAAAAGGCACATCTGGAAGCTCCTGGAGACCGTGTCCAGGCAGCCTCTCTCCCAGAGAAGCAGCACTTGTACTGTGATGGTTGAAATTTGCTTTAAAAGACCAAAGGTTGCACAGGTACAAACAAAAATCAGGTTCCCAATGATCCTGGAACTCTCCACATTTTCCCATCCAAAAAGCTTGGATGATCTTTGGAAGCTTGCAGGGTTGCAGCCAGGACTGCAGCCAGGACTACTACTATTCCCAGTTAAAGGTACCCCTAAAGTGTCACACAGGGAACCACTTTCTCCTGTTCATTGGTGTGTGCTGAGGATCTCTTTCAGTCCACTGAAATGATCAGTGCTTGCAAGATGTGGCTTTGGACTGGTTTGGGAAGGGCAGCTGCCTCACTGCTCCCTTGTGTACATAGCCTGGCTAATGGCAACTTCCATAACCAGCTCAGCTTTCAATCTGTATGTAACATCAGCCACACAGACCAAACAGAGTCCTGAGGAGCTAAAAAGACCTGTTTGAGATCACTCAGCTGTCAAGGGAAGATCAAGAAGCAGCAGCCACTGCCTCCCAGTCCCCATCCTCCCAGCAAAGCCCTGTTCCTGAAAGAGAACAGTCAGGGCTGAATCAAACCCAGCACACTCCGCCCAGTGAAGAATTATCAGACAATAAAACAACCCAGCTACACACCAGCCTAGCCAAGGAGCAACCAAAATCTTTTGCGGAAGGGCCACTGAGAATCCCATCATTTTCTGACCCTGGTAACACCTGCTCCATTGTTTGCAATGGGATCATATGGAAAAGTCATGTGAAGGTAAAACACTTAATTAAATCACTAATGCTGCAAGCATTCACCTCCATGTAGGCGTGGAAACCTGCAAGTTTCCTTTTTATTACATGGATGGGATCCTGCTTTTCATTGGCACAATAGAAAATAGCCACAAAAATTCCACACACACAGCATCAGACCCCGCGACCAGCCCCGACACGCAGAGCGTCAGTAATAAAACACACCCCTACAGGGATTTAGCACTTTGACTTGTGCTCAGCTGGGGGACTTGGGCAGGACTTTCACTCTTCAGACACAAAAAAATATTAATTATACTCAGTTCTGTCATTACTTCAACCCCCGCATCCCCCCTTCCCTGTTAGCAAAGGGAAGAGGAGCCATGCGCTGACGGGATTGTGGGTTGGCATGAACAAGATGGGGCTCTGTGTGTGTGTGTACTGAATTTGCCCTGGAAATCAAACAGCAGCTTCAGCAAGGGCATCCTGGGAAGGGCCCTCAGGTGCCAAAAGAGAAATTCTGGGAAACATTCCTTTATTAAAACAATTACAACAGCTGCTGCAGGTACTTCCTTATGCACACATGCAGGCACCCCACCTTCCTGTCCCTCACACAAATCCCCTCTGCCTCAGACACTCTTGCACAACCAGATAATAAAGTAGTTTTCAACTCAAATCTGTGCAGGACCTACAGCCTCCTCTTACCAACCTGCCATACCTCCCTGGTGCACTTGTCCTCCTCACCCCTACCCTTCCCAATGAACATCTTGCCCTGTCCTGTCCTACAGAAGAGTCTCCCAAGTGCACACACAAGTGAGGTTTTGCAGTGGCACCCCAACAGGCACTGCAGCCAAAAGGGCAGACTAGAGAGTACACAGGGTCTGAAATGACCAGCCAAGGCAAAGACTTCTCAGGGATTCCTGAAATTAATTCATTTCCTACAGACTGTCATTTCCTCCCTAACTGTCTCTTCCCATGAGCTACAGTGGTGGTGTCTTGCAGCACTCACTAATCAGTAGTTAAGTGAGGGGTCATGCACCAAAGTTTGAGAAGTAGCTCTTTGCCAAACACCTCCCCAGAAAAGTTTGCAAAGCTGCTTCCACAACACCTGGAAACTTTCTCCCCTATAGTCCTGGTTAGACTAGTGGCAAGGTGCAATTCCTGGTTTTCCACTACACTGTAACTTTCTCCTTCCACCTCTACTTCACCTGCATGTCTGAGCTATCCTGCTTTGGCCTTTTATATGGTATCTAGCCCTAAAGCTTGACAGGGATGGTTCTCTTTAGCTGACTGTGTAGTGCCTATCAACACAGGACTGTGATCCACATCTAAAGGCTTCAACAGGGAAACTGCAGACCTGTAATATCACAGGACATGTAACTATTCTGTCTTTCATTGAAAAGCCTGCAAAGAGACAGGAAAATGCAGACACACTGGTGTACCTACCTCCTATTACACGTACTCCCCTCCCTTGCATTACCAGTGGAGTTTGAGAAGAACATGGGACCCCAGGCAGGGCCACTGAGCAGGCCAGACCATCCCTGGACATGGTGCCATATCTCTATGCTTCCCACAGCTGGATGCAGGGCTTAATCTATGTATTGATCCAGATGGACAATTACAAGAAGACTGGGCTCCAACTGTTGCCTGAAAAGGCTAGCCCAAAAACAGGCCAGTCAGGAGTAAGAGAATAAAAGGTGTGTATTTTATTCAAAAGGCCTTCAGAAGGTACATTTAGGGCAGACAAAGTCCCCTCCTTGGGGCATCACCCAAAATGGACGATGAGTCACAAGTTCTCCACACCTTTATAGGTTTGGTCCATTTGCATATCAGCATAAATTCACCAATTACAACTCTGCCATTTCCCCCTAGCTCCCTTAGCTCGCTCCCCCCCCTTTAGAAGCTTGGGTCTGGGCAGTCTAAGTGTCCTTGAAGACTAAGTCCAGAGTGGCACTGTTATGTCTATAGAAAAAGCATACCCCCCAGCCAATAGAGAATTTGAAAAATATAAGGGTTAAAACCTAAGGCAACAAACAGGAGCCCAGGATGGGGGGGAAGAGTAAAGATACACAGTGCTGGAGCCCAGCAGAAAACCCATAACCTGAGACCAACAGCTTAATTTCCACCTTCAGTGCTGCTGCTGTTCACGTGTTCACCTGGCCGTGCACCCTGCTCTGGCCAAACAGGTACCAGGTGCTGCTCTTCAGGCCTGTTCCACCTTTGCTTTGTGCAGGTGTTGGCAACCACACTTACACACAAAGCCAGGCAAAATCCAGCCTATCCTGGAGAGCACTGCTCCAAGGTGATCCCTGGAGGCTACATTTCACCTTGCAGGCACACCCTGTGATGCTACAGCATATATGGCAAAAGGCATCTTGCACAAGGAAGACACTTATTATCCTCCACAGCTGATCCATCCATGACAATTGTTTGCTGTTGCTCCAACCAACTCTTTGTTCATTTTGGGCACACTAGAAGAAGCAAGACAACATTCTCCAGGCAATTTCCAAAATGCCTTTAGGCAGGATGCCCTCTCTCTTCACACAGACACCAGCAGGCTCTACTACCAGAAACAGAGGGACATTCTGATCAAGACCCAGGCTGATTAACAAGAAATTGGAATTTCAAGCACTTTTCTGGTTAGACTCACTTGGGACAAACCACTGCAACTTGCTATGTCTTAATTTCTTCATATGGAAACTGGAGGGATATAAGACTTCTGAAGCTCAAAAAGGGACAGGAGTTAAATGGTTGCTAATAAAGTCCCCACTTTCCTCAGCAGCATCTGTCCAAATGTAACCAATATCTATCTAGACTTGGTAAAAAAGAGGTCAATAAGCAGACAGAAAACTGTTTGACCTGCAAGACAGCCATTGTTCTGTCAGTGGAGGCTTGCAAAATGTTCAAGCACCTTTAAGAACAACAATTCAGCTCTGAGATTTGAAGGGTAAAAGCATGTGCAATGGCCTCATACTGGGATGCATAGACGTCTCTCAGAAACATGACACCTAGATGGGCAAAGCATTAGCGTCTGAAAAATGTTTCTGTAGGGGCAAAAGATTGGGGGAAGCTGTGAAAGATCCAGCTCAGCAGCTCAGTCCACTGCCCAAAATAACCAAGTGGAGGCATGTGGGCTCCTCCCCCACCAAGCCCACCAGCAAACGCCTGAGCAATTCCAGCACATTCACCCCTATCATCACACTTTGCTGGGCATTAGTGGTGGACAGCACCCCACCCTGAGAAAACATGGGGCATTCTTGGCACTTTGTACTGCAGGCAAGGTCATCAGACATGATGACAGATTCTTTGCCTGCCATCTCCACAGAGGTATGCAGAGGAATATGATCCTGCCCTAAGCAAGTGCCAAGTTTGATTAGGGCTGATCACTCCAAGATCCTTCCTGTGAGGATCTTGCAAAGAGGGAGTTACTTGCCATCCGGAACAAACCCAGAGACAAGAATGTGAAGGCTTGAGGGAAGTTTGGCCAAGTCTCCAAACATATAAAGCAGAGTGACAGAGCCCATGAGAACAGATGACCTTTCTGTTGGGAAGTGCTGCGCAAAGAACACTTCTCCCATTGCACTACAACCCAGCGTGCATAACCCACCACAAATGGACATGGCAGAGCCTTCCAGGCATCCCCTGCAACTTGGCTCTGATTTGGCCCTGGGAGCAGAGAAACTCTGGTCTTTTCCAAATTGCTCTGCCTGACACAAGGCCCAAATAGTTGGCTGAGCAGAGCTGGATCCACCCTTATTTTCCTTCAGGCACCCTTTGTGGGACCTTGAATGGATCCTCCCTTATCTTCTCTCTGCTTCAATTTTCCATTGAGGACAACCGCCCTATGTCACTTCAACAGAGAGCTGTACCTAAATGCATTAACTGAAAGGACCCCCCAGTGACATGATGATGGCCTCACCCCATCCCAGCCAGTTCTGGGGCATACATCTCATGAAGATTTCGCTCCTTTTGCCCTGTAGCAGCACAGCAATGCTATCACAGGAGCCTCACAGGTCTGCTGAGGCCCACAGGGCTCCAGAGGAGTCAGGAGAGCAGAGCCAAATCAATGTGCAAGGCCTCCATGGTGACTCTGTACCTCCACCAGCCCTACAAAGTGAGAGTTCCACCCTGGCAAAGATGCCCACAAAAGGACAGCTCAAGTCTAAATTATATTTACTTTTCCCCATGTGCAAAATGCCTATCAGTTCTTACGTGTTGTCTTTCTTCTCCTTATGATGGAAACCCAACCTCCTCTAGCAAGGAAACAACAAAGAAAACTACAGAGGCAGCAAACATTAGCAAAATCCTGCCCTAAAGCCTTCCCCCCCACACATTTTCCCCACCACCATCTGTTTTGCAAATGCAACAAACTAAACTAAACAAGCTCTCAGTAGCTAAATTCCTTGCATCTCAGAAAGCACATGGATCCCTGTGCCAAAGTAAACAATCTCATGGATAGTTTACATTAAACAAGTGAACTAATTTCATCATAAACAAAGGAACAACAAATTGGTTCAAAGTCTGCCATAGTACGTTCTGTGGAAACATCCTCCAGCAAAGAGAGGAGTAATGTAACCATAGTGGGACATTCAATGCACACCCAGCCTGGCACCTTTACCTTAAAAACAGTGTAGGAAGTACAAACCTACTCTTCCTAAAGCTCTCATATAGGTTAAATACCAAACAGCTTCCTGCTACCACTGCAGGTTTAATAGCAGTGCAACACAAAAGTGGCAAAGATCATCCACTCCCAAGATCAACACAAGCAGAAGGGATGATGTGGCCCTGTCATCCTGGTGCATGGGAGAGCTGGGTGTGGGCTGGTTGAGAACTGCATCAGGTGCAGAAGACACTGCAACTCAATGTCTGCACCTGTTCACAGAACTGCAGTGACACAGTGATGGGGAAAAAAGAAGGGAAAGAACTGCGCTTTCTTCACATGGAGCTTCTTTTTCCCTTGGGCTCCTGTGCATGCACTGAATTCTGGGTTATGAACAAGCATACAACAACCCAACCAAAAAAAAAAAAAAAACCACCAGCCCAAGTGTAGAAAGGGCTGGGGAGAGGAAAGATGGGTTCCCACTTCCATACATGACTGGAGTTGGCCTGGCCTTGACTAATGTTTCCTGAATCTCCTTTGTGAAGAGTCCTAGAGCCACAGCTCCATCTGGAGTCTCAGACTTTGCTAGATACAGGCTGAGGACATCCCCACATAGACTGGTCTAGAAACCCTACCTGGAGTTTGACTTCAGGGGCTCAAGATTGGAGATTCACTCTTTCAGTACATCAAGAACCAAATTCAGCTCTTGATAAAGATACACTTCAATGTTTCCTAGGTGGATTCAAAGGAAACCCCAAGCTTACACAAAAGAAGAGTAATCAGACTTTTCCAGCAGTTGAGAAACAGATTCTAATTAAACCTGTGCAGTTTTCCCAAAGAGGCAGCACTGTGCAGCTGGAACTCAGCAGCTCCCATCAGAACCAGGAGATTCATCCAAGTCACCTATTAACTAGCTCTATTATCAATTTCTTTCAAGTCATCCATGCTCATGGCACATTTAAATTACCAGGACCCATAAAAAGATGCTTTTTGATCCAGACTGTAAAGAGCTGGAACCTAAATGCATGTCCCAGAGCGTTCACTAGCCCGTGTCACTGCCAGGAGTGCAAAAAGGGCCTCCCTTGAAGGAAAGGAGCTGCTGGAGGCACTTCTCCCATGGACCAGTACAGCGCTTTTCAAAAGCTGCTACCAAGAAAAAAAAAGCAAATGAAAAATCCCTCACTATAATCACTTCAAAGCACATTGATTTGGAATCAAAATGCAGCAAACAGATTATTCTCACATGCCCCAGCTCCTGCAAAGGCCCATGGAAACCCATGTGGCACTCCAAGTGCAAAGACTTGGGAAAGAGGCTGAATCCCAGGGGCCTTGCTAAGTATCACAGACAATTCTCTTTGGTACCAGTTACAGCAGGGAATCAGGGAAGATCACACATTAAAGAAGGGCAATAGGAAAAATTTTTTTTTCCTTCTCATTACACAGTCCTGGAGGTGACATACTGTCGGCAGCAGCTGAATCAAGGAAATGCATTCCAATGTTCTGCACATATTGATTATTTGATGGCCTCCTGTTAAATCAGTAGCTTTAAAAGCTCTTATAAGAAGGACATAGCTGAAATAGATAGAGCTCAAGTTTGGATACAGTTTGTGCTGGCATAAATAAAAAACAAGTCCGTGGATAAGGGGAGAATTAGAGTTGATACGAGTACACAAAAATTACTCAAATCAGCTTACAGATTTAATGCATTCTGCTGACAGTGGTGGTGGGGGAGGTTGTTTATTTAATCCAGAGAGTTTTTGGGCATACAGAAAAACAGAAGTAGGGACGACTAAACCCACTATTGCTAGATCCCACTGCAATTTGAGGTTTGCCTCTCCATTTCTATGGCTTGGAACACTTGCTTCTGAATGCAAAATTCAAATGAATATTGCCCAGGTGGCACTGTAGAGTCCCCACTTTGCTGATGTTCATAGTGGAGCAGACAGCAAATTGGCAAAATGAGCTCGGAGGGCAGTCAGGGGAGGGATGGAAGCAGCACACGGTTGCCTTGGAGTTATCCAGGTTTATCTACACATCACACTATACGCTCCCTGGTTCTCATAATTAGAGTGTCTAGACAGGAGATGATGCTGGTGAAGTAGCAAGCAAAAAACATTTTGCAGAGCTTTTCAGAGGAGCCCATCTAAAGCAGTGACTACAGCAGAATGACAGACATAAGAGCTGCAGAGCCTAGCTGAGATTAGAGCAAATTTTGACTGGAGTAAAGGTCTTTTCATAACCCTTCACATCCCAAAAGATCTGCTAAATCAGAGCACTGATGGCTCAAGCACTCAGGAGGGCTCAGTGCTTTTGAACCAGCAGCAGACTAGAGGTTTCTGCAAAAGTAATTCCAGATGCCTCAGCTTGATCCAGATGTTGGCATTTAGCAGCTTCAACTTGTGTAAACCAGCTTCACTCCACTGTAGTCAATAACAATTGACACCAGCTGAGAATGTGGCTCTTAGGGTGGTTTAAATATAGTCTAAAAAGAACTTACAGAAGGATTGCCCAATTCCTCATGTCCATTTCCCCCTTAGGCTGAATAAGATGAAATTTTTTCTTTATAATTTAGCTCCAGTTATTTTTAACAACAACATTATGAGCTCACATTTATTTTAGCACCTTCCATCCTCCAGGAGCCAGGCTGCCTTTCAGGCTTCACCAAGAATCACAGAGAGGGAGGGACAGAGCACCAAGATGGATCCACCTGTGGATGCAAGACAGCAGATGCTCAGCATGCGCAGAAGATTGGCCACAAACACAATAAATCATCAAGGGTACTAAGATAATTCAGCTTCAGTATTACAAGAGTGAGCCTCAGCCATTTCCACAAAGAGGAAACCCAAGGAGTAGTGTCAATTCCTCCCTTGAGGTGGCCATGTGAAGGACACAATGTTTGTACAGCAATGCAGGGTGTCATGATCATACATTGTGGCCCTATATGCACAAGATGAGGGCAAATTGCCACACAGTGCTGGGGAAAGGCAAGAACAAGTGACAACTGAGAAAGGAAAAGTAGCTGGATCACTCCTACTTGTGACAAACAAGGGATCTTTGGTATTGCCCCATCTCTTTAGCTCAAATGCCCTTGCAAAGCCAAGGGATAAGGCTCTGAAGATGGTTGCATGGCAATCTCCACGCACAGAACTACCAGGCTGTGCTCCTCCAAAACTTTAGCCACTTCTTGCAGGGATACATGCACTGGTTGCTAACCAAGGCAGGGATGTGATCGGTTTCACACAGCTCAAAGGTCTGACATCCCCGTCCAACCCTTTTCAATAGGAGAGACAAGCTCAAAGTACAACAGGAAAAAATAAGCTGTCTTGGGGGCTTAAATCTGTGCAGTTATGCTAGAGGCAGAGTGACACCAAGCTTTGAAAACAGTGGTATAGTCCATTTTATCTGGGATCAGACTAGGAAACCAGGGCCCACTCAGATCCTGCTATATGGGAACAGCTCAGAAACAACATCTTCCAGATGGTTCCCCTCAAGCCACCACAGAGCAATGGAAAAGCAGCAAATAAGAGCTGCGGCCACCACCCAAATGCTCCATCTAAGACATGAACCCTGGCCTCTTCA
>VZRZ01008815.1:512782-580752 GCA_013398175.1 Climacteris rufus | reverse complement strand
AAAAAAAAGAAAAAGAAAACCAATACAAACAAAAAAAGCCTCCTAGATCCATTAATGAAAAATAAAGCACACGGCAAGGGGTGATGAAAACAAATAAAACTAGGGCTGTAAAATGCCTGGTATGTAAGATGTGTTGAAACTTGCTGCTGACAGCAGCTTGAGCAGACATTCACATGCAGCCGTTCATAAGACGCACAGTAATTACCTTCTCTGGAAGGCTGCATTGTGATGATTTCTTTAAGCAGAGCACTATCTCTAGCAACAGGATATAATTACAGCAAAGAATATTCCTCTTAACCTCTTTCTACCCCTCCAGCTGGTTCAGGGAGAGGATCTTGAGCCGGGGGCTCTGTGGGGAGCGTGAAAATAGTTTACCCTGCACTACTGCACTCGTTACCTAGAGTCAAGCAGGCTTCTGATGGGAGCTTGTGGCGGTGTTGCTCTCAGGAACATGATCTCTCTCCCACTCGGCTCAGGGTGAAACACTCCCAGCATTGTGGGACTTGGACAGAGCTGGCAGCAGCCATCAGGCCACTGAAGGAGTTTGGCACAGTCAGCCTGCTCTGGACTGGCACCTCTGTGGCACATAAATAAATACCAAAACCAAACATGCAAGGGAATGAGTCAGAAGCGGAACATGCTGGCAGCACTGTGAGGTGGCAGGACTTCCCACCTCCAGACTGGGACCTTGCTGGCCCCCAATACCCCACACACTGCAGAGTCCCTCTGGAGAGCTAACTTGCTCTGAAGAAAAACCCAAGGCTTCCAAATAACGACTGGTACTATGACCAGCATGAGCCGTAGTGTCTCCAGGGGATGGATGCCACTTCGTGGTGATTACCTGGCTCACCTGCAGCAGCCAAAATGCCAGAGTTGGTCCTCCCAGCTCAGTTCTCTGGCTGTTCTTCTCCACACAGAGAGGCAGCCTCCTGCAAAGAGGCACAGGAAATCCTATTGCTCATCTGTTGGATTAATTAATGTAGGGTCCAGAAGTAGAGAAAGATGCAGGCAATGACAGAGCCCTAACAGCTGCATGCTAAGCCAAGGGACTCAGTCTCTCACATTGCCTCCACCACTTCCAGTACTCACTTCTCCAGATTCCTCTGGAACAGTGAAGTGGCCAACACAGTCACTGGTGGGCAGAGAGATTTGCTGCACTAGGAAGCAGCTCACTGTGGTGAGGTCCCATTTGCAGACCAGCAGGTAGGAGGCTGTGAGCACCACAACTTGTTTTTATTTATTTGTCTTCAGTTCTAGAGGGAACAAGCAAAGGCTTAACCCCTGCCCCCATATCTCTCCACCCCAAACCAAAAATGCAGTGCTGCATCTGATCCTAGGCTCTGTTGTTACTAGCCCACACACTGATTATCTGAAAATCAACAGAGGAGCTCAACCTTCATTTTCCAAATGCAGCCACAGTAGAAGTGCTCAGAGGCTTGGGCTCTCCATGCCAGATACTGAGAGCAGAGAATCTGGGAAGCTTTCAGAGCCTTTTCTTCAAGATCCAGACAGGTTTCCATTACAAGATAGAGGATGCTTTTTGTAGATGAGAGACTGGAAACCTTCTTTTTCTAATATGAAACAACTAAAATTAAAGAATAACCAACATTTTCCTCACTGGTCTGGAAATTGTGTTACAAGTGAGAGCCAGCTTGGTGCAAGTTTGCAAGCTGTGATATCAGTAGGAGAATTTCCCTTCCCATTTACAAAAGGAAATGAATTTTGCATCCGCCGGATGGCAGTGTAGGGAGAGCAATCATATTAGTCATAGTATTATTGTTTTCCTTTTAAGCCTCTCAAAAGTGATTGCAGACACAGCAATTCATTGCTTATTAAGATCTCCCTGCATTACAACCACGGAAAAAAAATCTAGGTCTCATTAATAAACCATCTTCTAGGATCTCTATAAGATGACAGACTCTGATTAGCCAAGATCGTTCAATGAATGATTTGGCTTGTCTGACAAAGGGAAATGATTGATTGGAAAGAGCGTGCTTTAAATAGTTCACTCTTTGTAATAAAAGCAAAGACTTCAGAGAGAAACACAAATAGTAAAAAGGCAGTATTTCTGCTCCAAGAGAAGATAACTCCATGTACCAGGCTGGTGGGTGCTGGCAGCGAACACGAAGTTCACTTCAGAGTTCTGACTCTGCACGACTGAATTATTCCATGCCTGAAACAGCAACATAATCTGCAGTTTCCCTTGTAAAGCATATTGATGAGCAGAAAAGTGTTCTATTCTCAGACATAGAACAGCACTAGAACAGTTAGCATAGAACAGTTACCAATTGCAGAGAACAAATCTTTGTTTCCTGCATAGGATGAAACTCTGAGTGATGAAGCGGAATGTTAAAATCCACATAAACAATATTGAAATCCATCAATCACCAAGACGACTGTCCCAGAGTAGTAAGAACTGGGAGCAAGCAGGGCATGGGAAGCCAAGCCACGGGCCACCCTATTTCCACTAGAGGGCAATGGCAAACAAGCGACAGAAAACTGGAGGCAAGAAGTCGACTGCGAGAAACTGGTAAAAAATGGTGAAGCCGTTTTTCCCAGGGCAGGAGCCGCGGCTGCCCGGTGTGTCCCGGTCCCGGCGCTGCCGCACCTCTCCTGCAGCCCCGGGGCCGCGCAGCCCCAGCCCCAGCCCCCGGCAGGTACCGCCTGCCCTCGGCTCCGGGCTTTGCTGCGTCGCATTAGTCAGTGGAAAATATTCACAGATGGTTTTGGTCTAGAAAAGAGCCACAAGTAAGAGAAGTACTTTCAGCGGGATATATTTAAGCATCATCAAATAGGTGGTCAGATGTCGCTCTGAACAGATGATTGATCCAACCTCACACATAATTCAATTCCAGATGTTGCAGAGTGAGAAAGGGAGATGGAAAGACTTCAGCAGCCTGATCTATTTGGTTTACCAAAGAGAAGGTTTGGAGGGGATTTGATCTAAATCTATTAACATTTCTCAGCGGGGGAATGAGAGAGATGCTAAAGGACTTCAAGAATCTAATAAACAAAACTAGATCCAGAAGCTCAAATTAAAAGCTGGAAAAAATCAAACTGGAAATATGAGCATTTAAAAATTAAAACTTGCAATAATGCCAGTAGTTAATCACTTGAACAAATGATGTAGGGGAGAGTTTTATTCTCCACCCTTAGAGCTCTTAAAACAAGACTTGCTGTCTTCCTAAAACGTGCTGTAGCTTAACAGTGAATTATTAGCCTTGATGCAGACATTACAGGTACAGGTCTCATCTGAATGAGGCAGAAGGTGAGACTAGATTAGCAGAATGGTCTCTGTGTAATTACAGTCTACAAATATCAAGGCTCTTGTCACAGAGAATTGTCTTTCAGCTGTAGGAACTGACTCTCATCTTTGCAAACTCCCTTCACAGAC
Organism: Climacteris rufus; assembly: GCA_013398175.1. Taxonomy (NCBI): domain Eukaryota; kingdom Metazoa; phylum Chordata; class Aves; order Passeriformes; family Climacteridae; genus Climacteris; species Climacteris rufus. Next base: position 577,358 of record VZRZ01008815.1, on the reverse strand, counting down.
TGTGTCAACACAACAATGACATCAGCTCCCAGGACTCTGTCACACAGTCCTCAGCTAATGGGGCAGCTTCTGTTGCCCACTCATTACCTGTCTCTGCAAAGGAAAAACCACGAGCTTAAAGAAACTGCTCTCTACACCAAACTGTCCAGGATCAACATTTTGTACCATTTTGCGCCCCATCTGAAGTACTGGTTCCTGGGCTGTGGTACCAGCTGAGAAGAGACTTGGACAAGAAACGCTATGTGAGAGTGATGGAGGTGTGGGCCAGTTTCAATGTTTTGAAGCCTCCAGAGAGGCTTCCAAAAGCATCATACCATTGAAGCACCACCAGCCTCAGCCCAGCCCTTGTGATCTCCAGGAGAGACAACACCAACATAAACAAAAGCTCAGCCTTTCCCACCAGAGACATGGAGCACTGCTATTCCAGCTCTAATCTGCTTCCAACCTAAGTGAATGCCAGTGCTTCACAAGACTGGACAGTTATAAAACAGGCAGAATGTGATGACAGTGCATTGGCCTTTGCAACTACTCTGGGGCATTTCTCTGTGGAAGCAGCATGGGAAGGTGCAGGACCAAGGCAGATAGGAAGCAGAAGCTCACAGCACTCAATGCTCATGCTCCTCTGTGGAGAAAGGGCTTGTAGATGCTACTGAGTGTTTTGTCAAGGCTGAAAGGTGTTGCCAGACATCAAAGGGAGCACTCTGGGAGACAGCACAGACATGGCACAGTGCTCCAGGCAGGGCACCAAGGCCCTCTGTGCTGAAATGCAAGCTCTGGCCCAGGGGACTGCACCTGCCAGGCCTCCAAAGGTCTGTCTGCCTTCAATAGTTCCATATGCTGGGCTGACAGCTCAGTTTTCTCCACTGGAAAAAAAATACCACCAAATTAAAGCAAGATGATTTGAGGTGTAAAGGAACATAATAAGAATGTCTTTGGACATTGTACTATTTTGTAGGTTGGGATATGCCCTGCTCAAATTTCCTCCAAGCATTGCCCCCATGACTCATCTGCAGAAAGTCTCCCCTTCTCCTTCCTCCCGCTAATCTCAGTCACCTGCAGGAACCCATAGATGTCACCCCTGCTTTCTTCAGGCTTCAGTTCTCACATCTGCTCACATGTGATCTGTCTAATGTCTGCAGCCCACCTTTGATAAAGAAACCACATCTGAGGGACACAGTGTTTACACAAAGTGATCAGCAATAAGACCCCATCTCTCAAAACCAGCTTGCAACAAGCAAAGTTCTGGTCATCAACAATTCGAACCACTTTTCTGGGCAGGTCATCTCCAAAGCAGGTGGTTTGGAGTGACTCTGGCTCTTCCCTTTCCAGTGCTAAGGGCATGTGAGATGCCCCTTTATCCACACTTACACATGTATAGAAATACCATGATCCTGACAGTAAATGCTGGGACCAAGACTACACTCCTGCATTTTCCTACTCAATTTGCAGAGCAGCAGAGAGGAGGTTATGGGGCAGCAAATCTCATACAGGCAGGTGTCAGACTAACACAGTGCTGGTGGAGACAGGAAAGTGAAAGCATCTAGGTGGGAGTGGAAAGCCAAATTACAGGTCGAAGGGTTAAGAGAAGAGAGCCCATTATTCATCACTACTACTGTGTTCCAGGCATAAGAAACATTTGGAGATAATTAGTGGGAGAACAGAACAATGCACTAGAGAAAGCAACAATGCCCTGGTTCAACCCAGCAGATGAGCTCCGTGCTCAGAGCAAATTGGTCTAAAATAAGTATTGCTCCATCTCAAAACCAGAAAGGTGTGACCTACTTCTCTGACCCTGGCATCAGCTGGCAGGAAGGGAATTGACAGCATGACTCTTCATTCCCATCACTGGAGATTGAGCATATTCCATTCCATTTCAGAAATAAAAGCCAACAGCTTTTCCAGCTGATTTTGGGTAACTAATAACACAGAACTGCACTCATTAACTAAGCTAGCTTGTATTGTAAAGAGCTCCAAGGCAACAACTAAATGGACTCAATATTAACAGCTGTGATAGCGTCAATGTTACTTAGAAGCTTTAACTAATAACCTTAACATTACCAAATGTAAAGTATATTCAGTTATGAAACTATTTAAAGGGATTTTTGTGAGAATTTTTCTTCCCAAATAGTAAAACTGTGGAAAACAGAGACTACAGCACTTGAATGCTAGGCTCTATGCAAGATCTGAGAAGCACTTGGGTCCCCCTGAGATGAGCATGCCCAGAGAATCATAGTTACTCAACTGCAGTTCTGAAAGTTATGCCAAGCAAGAGAATAGAGAACTAGTCCTTGTGTTGGAGGACTCCACAGATCTGGATTCCCATCTTCTGCCAGAAACTCCCTGCATCTCAGAGCGTATCTGGTACAACATTATAGATCCTGGGGAGCAGACATTGGAAGAGACGACTGAACTGAGGATACTGTGCTCCCAAAAGAAGTGGAAGAAGCCTGATGACAGTGTATCTTTCTGTTGCCAGATGATCGAATCAGTTGTTGCAGAAACCTGGATATATTCCCTATGCTGTCCACATCAACTGGATAATAGTAATGTTTTTGAAAGCAGCTTCCTCAGTGCCCATACCAGCTAAAAACTGGCTTTGGAAAAGGAGCTTCTTCATCCCCACTTTGTCTGATGGTTCCAATCACAAATCCTGTGGAGAAGGGACTGGCTAAGGCTCAGCCCCTCAGTATGTGAACATCACCCAGCACTTGGAAAGGCAGCATCAGTTTTGGCCTTTTGCAGCCAAGACCACATCAAAGGCAGACTTGGCATCTTCAACGTGGGATTTAGCAATAAGAAGGTGTTTCAGTGACATCTGGAAAGAAAGCTCTCTGATCATGTAGTAAGGCTGGGTTGAAAGATTTTAATACTGTTTTACTAAGACCAGCCTTTCCACGTGGGAAAGCCATTTACTCAATCTCTTCTACTCTTTTCTGCCTTTACCTGCTCCAACAAGATCAATTGATGCTTCTTATGTGAAGTGTCCCTTCCTGCAAAAGCAGAAAATGATTTTTGGTTATGGACTTGGCCTGAGCAGCAAGTCAGCTGCAAAATGAGTTTGTCCTGAGATCAGAACCTTGGAGAAGAGTGGGAAGCATTCACTGCCACAACGTTGTAATGGAAATGGATACCTTTCAGTAATTCTGACCTAAGCTATCTCTTCCTTTCAACAGTCTTTTCAGGCACCTTGAATAACAAGAGAGTATATTAATGCCAGTTTTTTTATCAGTGATATTGGCACCTCCGGCATTTCTCCATTCTCTTACTGGTATAAATGGTCACCTACCTTCCAGTCACTTTAACCTTCACTAACTCAAGATCATATAGGTACTTGTTTTCTTCTCTTTAGGATGACAAATAGGAACATGACAAGTTTTTCAAAAAGTATCAAGAAGGGAAGCAATAAGAAAAAAGAAAATGAGCTTTTCTCAATGGACAACATTTCATGGATGGTATCTCAGGCTGATATTCAGCTGTTTCGTATATAATGGTTTTTCCAAAGCAGCTAAACCTGATGCTCCAGTATCTACTTCTACATTTTCAAATGGCTTTAAGACCTAAGAATTGTCAGGAATGGCAATAGATGTTATTCTTGTCTCTGCTAAATCGAGGGTGCCACCTGCAAAGATTCTTAAGTTCAGAATATTTACACTCCCAGACAAGAGTGCTGTGCCACCTATTAGACTGAAGAGTTGTCATTTACCACATGCTAGGATTCTCTTAACTAGAAATAGGCTCTGCAGAGAAGCACCAAGTTGCAGCATAAAGAAGAGCTTTGGCAACAAACTTTATTGTTTACTTTAAAGGAATTGCTAGCAGAGACCTTTAAAGTGAAACCAATAATGATTCAAGTTCCCATCTCTCCTTGCCTGCTCTGAACAAGTCACAGATACACTGATATCTGTTATTATCATCATCATGTCTAACCAAAGAAAGTAGTAATGACTTCCAAAATGCATCCAGAATTTGTAATCAGTAGGTCTCTGAGCACTTTTCAGAAAGGACAGTATAATTATTTCAGTTTTATGAGCAATTATCTGCATTTTAATAGTGGGATAACTAAGGCACAGGAAAAGAAATTAACTTGCTCAGTTGGCCAATGAAATGCCAAGAAACAGAGTGAGATATCCTGAATCTCCATCAAGTGCCTTCCAGATAACACTCTTGCTAATACAATCAATTAGAAACATTACATATCACCCATCTTCAAAGAATATCAGAAACAGTGAACCGCCCTGTGGATCTCGGTATTCCATTGCGTCATCTGCTTTGATCATCTCTGCTCTGTGCCTATAACTCATGTAATCAATAGTTACCATTCTAAGAGGAGTGAGATAATTGACTTATCTAGCAATCACTTCAGGAAGATTATTATTAGAAATAGGTCTGCATTCTAACTATACATGTGCCTCTAACTATACATGAGCTAGGCCAAATCCCAGCTCAATGTGCAGGGATGCTGGCACTGAGGCCGGCACAGTCCAACTGCTTGGGCACCTGTCCTGAGTGCACATAGCTCATGTGCACCACTGTGCTGCACCTCTCCCAGCCTGGCCAGGGCTTCTTTCCAGCAGCCCATCACCCCCACCATCACTACAGCCTGACCCCATGTGTACCTTCACAGTCCCTCAGTCAAATCCCAGAAGCTGGAGTAGTTTTCTCTGCACTCATGAGAACATGGACCTTCTATGGCTTGGTCAAACACTCCTGGTTAAAATAAGGGAGTGTTGCAAGACAATAGTAAAGTAAACCTGACAATAAAAGACCACAGTTAAAATACAACTACTCCAGCTTCATTTCCAGAAAATAAGTTCAATGTTAAATGTGTAGGTGATGCCTTCATAGAAAGCCATTAACAGTAGTTTTCTTTGCATACTGTACTCCATAGTAGCCAAATAAAAATTACTAAATCAGCCCATAACCTATTTTCTATCTGGCTAAAATAAATAATTTAAAAAAAATTATCCATGTCTCAACATATCTCATGCCAACAGGTTACAACAAGGTAGCCATGACATCCTCACTGACAGTCTGCCATAGAATTCATCACAAGGAAAGGCCTAAAAGCTCTGAGTAAGCAATATTTCAGTCATCAAAAAAAAAAGCATTGAAAACTACCAAAACAATCTCAAAGGTCTTGAGTTGCTACAACAGAACCTCAGGTGGAAGCATGGAAAGCCTCATGGGTTACTACAGTCATTTGGTGGTTAAGTTTTTAACTTACATGGATTCCTTGTTGTACCTGTATTATTTAGATTTCCTGACACTACATAAAATTTAGAGCAATGTTAAACAAAAAAAAAAAGGAAAAAAAATCTGTCTGATTCTGCATGAAGCATTACTATTGACAGCTGACACAAAAGGCAGAGTTGGAGGCAAAAAAAAGCATGGAGCTACTGCTAATCTCTCCTGAGCTATAATGCGTAAGAGGTGTGTAAAGGCCCTGCACCTCATATGTTCCTCTACCTAGAAAGCCCACAAGCTTTAACATTAGTGTCCCTTCATGTCAGTAGCAAAACTCAGAATGAGGAGCATTTTAGATGGTTTCAGCCTCCCTAACATTCCTTCTGCACAGCTCTAATTTGACTTTATTTATGTCTTCCTCAGAAGAGATAAAGTGGCCTTCCACAGAGAAATGCAAAGCAAAGGAACTAGACAGAAAGGACTGTAATTAACAGATATTTTTTCTACTCAGTAAGGACTCAATTCTGCAAGTTATATAGAGATGCTCTATACCAAAGCACCTCTGATCTGCCTCCCACCATTGGATTCAAAGGCAGTAAATACTGACTTTCTCACATAATCATTACACTGATTTTTAACCAACTACTAGTCTCTAAAATGAAAGCTCAGTTATGAGTGTTTACATGTCTGATTTCGTACATTCCTGTTGTTGACTCATATAGACAGAGTATTATGTGGCTGAAATCTCCAGACTAGTTTTTGGGAGTATGTAGCAAGCCTGAATTGGCAAGATCCAAACCTAAGCACAAGGAACTTGCCTATCGGGGTGTGCTGCTCACAGCACAGTACAGGCTATGGCACAGCAACAAAGAGCCATTAATTAGACAGCACTGATCCCATGGGTTTAGCTCCATTCCGCTATACATCACATGTTCTGAACTGTCAAATTCAGTGATAATTATTTCCATCCCCCCTTTGTCTTTTGGGTACAATAGCTCATGGACAAGCACTAATGGCAGCTTATGAATATCCCTGCTGATAAACATGGCTCTCTTGAGGTGGTGTTTTGGAACAGCAGTCTCCAAGACAGAACTAAAGATCATGTTCACATTATCACAGATTAGTAGTTTTCAATGCAACTTTTTTCCTTCCTGAAAGCCTCTATGCCCATCCCTTAGACTGGCACAGAAACTAAGGACACAGCCATGCAAGGTGCTTAGCAACTTCCGTCTCAGTGAAGGCAGAAAGAGTTTAAAGCACTTAGAAGTGAGTCCTTAATATAACTGATTGACAAATAAACAGTAGTAATTGACCAAGCACATCCCAATATCATCCTTGTATGTTTCCATATTACAATCACCACCATCAAAGAAGGTTTTTCAGCTGGTCACTGCAAAGTAATTTCAGTCTCCTCTACTGTACTCTGCTTACAAAACATAAGGGAATAAACCACCACCAATATTACAAATTAGATGGCAGCATACGTTAGGAATTTGCTGCAACTCCAGCCCTCAGTGACTAGCACAGCTTCAGATGTAAACAAACAAAAGCTGCAATTTGCGCCAACTGTTTACTCTGATTTTAAATCAGGGTTAGCTTTGCCAGTACAAATTATGCCTCCCTTTGTCTTCAGGAAAGCTGGCCATAGATTAGAGGAAGTGAGACAATTTTTTTGTGTTAAATGAGGTGTCTGATTAGATCGATTTTTTTTTTACCAGCTTTTACTTCTCCATCAATGACCAGGGATTTCACAATATTTATTACATCTGCTGTCTTCCAACATCACTCAAACATAGCTTTAGTCTGTATCCTCGCTAGAAGTTAGGAAGACAGAGATTGATCTGCTGGTGCAAACGACAGCATGAATGCCAGTGGATGAGATCAAACTACTGGGCACTTATTCACCCTATTAATGTAAGTCATGAAACTCCAATTCAAATTTGGGGTCATTAAAGCAGAGTGCTTATGATTTTCTTGGCGGTATAAAAGCTGAGTATTCCAGATGAGATTCCAGCTCCCAGACAATTCCCAGCATGGATGGACTAACGAGCAGTGAAAATAAACTGTTACTGGCTTTGCTTACCATAGTAATGAAGAACTTCCTCATGGGATGCTGCTTTGCACAAGGGCTTGCACAGAGACTGGGTTTGGAAGCCACAGGTGGGGACTCCCAATCCTGAGCATGGGACTCCCAATCAAGTGTGAATCTGAAGCTTTCCCGTTACCATCTTAGTCATGTTTCTCTTCCAGTTGCTCCATCTGGAACTCTTGCTTGTTTTTGCCATCTGACATTTCAACAGCCTAAAAACAAGCAAAACAACTCCTCTAAACAACCAAAATGTTTGATCAGATCCTTTATATAAATGAAATGCTCGTGTATGCCAGGCATCTGAACTTGGTAAAAATAAATGAGTGCTTCAAACCCACTATTGTTCTCAAGGTCCCTGACCTTCAAAACATCATTCTATTCTATTTGTAAACAACACAGACATGACAGAACATGTGAATACCACTTCACCCTTTGGTAACTGTATCTATCCCGAGACCTCAAATTGTTCTGCAAATATTAGCTAAGACTCTCCTGACTCTAAAGAACTCCTACTCTTCTGCAAATATTAGCTGAATCTCAATCTGCACCACTTTGCTCATGGGAGGCCAGTGCTGTTCTCCAAGTTCAGAAAGGTTGAACACTCTGACTAAGGTTATTCAAGAGTTCTGTAAAAGACTCAGGCAACAGAAATACAAGTTTATAAGACCTCTAAGTATGCCTGGACCTCTGGAAGTTTGTCCAGAGTATCATCCAAACCTGTGTGCTACTTTTGGCAACTCTACTAACACCAGACCCCAACATAAACCAATCCAGATTTCATTTACACAAGAGAAAGCAACGGGGGAAAACCAGAACATTGGCTTAACCACTCATCTTCCCTCTACCTTTTCAAGCCTCACAGTCATTTATCCTTTTGTGCAGTTAAACCAAGGAACAAGAGGCCTCAGTCTGCATTTAGCAAGGAACCAAACGAGGCAGGAAGAGTGCACACCACACAGTTAAACACGGTGGGGATGAACTCAAGTTGAACTCACCCAGGTTTCAGGCAAAGAGCAGCTCAGCACAGCTGCACTGGTACAGCTGGACCAGTTCCTAACCACAGATGTACGAACACAAAGATAAGGCCATAGTAGCTTCCATATGGTAAACAGCCTGAACTTCCTAGGAGGGCTCATTGGAAGCAATTCATTTCCAAGGCACAGAAAACGTGCTTGGCTTTGACTCACACTCTCTCTTTTGCATCTTTTGAAAAACTGGTCATGGACATTTATTTAATGGAAGTTTTCAACACATCTTGTTAAAGGCCATCACTCCAAGCTCTGGCCAAAACTGCAGCTTACTTTGATTTTGATTCCCTCTGGACTATGCTTCCATCAGAGGGTAGGAACACCTTCCCTCTATGTTGCTTTGGGTCACCCAGACTTCCTAAGCAGCTCATCTACTTCAATATTAACACAAGAAGAAGGTAACAGCAAAGCTAGAAGCTCATAGTCTGCACATTGCAGAGTTGAAATACATAGAAGAGTTTCCAAGTATGCTTTTATTGCCTGGACATAACAATTTATTCCATTAGAGAATCAGTTATCTTCCTAAAGTAGGGATACTACTCTATATTAACATAAAATTGTACCCAGTCTCAGACGATAAATACAATGTTCAGTCTATAATTATAGATAATGTGTAAGGTTGGGGGTTTTTCCTCAAGAATTTTTATGCAGTCTTCAATTGCATTGAACCTAAGTTGAAAGAGTTGATTGATGTTGACACAGGAGAAAGCAATGACAACAGCAGTCAGTATGAAGTTAAAATTCTCCAGGGGTTACTTTTTTGTTGGCTAGAAGGGGCCAGTTCCACATGGGTGTTGGCTTTTGGCCTTTTTACAACATATTGTTGACTCTTGGAGTGCACTGTGACCATTACACAACACTAATAATGAGTATTCCCAGAGCCTTCTAAGCATTCCAGGAGCAAAAGGAGAAGGTCAATGAAGAGCTTCATGACAGCCTAAAAGCAGTATCTGGTTCCCTTGGTATGGAAAAATATATCACTACAGTGCACTCAAAGCCACAGGTAAAATGCAGAGAAAAAATGAGAGCTAGGAGCCAGAACCAGCCAGAAAAATTCAGAAGGAAAACAAAACCTGCACCATTACCTTGGGGTTGGGTGAGAAGGTCCAACACAGGTGAAGTGATAGATTGTTTCCCTGAATGTCTGCAGCCCATGACTGGGTACCTTTCTGGAGGTACAACAGAGGTCCCCACTTTTGGCAGAGGGGGAACCATGGCGATTTTGGTGGCATGACTTAGAGCTGATCAAACCAGAACAGCCCATTTCAGCCTCCAAAGCAGTGGTTCAAAGTGGGGAAGAAACAAAACCCCAAGAGAGGTCTGAAACCCACTTTCCTTACTCTGTGATTCAAACTGCTAGAAGGAAGAGAGTTCTTTAATCAATAGAAGTGATTTTTGAATCAGCAGAACTGGTGCATAGGCCAAAAGGGTTGAGAAACACTTCCGCTCTTCGTAAGAGTCCTGCAGGGCCTCTTCTAAGAGGTCTGCTGGAGGTCATGCTCAGGCTGGTAGTGTGTTCACTTCCAAGCTACTGTTGGCTATTCTGGGCCATCACTGCACCACCACTGTCTCAAATCTGGGTATGTGGTCAAACACTGCACCCTGAAACGGTTACCCATCTTCAGCCTCTCCAAAGGCTTGAAATGCTGCTGAGGCAACACAGTGGGTAAGAGCCTCACAATCCTGGAGAACTTCCTTTTTTTCAAAAGTAGGTTAGTAAAGTGAATCTGCCTCCTGTCTGAATAGGCTCCTCCAACCTCTCCCTGGCTAAAGAGCTACTCTCAAAGCTCCTCTTAGCTGGTATGATGACAAGTCTCCATCTACCTGTGCTGCCCTACTGCAGATGGTATAGCAGAGTGCCCAGCTGGAAATACCCTGGCATAAGGCACAGGGAGGAAGGCAGATAAGCTGGTTGCTGTATTGCTCTCCCCTTCAAAGCACAGAGCCCCCTGTGTGACTCCCTGAGCTGAACTGGCTCTACAGGCTCCAGATTTGCCAGCTGAGTCCCCCACCATCCTGTGCCCACAGGTTACAACCAGCACTGACAAGAGCCCCCAGTACCATGGGCAGGTTCCCATTCTGCAGAATACTCTATATATGTGAGCTAAGACACTCCCTGCCCTGAAAAAGCAATATTTAGGCAGAAAAGAAAAACAAGAGAAAAGAAAAGGGGCAGCCTTAACAAGGGCATACAACCTGGCCTTTTATTACACAGCAATGCACAGTTTACCACCAATGCTGCCACTGGTATTTCTGACTGACCAGTGGAGCCACAACACACCTGGTGTGTCTGGTGCTTCCCATAGGCCATGTGTGCATCCATGGAGAGCCTGGAGCTAGGCAACCTCATCTTTGATGCTGGGTATCATGAACAGAGGATCTGCTCTTAAAAAGGTGTCTTCATACCTATCCACTTACATCACACTATAGACTTCTCTGTAAGCAAGAGCAATTGCATAACATTCCCATCTTCACTCTCCTGCTCCCCAGCCAGCCAGCCAGGAGGTCACATCCCCTCTAACAACTACTTTGCTTTGCAGCTCACTCCTACTCATTTCAAAGGAGATGCCAGTGTTGCATTCTTTTCATAGAACCCCAGGGAAGTTCTAACCTCAAAATTAAGCAAAACAAAGTCCTTTGAATGTTTTCCAATTAACCTAAGATTGACACTAACACTTTTCATGTTCCTACTATTTGAATAACTGGGTTTCTCCTGCATGCTGCAGTTGCCAGGCCTTTTGGACCATCAAAGATCTAAGTAATTCCTTTCCCAAAGATCACTCTGGTTTTAAAACTCAGAGACCCTTTTCTGCTAAATTGACTCTGGGTTGTGTAATTTAGTGGAAGAGAAGCCTTGCAACAGCATAAATCCAGGGCAAATATCAAAGAAGAGACAGTGTGGCAAGTTTCTCATATACTAGCAATGAGGGCAAGTTAAAACTGCTGAAAGCCTTCAGGGTTGCATTCTGCTCCCAGTCTCACAGCATAAATATCCAGAGAAATCGATACGACAGAGGGTTAGTTCTGACTGTCTAGAGCCAGAAGAGAGGGTAACTGCAATGCCACAAAAAATGTCAGCATTCATACGAGATGCTGGAGATAGCAGGCACTGTCCCATTCTGGGGCTTGCAGAAGCATGCTGGCCTTCAGGGGCCTGCAGGCACCATGGCTCTTTAGCCAAACTTTCTTTGAGTTAATGGTGATGCTGGAACACAGGAACCCTCTCACTTGGCTAAAAGAAGCAGTTCTGCCAGCAAAGTTTCAGGCAGCTTCTCTGCAACCTCAAACAGAGGGCAGAGAAGAATCCTAAGACAGTAAAAGAGCAGCACTGCCTGCAGATACACAGACACACAGCACGCAGGGAGCAGCCAGCACTTTAGAGACAAAGTGTTTATATCCTTGGTCGCCCACTGTTGCTTAGGTAAGGCACATCTAAAAGCTATTGGGCAGATTGCCAATGTGTCCCAACTGCCGAGGTGGGGAGTTCCTGAGCACTTTCTGTCCATTAGCTTGCAAATGTCCCTCTGAAGAAGGTAAAATATTGTCGCCCACACTTTATAGAAAGGAAAAGTGAGGCACAGAGGGCCAAGTATCCAGCTTGTCTCTCTCTGCTTTCTAAACCATAAACAACAGTAATTCTTCCCGCAGTTACTGGAAACAACAGGCTCTGTCAGGAAAAGGGAAGCTGCCCCTTGCCTGGAACCAAGTGCCAAAAGCAGTTGGAGGTAGCAGCCTGCAGCCTATGCAGTGCCTGACATGGTTTTACCCTGAGAACTTTTCCTCCAGCACATCTCTGGGGTCCTTGTAGTCACAAAAGCATTCTGTGCTCTGTATGCTCAAGGAGTTCACCTTCAATAAATAATCCGAACAAAGGGAGTTAGTGCTGGCACAGTTGCACAGGTTGCTTCAGGGAGAGTTTGCAGCAATGTCAAACTCACCTTTGCTGGTGGCTGCTACCACTTCCTGGGAAGGAATCCAGCCCCCATAGGGGAACACTCAGTAGTATCAAGAGCCAAGAGCAATTTCATCCCCATTAGTTAAGATCAAATATAAAGGACACATTCCAGTACATAGCAAGCAGTCATTGCCTCCTTGAAAGACAGTTAAGAAAGACCTGGGGTTTAGGACGCTTATATGACAAAACAGAAATATGGAAAAAAGAACATTTTTTTTTTCAGAATAATTGCTGGGTAACATTGCTCAGACAGCACCAGTAGCACTCAGATTACTACCTGGAAAAATCCTGGGTCAGAGGCATATTGTTGACCCAATCCAGAGAGCAAGCAGAGCCCCATGGACAGCACTGACGAGGATGTTGAGCAAAATGGCCTACAGCATCCTTTCTGGTTTTAATAAAATGAAGTGTCATTCATTCTTCCTGTTGTGGGAAAATAACAGATCATTCTGAAGGAAGAGCAGACTTATGAGTGTTGGGTCAATGTACCAGGCTGAAGCTGTCCAGAGAATGCTGTTCAGTTTACAGGTGTACAACAATAGGCTTCAGCAGCAGAAGTGGTCCTTCCCAACACTCAGTTTAAGAGGATGAAAGAAAAGATGCATTCACTTCACAGCCCTTGAGAAATTATTGCAGCCCTATGGAAATGTGTCAAAACGAAGATGAAACTTAGTCAGGGTCACAAATATCTAGAAGAAGAGTTGTCAGCTTGTCTGTGAATGCAAGTTTCCACTCAGGCTAGCCCAAAGCTGATGGCAAAGGCTCTTTATTGCCCCCAGCTGTGCTGCACCCCTGGAACCAGCCCTGGGGCAGCACAGAGTCTGCCTTCATTTGGGCCAGGTCAGAAGAGAAGAGCTGGTGGAGGGTACATGTAAGGATGGTGGATGTTCACAGAGCAGGCATAAGGGACCCAGAAAATTCCTGTCTGACTTTGGCTCTCCCACAGATGCTCTGCATGGCCTTCTGATAAACATCCCCCTCACCTTCTTTCTCCATCCTCTTCTCTGAAAAGTCCTTTATTTCTCCACACGAAAAATCTCAGAAATAAAAGAACTTTTACCTCTTCCATGAGCCAAATACACCAGTGATAGCAAAGCATGTAACAAAAATTATATTGCCTGAAGAAGCAATAGTTCTCCCTTAAGATCCACACCACCACCATGTTCCTGCTACAGTTTCTAGTTCCTGGCAAAACCTGGATCAGAAAACAACTTCACTGCTAAACAAGTGCTAGTAGAAATAAGTAAACAGCCGTGCACTCCGTCATATTCCCTGAAAGACTGAGCATGCCAGCAAAGGCAGCACAGACTCTCAGAGCAGTAAATAACCAAGTAGGCAGAGCAAACAAACATTTAAAACTCCATATGCCAGAAAACCTTTCTTTGGAATGAAAGGGTGAAAACAGTTTTGTCAGAAAGGAGGAAGTTTTCTTCCCTTCTCCCCACTTCCCCAGCCCTTCCTTCCCTTGTTTACTTTGTTTCCCTGTTTTGAACCAAGTAAAAGAAACTTTAGTATTTGTGGAACTGGCCTCTTTCTGTTTAGCTCCAGCTGTGCCCACAGCCTGCATACTGGTTTGGTAAAATTTGCCCAGTCTGACAAAGTGGTTTCTCAAGCTTGAAATAAAACCATAGTGATTTTTGCACGACTAAAATGACTGGCCCTTGACAGGACTAGCAATTGTCTATGAACTCCAAAGGAAAAGCTCGTTGCATGGTACACAAGCATACTCAGCACAGCAGCATGGAATGGGGATGCAGGGGCTTTCTGCTTTTGCTCTGGCTTTTCAGCCTCTTTTGAAATATGGCAGCATGGAGAACTACACAGCAAAAGACCTCAAAAAAGTAAATCCCCAAAAACCCCACAGCTCAGAGGATTTTTACCTGTCACAGATATGGAGTTGGAAGCGTCTCTCTGCTAGTCTCTGGCCAAGGAAGAAGCAGCATCCAAACTCAAGAGGAAAAGCTCTTGCCAGGAACATCAACCATGAGACTTCTTGGGGGAGAGGGGCTCCTGTGGTGGTCCCCATCACCCCATCACAGGGTAGCTGTGCCTCTTTCTTTATGGTGAATACTTGCATACATAGACCTGGAGATGTAGAAAAAAGCAATCAGTTTCCTTATGTTTGATTTAGTAGTGGCTGCTTTGGGATCTAACATCCAGCTGTTATCAGTCAGGGTCTGAGGCCTGCAACTGTGTTACCAGGTATCAGAGAGTCCCCTTGGGCAGGGACTGTGGGAACAGATGCTGACCTCAGCCAGGCAGCAGGAAAACAAGCCTCAGCACAAAAGGGCAGGACGCCACGAAATAAGACTCCTTGAGAAAGGAAACAGGGAGAAACCAAAGCTGAAATCTTGATGCTTCTAGGAGACATGGAGAGGGATAACTGAACAGGATGAGACATGGCCAGCACAGGGTTGCACAAGGACAGGCTGAGGGTATGAGCAGAGCCAGCAGCCTGGGCCAGCTGGGGAAGGAGCAGCAACACCTCTGCTGCAACCAAGGGCTGCTTCCAGGGCGGCAAGCAAAACCTGCGAGTGCCAGCCACACTGCTGCTTTCTGTTTGTCTGCTCACTGAGGTCTGGCAGACTCCCCTTCCATGTCTGCCTGGTCAGTGCCCAGCACAGCACCAAGGGCCTCTCAGTCCTGATTGAGGGGAGAGAACAAACCTTTGCCTGGGATGAGGCTGACACAGGGAAGGAAGGTAGGTGGCAAGCTCGACCTGCTTTCATGTTTTTTTCATATTGAACATTTTGGAAGGAAAGTTTGCCTCAGATTGAGCCTCTGTCTGGGATTAATTCAGCTCAAATTTGTAGTCACCACAGGCAGCAGGGAAGCTGCAATAGCTATTAGAGAACAAGCCAGAGAAGTAAAAGCAAGCAGGGACAAAGAATAGCCCTTGCCCTCCCCCCAAAAAAGAAAGGAGGCACAAGGATCCAAATTAAAAAGCAACTACTAGTGGCCAGTGGGCTGGCCAGCAGCAGGACAGCTGCCTAGCCAGGGTCTGGCTGCCAGAAAGCAGCTTTGGCACAGGAACGTGGCACACCCTGCTCTGGTGTCCAGGCCCCAGCTGAGCAGTCCAGAGCTGACTGGGAAGGCTGGTGGAGCCGGGAGCTGCAGGGAGGGAGAAAGGGGAGAGGAGTCCTGCCCCTGCTCCCCATTGCTGCTCTGCCAGAGGGAAGCGGCCAGGTCACCTCCCGCTGTTGCTGCTGGCCAGATGCCTCCAAGCTGTTGGTGTTGGTCGTTCTTTGGTTGGGGGATCTGAGTGGCCAAGATACCCAGAAAGAACAAACTGCAAAAAGAAATGAGGCCATTGCGTGGTGGAGACAGGGAAAAATGCAACGAGATGGGTCAGCAGGCAGCAGTAGCACACCCTGGACGGCTGAGATTCTTGCTGCCCTTGCAGGCATTGCCAGAATCTCAAGGAGACGGCGATCCCGTACCTGAAGGCTGGAGGTGGTTTCCCATCTGCTCCCCTTGGCACGGCGCACAGCGCCCGGCGCCCGCGGTCCCTCCCCGGCAGCGCCGTCGGACGGGAGGTGGCAGCAGACGGCCACCGACAGCATCTCCCGGGGACACCCGGTACCCGCCGGAGAAACCCTCCCGGCTCCCAGGGCCTGGGCAGGGCTGGCAGGAGGTGCTCACCGAGAGCATCCGTCTCCCCATCCTGCCCGCTGGCTCCGAGCCCCCATCCCATTCCTCACACGCCACGCCCTGGAAGTGCTTTGCCACAAGTTGAATTGTTTGAAAAACAGCCTTTATCGAGAAAACAGATGGCAGCAGCTAGGAAGCTCTGATTATTATTGATTAATGCAGGATTACAGTTGGCAATAGGACATATTGGGAGCAGCAGAAATGAAGATATTAGCCAGTCGTTCAGGTTGGAAAGGAATTCTAAGATCACAAAGTCCAACCTTTAACCTAACACTGCCAAGCCCACCACTAAACCACGGCCCTACGCACCACATCTACAGGTTTTTAAGAAGAGTTCCAGGGAAGGAGGAAGACATGCTATCCAAGTCTCAACATGCTCTCAACACTCAAGAATCATGCTTAAATAGCATCACGATACACAAATGTTTGGCCCTTGCATAGTCTGCCAGCCTTCACCAGAATAAAACTTTTTCTGAAGTTCAAAAGAAAAAAAACAGTAACTGGAATTATTGTTGTGGTGGCTTTGCAGGGCCAGTTTTTTTGGTAGTGGGGATTACAATTACTAATTTCCATGTCCATCGGCCGTCTTGGAAAATACCAATGGTAAATCAGACCAGCTCAGCTGAAATGGGCAGTCCCAGCAACCTGTCCCCTCTGTATCCCTAGGGCTACCTTCCTCAGACCAATAAAAACCTGAAAAACAGCTGGATTTTAGAGCTCCTACAGGTCATCTCTCCAGAGGAAACATGAGGGTTTGGTAATCATGGACGGAAACACAGACACAAAGAGTGTAGGTACCAGTACAAGGAACGGACTGGGACACCCTGTCAGCCAAGCCCTACCTTTCATCCCATCTCCAGAGTCTGGTGCACAGGTCTCTCTGGTCTCTGTCCCCATTCAGATGCCCATGTCACACAGCCATCCTCCAGGCAGCACACCACTGGCTTAATTTTCTCCTTTACCCATGAGTGAAACTTGAACTTCAAAGTGTTGATGTTTGTCAACCATCCTTTTTTTGTGTGCCAGACCTCACTTCTGTCACCTGGTGTCTGCCCTTCCAACAGGAGAGGTTCACACACAGTTGTCTGCCAGAAGTGGCAGCAGAAACCAGCAGGCAGCTTCCATAGCCTCTTCCCAGAAAAAACATAACTGGTTCCTAGGAGAACCCCTTAGGAGATATAATGGATTGTAGAATGCAGTACTGAATGGGAACTCAAGGAGTCACTGACACCATCCCCAGTATCTCAAGCCTTGATTATATCCACTTAAAGAATTTCTGGTGTGGTTTTCTGGGAGTTGAGCTTGGGTTTTTTTGACAGGTCAAGTGTGTGTATTTGTTTTGTTTATTTTTTGAGATCTCGAGCAAGGAAAATTGTATAACCTTGTCAAAAACCCATTAAATATTAACTCCTCTTACCCTCAGAAAATATCATCACATGTCTAGGCTTAATCACATTTTCTGTCCTAAGGTAAGCTCAAGACTTTTGGCCCTATCCACAGGCAATAAAGATGTTTCCTCTTCACAGTACCCGTTTACATGTTTAAAGGCTATTCACAATGCCCTTTCTCCCCACCTGCAGAAGAACCCTTCAGGCAGAGACCTCCTGATAGAACAGCAACTCAAATTTATTGGCTTTTATAAATAATTTCAAATGTAACAAAGATGGGGAAGCAGAGGGACACATCTTGAACCCAGCAGCTACTCAGTAGTAATGGGAGTCACATACTCCAAAAGTGTGGTTTATTCTGTTTGCTTTTTTTTTTTTAAAACAGATGTAAAATCTGTTTACTGAAGACTGTATCAAAGTGGTAGAGGTAGACTTGCCTGTTTTACAGGTTACTATGGAGACATCTTTCCCTTCATTACTCTGTAAACAGACCATGTTGCACAGAAGTGAGAAGTTCTTATTTTTGGCCATTCAAAAATTGCCTGTGATTAGAGCATTTCATGTGCTATGAACTAGTAAATATCTCTGGGTAATTCACTTGCTTTATCCCAAGTGTGGCCAAGGAGAACCAAACTGACCAAGGACCAAGAGATGAAGGCCAAAGAAACATTTTACAGCATTAGAATTCTACTTCTGAAGTCCCATCAGAGAACCAATGGCTTCACTTGCTGCTAAGTTCACAAAATCTTTTCTATTTGTCCCCAGAATAACACAGGCAAATCCCATCAAGAATAAATAAAATAACCCTTTCTTCTCAAGCATGTTTCTAAGAAATTATTATGAATTACTGTGCACAGTATCAGAGTATGAGAATGAAGAATTTTTAAAAATCTGTACCAATAGCATCAGCCTTTGACTTCCAATGGCTTTCAGGTCATCACTACTATATATTGTTGTTTTTTTTTTTCCTTTAGGTCATTACAAGTAAACTAACAGCCCTTTTCTGTAATTAATACCATGGCAACATCATTATCTATGGTCCATGTGTCTCCAAAAATAAGCCTTCAACTTCGCCCTTTTTTTTTTTCACCAGCACTCTCCAAATGCCCAGAATGCAGTACCCATCCATCCTGGCCCTTCATATGCCTTCCTCTGTACCAACCTCTTGACAGTTCACTACAGTTTGCAGAAACTACAAGAATTTTTATGTATTTCTATTGCTGAAACCACAATTTTCTTTCTGTGAAGCTTTCCCAGAAATCAGAACTAGAAATAGGACAGACAAAACTACAGCAATGGGTGAGGACAGAAACCAATTAAGAAAAGGTAGCAAAAGATCAGCAGGGTAGAAGACAACCCATTGTAAAAGTGCCTCTGGCAGGAAATTTGAGTCAACCAAAACCTGAGTCACAATCCAGGTATCCAGCATTCCTGTTGCACACATGGACAAAAAGACAACCTTCTTTTGGAGAGACAGCCACAAACAGTGCTCCCACGTAACCTGGGGACACTCAGGAACACAAAGTCCAAGCACTTTTGGTCACCAGAAGTGCTCAGCTCACCAAGCAGTGACCAGCAGGGACAGGACAGAGGAGGTTTCTGTCACACACCATGAGGACGCTACATATTGGCAGACCAGACCTCTTGCTTTTCATGACAGGGAGGGATCTAAGATATCTGAAATGATCTCTGCCAGACTGAATCCACAAGCATTTGAGGTCTGAGTGCTACAGGGACTTCCCCAGTACACAGTGGCATCAGTGCCAACACAGCCTTGTGCAGAATCTCACAGGTCTTGTCTGTCCTTGTCATGGGGTATGGAAGCACGTGAGCAGAGAGGAATGTAGTACAGCTTAAGGCCTCTGGTGATGGAACCTGAGGATACAGGAAAAACCCCCAAAAAATGCCTCCCCAAAAAAGAGCATTCCCTTCTTCCTTTTCCAGATTCATGGAGTGTCTGCTCAGTTATTTACTTTGCAAAACCACAGTTATTCCAATGCTACTTTTTTTTTCTTACATAGAAATATGGATGATTACCAGAAAAACAGATAATTGGGATGGAGCCCGGTTGGATATCAGTGAGGCAACTAAGTGAGTATGCATGTGGAGGAGGAGTAGAGAGAGTTACACATTTAGGAATTGTCTGTTGTCACATTTAGGATAAACATGACAAGCAATAGCTGCTTGTCCTCCTGCTACTGAGGACAAACTAACCACTCACAGTCAGGAAAAAATTGACATCCGGATTTTCTCAGAAAGAGGTTAAAAATCTGAAATAGGAAGTTACTTGGAAATACTCCCTTTTCTACCCATATTCATATAAGCACATAAACATACAACTTGATTCTTAAATTTCATCATTTGTTCAGATTTTAAACCTATGCTAAATACTCTCTTAAACCACATTTTTATCTTCCTGGATTAAGTTTGGATTAGTCATCTCCCAGGGGAGATGAGATGTCTCTTGTTCCATCAGCTCTTGTGATGGAGATTACCCTAATTTTCACTAGCCACAAAAAACAAATTCTGCTGTAGCCTAAAGCTCAAAATGAGACCTTTCCAGGTCAATCCTCACATTTTTAATTGAAGTAAAGAAAACAAAGATGAGATGGGGTCAAAGCTAGGATAAGCACACCTATTTTCTGTCTCCACGTAAAGTACAGTTTCTCCATGTGAGCACACATGAAATATTCTGGCCATCAGGAACTGAGAAGAGTCAGTCTGCCTCATCTGCTCTCTGGTCCAGGTCTTTTTCCTGTCTAAAAGCATTCTCTGAGGAAAAACCCAGCTTCATTAGCCAACAGCCTGTTTCTAGTCTTCTCCCAAATTTGCCTGTGGCTGTTCCCATCCCATATTGTCACAGCATTATGGGTCAGAAGGCTAAAGTATTCACAAAGAAATGAGAACCAGCAAAGGCCAGAGTCCAAACTAAGTAATACACAGTGTACTATGTCTTAGCTCCACCAAGAGGTATAGAGAAGTGTAATAAAGAAAGAAGCAGATATGTCCAACAGGCACATTAATCTTATTTAAACATAATACTGCTGGGAAGCGTCTTGGGATGCCACAGTCGCTTATAACTTCAACCATATAGGGCTGAGGCTTCCAGGATTGAAAAGTACCCTTTTATCTACTGCCACTTTTCCCTCCTACATCTCAGGATCCAAGGTTTGTACAATCATACTCCTCTGCTACTGACACTGCTTCTGTCTCCAGTTCTTTTCAACAGCCAGATACAGGCCTACACTGAAAGGCCTTCCACTTGTAAGAAATTTTCAGAGAAGTGTCTAAGAAACATAGGTGTTAGGATCAAATGGACTTGATAACTTTTACTTCTGGCCACAGCCCACAACTCAGATTCTTCACACATCAAGGGCTCAGGGCACCGAACAAATTGGTGGTTTTGCAAGTAACAAATAACATGGGTGTACATAAGCAGAACAGATGCTTGTGGTCTTCAGGGTGGGACTGACCAAAGCGAGCGATGAATAAGCAGCACTGTGAGCTCATGACTCAGATGCCATGTCCCCACAGGCCCATGGCAATGGATTACTTGCCTCAACCCTAATTCTCTTCAGATCCAGCTTGTATCTTTTTCACTAAGGCCAGCGCTCTGAGCACCTCAGGGAAGAAGAGCCGAGGACATCCAGAGCCGACAGTGAGAAAACACTCTGAATTATTCATATCACTCAAATAGCAAAATTAAAATTAAACTACCTTACATGACAATGGGAGATATGCTAACACTGAAGAAATTCCACAGCTACTTTTATGTGCTGCACAATGAACAAAAGCTGGAAGGAAACACTTAATGGTTAAAAAGCTCACCTGTTTTCTCTGTGAATGGATATATTTCTTGTTTTGCCTAGGTTTATATCAAGTCTTTACATAACTGCTGCCTTCATACCCGAGGCTATCTTCCTGAATCAAAATCTCTCCCATACTGGTAGCAGAAGAATAGACTGCTTCTAGCTTTTTAACTTGTTAATAATGAACTTGCTCTTGTCTGATTCTCCTTGTCCCCTTCTCCCTCTGCGATACCTGCTTTGGGAAGTACATGGCTTTTGCATCAGTGCTCAGGTCAGTTTTCTGTACTTGCTTAGATGGCTGTCAGGGCCAGTTTTTGAGGTACGATCTCCTTTTGATAGCTCCCGACAAGCTGTGCTAGAGGAGAGCTGGTTCCCAAAATACATTTCTCTCACACGTGTTTTTCAAGGTTCTCCACTCTGCAAAGACTAACAGTGTGGTAACGAGAGGCACTCCAGACTGGATTTAATGCTACCATATGCTAGACAGCATGAGAATCCATACTGCAGGAGAGCAGCCGGTACATTTCCACGTTAACAGAAGCCTGATTGCAAACTGCATTTAGTCTCAACAGCTCGGTTCACTGCACACAGATGCCATGGGGGACTGTAAAGTTAGCACAATGTGGGGGAGTATGGCTGAATTTTTCAAAAAGAGCCTTGGCTGATCTGATGCCACAGACATTTGGAGCTGATGCCATGGAAGAAAGTTGCTGCTGCATTTCTTCTGCCAGAAATAAATAAGAACAATAATGTCATGAGCTGTTAGTCAAATTACAAGCTCTTGTTAGGCTGGTGATTGTCTGCTGATACAAACAGCAGCATCGGCACTGTCAAATGCAGCTCTTATAACTTGACAGCCAGGACATAAATGAAGTCAGAGAAGAGGAATTTACTCTTTCAAAATAGGTCAGCATGAGAGGAGAGAAGTTTCCATTTGGAGTGTGCTGTGTCTCCCTGGGCTGGCTGCAAGTGTACCTCATCTCTTACAGCAGACTTCACATAATTGAAGGTACAAGACTAAACAAATGAACTGAGAGAAAAACCTGCCCCATGGATCCTCTCAGAACAGGTGCAAGAGCAGAGCTCTTCACTTTCTTGTCTGTGACCAACCAAAGCAACTTGGTAGCCTCAGTCCAGGGCCTTTGCCACAAAAATACTCAGTTCAGCTCATCCTAATGAGCCATTTGATGAGCAGGCTGAGCAGGGATGCCAAGGACTTCACACTCCCTGGCCAGAGCCACTGGGGCACAGTCCCAGGGCAACATAATGATGCCTGGCAATGTTTGTAGGGGTGGTACAGAGGGTTTTACTACCCAAAGCTCCTAGGCCAGTACTAAGGCACAGGTAACCTGAGTATCTTCAAATAAGAAATGGAACCATGGATGCACAAGCACAGCCCTCATGCCCCAGGGATAAATGCTTTGCTTCATGTGAATCAGATGAGGTCTTCAATTCCCTTTTTCTCTCACCAGAAAGTATCACACATTTCAGCTGCTTAGATCAGTGTTGATAAACAAAGTAGACAGTCTCTCAAGGTCTCTTTTCCCGTCTAGCATCTCTATAAAGCATTCCCACATCCCTCAAGAATAAGGAAAAGCTTTCCCCACCCCTACTGTATAGCCAGTCCATAAAATCCACTGTTAGTGAAGGCCACCACATCAAATACTGCAGCTGGGTCATTTAATAGACATTAATAATCACTGTAGCTGTGAGAATAAAGATAAAAGTAATCTAAATCCTGCTCTTTAGGACACGAGCCAAATGCTCGCCATGGTCAGGAAGGAATTGCTCACACACACACATCACATAAGAGATTGCACTGCCCATCAGGTGCATGGGGTGGGTGTTAATTTCTCCCCCATATCTCCCACCAAGTGTTACCAGAAACCACAGGAGCAGACAGGAGAGTGCTGCGTACCACACTTCTGTAGTTTCAGAGGGGTGGCCACCACTTAGAAGATGCAGAGCTCCAGGTTGCTCAGGCATGAAAGCAAATGCACAATCCCCTAAAGCTCTAGATCAGTGAGGTGGCAGTACCTTCCATGCTTTGCGAGCTGCCTCATGCAGTTCCAGGAATAAAGTGCTATAGCTCAGCAGTCCTCTACAGTATTGGCGCTACATTTCCGGGCAACAACTCCACTGCCAGGCAAAAGGCATTTTTCAGACTTACTCTAAACACATTCCCAGGAATCAAGCATCCAAATGAAGAGAAAGAGAAGAGCTATTTTCCCAGGAGGTCTCCTAGTAAGCCCCAAACAACAACCATAGAGGGGCTCAGGATTTCAGAGAGTAAGAAAAGTAGAAGCACTCTCCAGCTCTGCTCACACCACACGGTGGGCACTACAAACCTGTTGGCAGGGGGCTCCATGCCTAGGGAGCTAGGAGGTTTTCATGAGAAGCAACAATGATCCATACAGGGCTACCACACATCAAACTTCTGCAAAGAAGGATTCTTCCTACCCCCAAAGCACCTAAAGTGCATTAGTCACTTGCCTAGGGATGCTCAAGAGACCAGGATAAAGCTCTCAGGGAGAGCTCTCAATGCCAGACCAAAATACAGCAATAGAAACTGCTGGGAGAAGGCAGCCAAGTGCCCCAAGTTGTTTGAACCATCAGCAAAAAGCTTTGTACAAGAAGCGAACCTACTCAAGCAGACAGCTGCTGAGCTGGCTGGGACTGAGCCATGGAGCTGGCTCATTCTTGGGTGTCCATGCAGGATGAGAAATCAATTTAGACCTGTAAAGAAGACATGAAAGTGGGGACCAGTTCCCAGCTGGAGCTGATTTCTCCCACTGAACTTGTTCCATGGTTCCAGGCAACCATGCTTTATAACACAAAGGTAGAAAATCCCCATCCTTTTAGACAGTTCTTTGCTTTCATTTTTCACTTCTTTTGTTATATAAATGGGTGGTTTAGTGTTTCTTTCCACTCCTTGGACTACTTTGTGAGGCCACTGAGTCCTTTTGGCCCTCCAGCATGGATGGTCACATTGTGGTTCTGCAGCACCCCACGTTGCGTGCTGAGCAAGCCAAGGCCTACAATGATCCAGAAGCTGAGGGTGAGCAATACTGAGCTGAGTGGCCAACTCTCATAATTAGCTCTTTCACTGAGTCACACCTCATTACTCAGTCTTAATCACAGCTATCAGAGCTCTAACAAGGCACCCAGAAATATCACACAGTCATAGAATGGTTAGGTTAAAGAGATGATGCTTAATGACCATCTCATTCCAACCCCTCTGCCATGGGCAGAGGTTACTCAGAGCCCCATTCAGCCTGGTCTTGAACACCTCTAGGGATGTGAAGTCCACAGCCTTCCTGGGCAAGCTGTGCCAGTGGCTCACCATCCTTACAGAAAATATTTCTTCCTAATATCTAATCTAAACCTACCCACCTACAGTTTACAGCCATCCCCCCTTGTCCTATCACTACCTGGCCTTGTGAAAAGTCCCTCTCCAGGGAGTTTTCATCCTGAAGAATAACAGCATTTCCAGGAACAGCCCCTATCCTGAATTCCAGAGTCATGAGGGGAAGTTAAGAGGATTCCTGAAGCTCATCAAAGAATTATTGCTCTGAGCAAAGTTGTGAAGCTGCAGTGAACTCTGAGTGTGCAATACTGACTGTTTTCTTATGACTATGAGCAGTGAAGACCAGGGCTCTATTAGTGCTGCCTGTAGTATGGAGACCTACATTAGTTTAGGCATTATCAGTAAATAAAAAAGCTAAGTCTAATCCTAACCTCCATTGAGGAGATTCTCCTAGGAACAGGATCCATAATTATTTCCTGCACTGAGCCATGCTTCCTCTTCCCTGCCCCATTCATCAGTCTCACCCATGTTTTTACCAGACTGCCTCAGTCTTCTGCACAGGACTTTCCTTAAGACCTTTAGTGGTTGCTGGAGATTTTATTGGTTTGGTCTGAGCAGCTAAACCAGGGAGAGGAGCCAATGACTCTGGAGACTTCCCTGTTCATACCAATACCAGCAGCACAACTCATTTCAGTCAGAACAGGAGCCTACAGAAGGGCTTTCCTCAGACTTAGGGAAGATGTGTCAAACATGATCATAAAAGGGTAATGCATCTACTGGAAAAAAGAACTGTGTAGCCCATTTTTTTTTGTTTTTGAAGCAAGATGTTAAGATACATATTTTCTACACTTTGGAACAAGGCCCTGAAATCAAGTATTGTAGTTGAGAATGTCTACCAGGCCCTAGCCATGTCCATCTGATTGACACTTCCCATTTCTGAGAGCCTGGCCCCTTCAGCTGGGAGAAACAACACCAAAGACAAACCTGTTCAGCCTCACACATATTCCCATCCCAGGAGGGGAAATATCAGGAGGATTTGTTGGCAGACAATAAACACAATGAAACTGCTTTTCCTTTTTGCTTTTCTGAAAGAAGGAATGTGTAATTTGGCAACATACAGCCTCCCATAGATATGTCATGCAAGGCATTGCCTAAACACCATGAGGACCCCATAAACCCTTTGTCCTCTAAAGCCCAAGATCCTGCTCTAAAATATGGAACTTGAGGAGGACAATTAAGCTTATTTTTGTTATTAACGAACAATTTCCAGTCTCCTTCTCCAAAACAGCTGAACCACTCTAACTGGAACTTTCCAAAACACAAAGAAACAAAACAAAACCAAGACCAAAATGAGTGAGATGACCTTTCGCACAGTAGGCATCAGTTGAAGCAGTTAAGCTCTGAAAACTGGGAACTCTTGCAAACACTGGCTTCTGATGGAAAAGCCTTAAGCTTGTTGGTTATCCTAAATATCTACCTGCAATTCTACACTGTAAAAACTGACACTGCTCTGCTGAATGGCCTGCACAAGGGTAGAATTTCATACTCCTGCTGCATAAAGGAAACATCTCAGGCCTGAGTTCAACTGTTGACTTAACTGCAGATGCAACATTTGACTCAAATGAGAGCAACTCTGTCCTGGACAAGGTATTGCAGTTTGTCTACTGCACCATCACATCACCTCATTTCACACCGCAAAGAGAAAGTCACTCCAAAGATTGGAGTAGGACTAATCTGGGTGCCAGCCAAGCTTCCTCAGCAGGAGACAACTTTTTTCAGAATTAAACAAATAAAAAACTCAACCAAAAAAAGAAAAAACAACCAACAACAACAAAAAAATTCCTATCCACCCACAAAAAGCACACACAAAATTTTTAAAAAGTGGTAGCTGCCACTCTAGAATTCATCGCCTCATAACTCTATTACTGACCAGGCACTATGCAAAGAGCCATACCTCAACTAGTTCTTCAGAGCTTTTATTTGGCCTCAGGAAAAAAAAAAATCAAAAATTGAAAAAACAACAAACACTACACACAACCTAAAAAGCTCTTATATCATCCAGCAAACAGTCTGTCTGCTTTGAGCCTTCGCTGTTTGGTACAGACAGCAGCTGGTTTTCCCTTTGCCTTCTTCTGTCCACATCCAGACTGTTACAAAATACAGAGTGCAATTAATGACAAATTGTACCTGGATATCTAGCAGAGATCAGCTCCAAACAGATCTTTTCTATGGCTTAAGAGTGATGTACCTGCCACATTTCAACAGAACAACTCTTTGACACGCATTCTGGGAGCTTTTTCAAAACCAAGGGTGCTGGAGAGGGGAAACAATCAGAAAACCCACAATGTGGAACTAATTTCATATTGTTCTGATTTAGGGACTGAACAGCTCTGTCAATGACACATTTTAATTCAGGTCTCATCTACACCACTAGTTCAACTCCCCTTGGTGAGTTCTGTGGTTTGGGACTTCACTCTTAGCTTACTGCTGCTTGAGCAGGGCACCAGGTACCACCGTGGTGTTATTTCTGTCTCTCAGTTCCAACTCTCCTTTGTCTTTTACAATTATTATTATTCTATTTTATTTTATTTGCATTATTAAACTGTTCTTATCTCAACCCATGAGGTTAACTTTTATTTCTCTATTCTCCTCTCCACCACAGGCAGGGGAGTGAATGGCTGTGTGGTACTTGATTGTCAGGCGGGGTTAAATCATGACACCTTCACAAACACAGTCTTTCCTAGGGACAAGCTATCTCATCATGCTCCATCTCTAGAGCATCCCATGCCTCTGCACAGAAAGTCACATGCCATCCAAACCAAAAGCATGGAGCGTGCATCTCCTAAGTGGGCTAAGCATACCTGGAGGTGGCAGAGGACATTCCTCCTGGGACAGCATCTGGCAATACTCCAAGGCAACAGATACATGTTGGCCTATGCTGCACTGTGAACTCATCACAAGCTCTCAACATAAAAGCAACTAGCTGGAAATTCAACGGACACCTAGGGGTTAATCTGCACTTGTTTGATTGTCAAGCACCTGAGATATGACGACAACACATTGGCACACTGTAATTGCAACATATTATTAAGTACCTTCAGTCCCCAAAGGCTAAGACACTTTTAAAAAAATAATAAAGCTAATGCACATAATAGCCTATGTCTTGTTATTTAAGAAACCTCTTCCCGGCATTGGACGTCGACAGTACGTGTAAATGCACTTTCTCCAATAACTACGCACAAGGAGCAGTTTGATGGAGTGCCAGAAAGCACAATGACTGTTCTACCTTAGCAATGTACTGAAGATGACATGTTCCCTTTAGAACTAATTGCTTTATTCAAAAAAAAAAAAAAAAAGCCATTTACTAAATCCTACCCTGGTCTCTTCCCTTGATGAGCAATTTTAGTCTGCACGTCGGAGCTTTTGTTTGTTGCTAAAAGACAGGGAGAAAAAACGTGTTTTG
This sequence comes from Climacteris rufus, assembly GCA_013398175.1. NCBI lineage: Eukaryota > Metazoa > Chordata > Aves > Passeriformes > Climacteridae > Climacteris > Climacteris rufus. The sequence goes on along the minus strand of VZRZ01008815.1, from coordinate 549,484 downwards.
TTAAGTCATTTTAATTTTCATATTTAATGGAAAATAGTTCAGAAGGATATTTTCATTATATTATGTGAACCTTTGCATTATATATTCTGCTGGGCATTCCCTTATGTGACTCAAAATTGACAAGCTCAGACTGTCAAACAACCCTTTGCATCAAATAAATTACCCTACACCAAGCTCCAGTAATAACTATTGACACAGACTAAGCTATACCTCTGAAAATCAGAAAATACTCTTTATTATCCTTATTCTGCATTGTCACATGCATAATGTGAATGTACTTTAAGAATTGCTTCCAAAATGCACTGCATTCTTACTGTCAGACTGCTTCCCACCTCCCCACATTAATAAATAAATAAATCAGGAATTCCTCTTCTTGTGCCTTCAAGAGAGAAACAGCTGTAATGACTTCATAGACAAATCAATGCCATTTCCAACAGAACTATTTCATTTTTTCCTCCCCACTTCGAAAAATTAGAATAATTTCACAACAAGCCCTAGGGAACAAGCTCATGAAAATGCACAGAGCAGACAGCATGAGGAAAAGTGTTTGGTTATATATTTCAGGAGGCAGGAAATGGGCCTATCTGCTGCTCTGTGAGCAGTGAGAATAATTATGCATGCATTTGCTGCATCCCATAATCATCATCACCACAAAGATGACATTTCATAGCTGAGTTGAGAATCTGTCTGTCCCAAAATTATTTTTTGTTTGGAAGGAGAAATTATTCTAAATAATGCCTAGGGAGAATAGATACAGGAAAGCACAGATTTGAGAATCAGACACTCTAGAGTCAAAACCTTATCACCAGCCCTCTAAATAATTCTATTATGTTAACCCCACATTAGCAAAATGGTAACACATCTGTCTGTAACAGAGTTTCCAGAGTTTCTACTGGGAATTTCTGTTAGCCACTATAAACTGGTGCACTAATGTGAGCTAGTCAGACTGTGTTTGCACAGGGGAACTCCTGTGGGCTTTGTAAAACCTTGGCCAGATTTGGAAGGGGTCAACAACTCTCTATTCATTGTTTCATCCCAGCGAAATTGTTCAGGGCCCCAGTCATTGCCTCACTAGAGAATGACAGGCACTAAAAAAGGGAAGCATCACAAAGTTGTGTCTGTTGGGTGCACCTCTCCTTCCCTCAGGCAACTCAGAAGGAAAGAGCTCATCTCTTAGCTCAGTGGTTAGGATTAGGACAGGAGGAAGAAGGACGAGCTTGAGGCACAGTGGGCTTAGCACACATCTCCCCAAGAGTATTTCCACTGGGTCATGGCTAGTGCCAAATATGCACCAAAGCCCTGCTATGAAGGGGCTGACTTACCCAGTTGCTCTGGCTGAACATGGTGATGGATTCCTACAGCAGAGTGGAGCCTCTTCATAGCCAACCAGGCTCACACACCCACCCTCTTGAGTATGCCACTTTGCTTTCAAAAAAAAACAAAACCCAGACTGTCTTGCTGGTTCCACATTAGGCCACAATAATCAAATCACAGAACCATATCTCATCACCTTTTCTTACAGTGATGGTGCTAAACCTATCCCTGCTCCTTACTGATTCTCCAGCTTGGGTGGCATAAAGATCAGGACATAGCTGGACCTGTAGCAGTTTCTCCATGAGATAAAGTGGATTGTCATGTAGGAAGTCATGGTCACTTCTAACCATAAGACCTTAGATGAATCATTTCACTTGTCTCCCTTCTTCTGGTAGTCCTGAATTCTTGTCTTCAAGGGAACAGAACTCCAAAAGGTCTTTTAAAAAAGTAATTTCTATTTTCATTGGAGTAGCAAGACAGTGGGGCCCTATTTATGACAGAATTTAAAGAGAGATGAGTGCAGATAGACCCTCAACACCAGAAGAGCTGTATTGTCATATTAGGCATGAGGACCTCACTAATGGGCACTCTGGGTCACAGCACTACTCTGCCCAATATTCTAGTGGAACTCTGGCTTTCTGATCCACACCAGCTTTTCACAGCCAAGAGGTTTTTACAGGCTAATTGGACTCATATGCAAGAGCTCAGGGCAAACCTTAGTTTGTAAAAGGTTCCTTGCAGGTAAGTAGTGCCTAAATCTTAATGCTGAGAACAAGTGTCTGCAAAAGGGTAGTTTGCAACGCAGTGAAGGCTTAAGCTCTAAATTAGCCACAAGCCTGCCTTTGTCTGCATAGCACACACAGACCAGCAATCCTTGCTTCTCTGCTATCTAAATATGTAGCAACTACTTGCAAATGCAAAGCATAGTCTCCAGGTGTCCTGTGCAGGTCAGTACACACTGTGCAGAGAACCGCTACCAAACTTCAAGCCAGGACAAACTGCTGGCTGGACAAGAAAGAAACATTTCCCCAACAATATGATGTCACTTGTGCATTTGGGGGAGGAAAAGAAATATCTTGATTTGTTCTGGCCATAGATGAGGACACATCTTAAAATTAATTGATTGTGAGTACATTCAAAGTAACAGCTTGATCCACTTCCAACAAAATCCAATGGCAAAGCTCTGGTGTACAATACTGAGCATGCCAGACTATTCTCAAAGACTTTAGCTTGCACTTCACTGTTTAGAGGCAGTCAGACCCTCACATTGCTGGGTAAGTTCTGAACAGCCATTCAGACCTGAAGTCCCTGGGCAGTGGGGATCGGAAGGGGAAAAATAGGCTGATAAGTAAAAAGTTTACTTTGTTTAAATAAGATTTACAGCAGAGAAACAAATTAATTAGGATGAAACTTGCATGAAGATCTTTCAGCCAGAAATCCACTCCACAGCTTATTCTTTCTTACTTTCTACCCGTATGATCAACCACTATCACCATTTCAGCATTTTAGAACCTTACATTATGCCTAGTCTTTGAAGGAGGAAGATATTTGCTGTCTTCTTCCAAGAGTTATATCTCTGCAGAATTAGCCTAAGTGCCCTAACAGTGGTACTTTGTAGGATAATCCTTTTCTCTTGTGTGCCCGGTCTTCATTTGCTGCAACAAACTTTTTCCTACTGTTAGCTTTGTTTTTCCCCACTGATACCTTACACTCAGCTCAGAGAACAAAGCTCAGCCAGTCTGCTTTACTGCCATTTACAATCAATTTAGCTTCCTGGCTCTGGGGCACCTTTTGCCGGTCTTGTGACCACTGCCGCAGTTCTGTTAAAATCCAGAATAATTTGCTGACATGGAAATTAGACCATTGTTCTTTTGATGCCAATAAACCAAAGTGCTGACAATTGAAGCAATCATTCCAGCAAAATGGTCAGGAATATCCATGTCTGTCATCCAGATCAAGAGTGCTTAATTCATAAAAAGCCAAAAGATGAGTTCCCTAAGTACCCATGTCACAAAATTGGAATCTGAGTGTGTTTTCTTAGAGCTACTTAATAGAGAGAAGTGTCTTTATTTAGCACCTGTCATTTCAAGTTCCCAAAATGCTCTCTCAAAAATTAAGTTTCCTAATAAGCTTCATAGCCAGACATCAGGCTCCAATTTAAATGGGGTAAACTTGTTTAAGGTCACCCAGCATGGGAAAGAAGAACTGGGAAGCAGCTCCAGGAATCCAAAGGACCACACCCCTCACTAGCCACTAGACCACACAACTGTCCCCATTTCACTTGAGTCATTATTAAGCAGGATAGAAGAACACTGCGGTTTTATTTTATGCTAGCTGAACTCTTGTATTAACATTTTACTGTCCCACTGATGTTTTGCCTAGAACATTCTGTAATCCACAAATTAATATGTGAAGAACATCCAGTACAGTTTGGAGGAATAAAAAAAAATTACCCAAATGGCAAAGAAGTTTTGATTTCCAACAGTTTCATAAATCAGAAGTACTGGAGAAAGAAGGTTCCTTATTTTATCACACATAGCCTTTTGTGATGCCAGCAAAACTTCTGCCCTTCCCAAAACCAAGCAGAAACCCTATTGTTGCGGCAAACCCCATCTGGTCACATGGGGAACTTAAAACCTCATGGCATTCTGTTTCACATAGACAGAAAGGGAGTTCTGCTCCAAATACATGACAAGAGCCAAAAATAATTTTGCTTTACCTATGCACAGTGTCTGACATTTTTGTTGCCTGCTCTTATTCACCACTTCATGTTTTCTATGATCTTACCTTTAGCTTCTGGGATAAGGACTTCTCTGTCCTTCAAATTCCACCCTATTCTCATTTTTGTCAAATCACTTTGTTAAAGAATTCTTTCAGGAGGAAGCAGATCGTCCCCTTTTAGGGACAGATTCATGCTGCACTCAATGCAGTGAGGTGCAAACCTAAGGCAAACCCCAATGCCTGTTCAGAAAGTCTTTGAACAAAGTAGCAGGAAACGTGCCCATGGTAGTGAGGCTCAGATCGGGCACAGGCCCTGCTTGCCCAGAATACAGCTGAGGTGGAATGTGGAGCTAGGCAGAGCATAAACCCTAATCTGAGGTGAACTATTTAAAACCCGTTCAATGCAAACTAATTAGTAACCATCCCCCATGTGCCAGATAACACAGGCTGTTCGGCCCAGCACTGCCAGGCAATGTCCCCGCCGGAGCTCTCCTGGTGCTGAAGGCCGCTCCACGCAGCTCGGCCAGGAGCAGAGCTCGGCAGAGTGATAAACTGGAGTGGAGCTGCGGGGAAAACACAGCTACAGGGCTGACACCAGCCTTAGTAAGACCAACTGACACAGATGGAAGGGGAAATTCCATCAGGGAACATCTGTATTGCTGGAGGAGAATAAGAGTGTGCTAACTGTCAAGGTTTTGAGAAAAGTGACTCCTCTTTACTGCCCCAGAGCCTGTACTTAATAAAATGGTGCTCTCCCTCTGCCTCTCCTTGCAAACCTAAGAACAGTATAAAACCCCCCCATGATGATAACAGTTTAAGGCAAACAAAACCAGGTCCCTCTGGTCATTAGAGATATTACACCACTTCACCCAAAAGCAAGACTGTTCACCTCAGTGTCCTTGGCCAGCTTCCAGCTTGGGTCATCAGAGCCTGCACTCCTAAATTCAACTCTCAGCAGTAATCAGAGAGGCTGTCTTGCTTTATCCCTCACAAGTAAACATTGTTCTGGATCATAATTCCAGCCAGAAGTGTATGTGACTGGACATGTGCCTGGACATCCGGCACTTGGAACGTGCTTCAGGCACATCTAGAATGTAAGAAGCTAAAATACAGATCAGAAGGCGAATGAGAAGTAGTTTTAGCAAGTGTCAGGTAGGCATGAGCACGACACAGCTGTCATGACCTTACCCAAGGTACAGAGAGGGGTTATGAGTCTCCCCTTTGATTCACCTGGAATGACAAAACTGAGCTTTGATGTCCTAGTCTAAAGCAGCAACTTCCTCAGCACACATGAAATAGATTTTATTTTCTCTGTCAGCATAACTTCTTGATCCCTTATGACCACCCACAGACTGATGTAGAAGTGATTCCCCTGAGACCAGCTCTCATTGTCTGTCCTGGCTGGTATTTTTCCCAGTGTTATCATCTCTTCAAGGCCACTTCAGGGATCCAGAAGTGGTTGTACACACAGTGTACACAGTAGTGTTGGGCTGCTGCAAGTTTGGATTCTGCCAGACCAAATATCATTCCAGAAACAGTACTGATAAATACAGTAACCAGTGGGCTAATGCTGTGCTTGTACTGCACTGAGTAAAACATCAGAGTACCAGGTATTTATGGTGCTTTTTACCAAGGAGACTGGAAAGAAAAATTATGCTGAAACAAGTTTTAGCACTCTTGGGCCCATAACAGAATATCTACTGTAGGATCAAGAGAGCGTAAACTACTTTTATATGGGATTGCATCTGTAATAATTTCTCCAAACGGGAAATCTCATAATAAAAATAATTTGAAGAAACAAGCACACTGCAGACATCCCCATTGCATTTATCAAAATATACATTCAGGGAAAAGACAAAATATTACCTGCTCCACTTCTAGTTATTATGAGGTCTCAGAACATACACAGCTACCCAAATTGTTATGTATATCACTATTGTTCTTAGAGGCTGCACTGGAGACCTTAACTGCCCTATAATTAGACCTGCCTAATACAACCAAAGCTGTTCTGTAAGTGAATGTTCGGGGGCTATTCCCCACCAAGTAACAACGTATGACTGAGTGTAGCAGGAGTGACACAGCTAACCCCTTTCTCCAAAGGCTTACAGCCTGGACAGGCAAGGCAGACAGAGACAGATGGGCAGAACAAAGTGAGACAGGAGGAACATTTTAAAGCAATGTAGTGTAAGTGATGGTGATGTCACAAGATGCTGGGGACAGGAGATAAAGACCTATAAGTACATGCCCCAGAGGACTCAGCATCAGGAGAGAACCAGCACTGTGGAGAGCTTTACTGCTAGGTGTCACCGCAATCCATCAAGGTGATAGAGGGAATCTGGCACTGAGGTAAAACCCATTGCCAGGGAAACCTGTGCCAATGACTTTGTAAGGACACAACACATTACCTAGATGAGCAATGACTGCTTTGCTTATGACACTGGCAAAGGGCAGCCAGCACTGGCAATGCACATTAAAGAAAGTGCACAAATACTTAAACAATAATGGGATGCAGCCTCATAGCTCCTCTGCTAATGTCTAGGTACACAATCCTTTCCAAACATGCAGTTGGGTGCAAAGGGAGCTCCAGCAGAGGTTATGGATTTCTGCAAGCTAATGACAGTTGAAACAGATGAGCTTGAGCTGCTACCTGTAGAACAGCAGCTTCCAAAGTTTGGCCCAGAAAGCAGATTCACTGCACTACACCCTGCAAACAGTCAGCAATGACAGACTCTGTTCAAAAGATCTTGAGATTCAAGTAAATAAGATAAAGAGAAGGTCACAGACATGTTTAATGGCTTGCCTGTGGTCATGTGTCACTGGCAGTCTACCCAAAAATACAGCTAAAACCTCCTGAACTCCAGCTTAACATCTTATCCAAACACCCCACCTTCTCTTTAGCCAATGCTTCCTTCTCTTGAAGAGATCAGGCCACAGAGAAGACACCTCAAGCTACAGTACAGCCTTTGCACTGAAAACAAACACACTTAAAGACAGCAGCAACAGTATTTCTCCATCTACTGTCAACTGACTAATTTGCTGATTTTTTTCAATGTATCTATTTGCTAGTCAAACCCACAAAAGTGCTGAAAACAATAGCACCTCCTTCTGCACACCAACATATTCCTTCCTCATGGAACAAGATCTGTTTCCAATATCGTGATGAAAAACTGTCTGTAAAAGCTCAAAATTACAATTCTTCCTGCTCTTGACAGTGGCAGTCAGTAAGGTCACTGCAGCATGAGCTTCCATTGAATGTCTAAAGGCATTCAATTAATCTTTGTTTGCTTAGATCTCAGGGAATTTAAGTAAGGTCAAAGAGTTAAGAGATCAGGAGACTCCACACTCCCACTGACACAATACTTCCTGAAGAGCTGACACAGATATTTGAGTTACTCCACTGACAAAAAACCCCAGTTTTTTGCCATCAACACCCTAAGCATATATACACTTACTTGGAAAGACAGTAAAACACCTGGACAAGACATCTCTGCTTGCTGACCTCCCCTACCCCCCATCCCCCCTTTTAATGGCAAGTTCCTTCTGCAGGAAAATGCTCCAGTTCTTTTTTGGGTTTACAAAGCATTTGTTCTGTAGTTTTCATAAGGCTACCCAGACATGCTTACCTGCTTCCTCAGGTGAAGACTGGAGAGCCACGCATTGACTGCTCTAGTCCTGGGGACATCATCACCCACAAATGCCCCCTTTTCATCTTCTAGGTGGGGGATAGTGCTCTTGAAGAGCTGGGCACGGTTCTCACACACCAGAAAGCAACAGATGAAATAAACAATAGGAAGGGTGCAGAAAATACTGAAAAAAAAAGGGGAAGTCATGCAAAGAACTCTAAACCCACAAAAACAGCCATGTGGACCCAGATATCCCATAGATGCCACACAACTGAACTCTGTCCAAGCACATTAAGAAACAAGAGGCCTGAAAATTTTGCGTGTTCCTCCAGCCTGTGCTCCTCATGAAAGCTCACCACTGTAACCATTATCCCCCTGTATAAGGGGAAGGCCATGGAGGTAAGGAGATGAAAATGGCAGGCTAGAAACCAGGCAACCAGTGGTACGACAAGGAAATGGGAAACAGTAGGTGCCACTTTGAGAAAGATCTACAGAGGTCCTGGATTGTGCCCAGACAAGCAGGTAACAGGAAAGCAGCCTCAGTCAGAGAGACACCAAACCCAGGTGCCCACAGACATGAATTAAGCAGTTCTCATGTACAACTGCACTGCAGGCACTTACTTCAGCAAGCTTGAGGACGTGCTCAAACTAAGTTCAGAGCTAGTGGCTCTCACCTCAGCACTAGGGACAACATTTGGGACTAGTGATGAAGATATCACCTTTTATGGTCTTCATTCCACTGAAGGGGACAGCACTGGAAGAGCCCAGCCCAGCCTGTCCACTATCCCAGGCAGGGCTGGTAATGGTGCACACAGGGGTCTGCAGCCCCCACCTCCACGCCTAAGAGCTAAGCAGGACAGCACGCAGCCCAACTTAAATCACCAAGATCTAGCTAAAAGGATCTTGACAGCCTTCCATCAGACAAGCTTTCATTATTGCTGCTTGGACTGCCTCCATCATTTGCTAATGCAGAACAGATTAGGATGTCTATCTATATATTATGAGATTCTTCCTGCTGGTACAGGAATCCATTTCAGTATTTAGAATAAGTGGCAGCCTCAAACACAGCTTTTCTGATCATCTTACAATTGCATCCTTGTAAACAATGAGACAGATGTTGCTCTGATCATCAGCAGTGAGAAAACAGTTTCTACATGGCACATTGAACACAAAGCTGTGCTTGTGTCACCCCTGCAGTTGCACAAGTAGCAGGGGATTCCTGGCATCACCCTACCAGGGAGGGCAAGCCAGAGCAAGGAAGAAGAGTAGCAGGAGTATAATTCTGCCAGCAGTGTTAAACCAGCCTCCAGGCAGCTCTAGGTTGAGCTAGGGTAGGGAAGGAAGGAGTCATGATCATAGTGAATTTTTGCTCCAACTCCTATTTTCTCTCTCCTCAACTGAGCAGAGAAGCTGGGTGAAAGACAAGACTGTCCTATTCCTGCGAACAAACCAGGAAGACTTCTGGGGAGCTAAGTCACTCTATGGAGTGACAGTGAGAACTGGTAATCTTCCAAAATAACCATCAGTGGCATGTTTATAATACCGACTGCTACAAACAACACCCTCTCCCCTTCTCTTGGTCTAAAAAATTACTCTGCAGGCAGGGAGGATGGAGATGATGGTAAGCAAAATGGTCCTGGGAAAACAGCCCACTGAAAATATTTAGAAGGGAAAACACACATAGCTTTGGAGGCAGCCAGGACTGTTGGCAAACCAATCAGCATGAATTCTTGCCTTCAGGATGACTGCTAGGGTTTATGGGACCTTTATCAGGATATCTAAGCATCCATAATGTATGAATTCATATAAGTTCCCTCTTACAAATGCAGAGCACCATGACCCCTGTATACCTTCTGGGATAGCTGCATCTCTGGCAACATTAGCCAGCCACTGTTCCTCCACATGCCAATACAGAGCCTGGTCAGAAACAAGGGCAGCTTTATTCAGGAAAAAGTTCAAAAATGAAACACCATTTTGGGCAGACACAGCAATAATTCATCTGCTCAAATGATAAATAAAATACTTTCCATGTAACCTTTGCAATAACCTGACAGCAGCATTTTATGACCAAGAGTGGTCCAATGGGCAAACATCCCTCTTCCACATTGCCTCCCTCTCCCATCCACTAAAACCCACTCATGGTTTGGCATCAGTGGTTAGCAGTGACCTAGCACAGCAAGGTCACTCAGGGAAAAGCTCTGTAGGGCATCTTGCAAAGTGTTTCTTGATTTGTTGTGAGAATTCACCACTGAGGCCAACTACATGCCACAGCATTGGGAAGGGACTCACTGAAATTAACTCTGCTCATTCCTCTGGAATCTCATCCAAAATTCTGCTGTTTCTGCTTCAGCATTACTTGAAGACTGCTATTAAATGCACGTCTTCAAAGGGAAAGTCATTATTATACAAGAGTGGAGCAAAGACCTTGCTGCAGGGAATCCATATCCTGCTAGAAAGTAAAAGCAACTTCCCCAGTCTGTAAATCAGCCCCCACCATCCAAACATTTTTAAGTCTGTGTCTTATTACAGTGACTCCCAAGGCATCACTAGAAAATTTGTTTGCACCTTATCTGTATTTTATCTCCCAGAACCTCTCTTTACATCACTATATGTTAAGAACTTTTGTGGAAGAAGCAATTCCATGCTCATCCTTTTTGCTGTTCAACAACAGAAGCAGAAACTTCACTATCTTCTTCTGGGCCGGACTGAAGGTTATTACATGGCTATGTCATCTTATGACAAGTCAAAGGCTGAATATGAGTTTGCTCACTGACCTTCATATCACCCTTTAACACCCTACATTTTGCAAAGCTCATCCCAAACAGGAAATTCTCATCCATTATCTGGAAAGGCAACATTTCTCAGCTGCATCCTACAGCCAGAGAAACGGAGTCATCAGCTTCTCAAGCAATTTCCACTTCTCCAGATGAGAAACTAGCATTTAGATAACCCTCCTCTCAAACCCACTCAAACACAAAGTTGACACAGAGTCATCCCTGTTATCACTAAAGTCTCCAAGAAGAAAAGCATTTCTGTTATGCCAATCTGTGCAATATCAACATTAAAGACAACCCTGTCCATGGGTGCTCCTTGACGTACTGCAGAGAAGCAATATCTTGCACATGCAAAGGCTAGAGCTTAAGTGTGAGATTGATTTCAAGGGGGACCTTAAAGCCTGTTTAGCAAGAAAGCTCCCATCTCTCATCCTGCTCAGAGAGGAGGGGCTGGCGTGGGGCAGCTCCCACATTATTTGTTCTGCTCTAGGCACACTAACTCCTTAAAGACAAGGAGAAAAGCAGCCTCTTCCACCACAGGCATAGCCAGAGGGCTCCTAGATGAGAGATCCTGCTCTCCAGCTACCTGCTGCAGCAGTGTCAATAGGCACATGTGGGGTCCCAGCAATACCTCCAGTTGCTGAAACACAGGTCCAGACCCTCATTGCCTTCCACATCACCCGGGATCGGCAGTAAACCTCCTCCTCTCCCCCATTCATAACCCCACTCCCTGTGTTTTGGGGTTTTGGTGTGTTTTTCTTTTTATAGCTCACCTCACTTCACACCTGTGTCTTTAGCCTGAGGGTTGGGACTAAGCTGGCAAAAGCTGAAGTTCAGAAGAGAACATACCTGACAAACAGGCCTTCCTTCTCACACCAAACAAACCAAGCTTAAGGCAATTCCCACCTTGCAGGCATCACACCCAAAGGACAACACAAATAGAAACAGCCTTGCAAGAAACAGCAAACATCCAGGATTGAAAGGAGTGTGACTTGGCTTTCCTCAGTAGGAGAAGCGTTAACCTCCCCTGAGGTCAGATCCCACACAAACATGGGCTTTATTATCAAGGAACAGAAAGAGGCATTGAAGAGGCACCAACGCCTGACAAAAAGGTCTCATAGCCCTAACCACACTTACACTTGGTTCTGTGTATCTGCTTGTTCCCAGCTCTCTACCCAGTCCCAACATTCCTATATACTTAAAAGTGACACCAGCCTCCTGCCAGGCAGCTACCCCTTGGATGTTACAGGTGCTCTTTGTTTCAGGAAATAAGCACTGAGTTATTTACTATGTTGATTCATTAATTTCTCCCTGATGGTTTTAGAAATAGCAGACTTAGCTTGGCTTCCAACAAGTCCCACAAGAAACAAACCAGGACACGAAGAAGGATCCTTGTACTTACTACACAAATTTAGGATTTTGCTCATGAGCTGTTGATACAATGGCTATAGGGTGTCATACAACATTAGTGCCAAGTTACAGAATCATGTGCTACTAGAATTGTATTTTAAGCCATGGATCAAGTTCTCCCCAAATCCTATAATGTGTAAGTTAACATCAAAGTAAGGCTTCCAGCTGGAAGAAATTTAATGGTACTGTTTTATACAGCACATTTCATTAATAATAAACAGCACACTGGACAGACAAAAATACCTACCTTGCATATACTGAACTAACAAGGTCACACACTCAGATGTTAATATTTGTATGGCATCATGCTGAGCTAGAAAACCTCCTGGAGCAGTCTCTATCTCTGCATTACACAGATTTGTAAGAAACACAGCCAAAAGTTGAAGGACAGAACAGATTGATTAGACACAAACTAGACTCTAATGAAGCTGTGAGAAGCTAGGATAAAAACAAGACAGCCAAAACCAGTCAAAGAAATTAAATACCCAGGAGCACAGGATGTACAAACCTGGGGAACAACAGAAAAAGTGTTCTGGTGGGTTCCATGACTTTGCCTTTCCCAAATGGGAACACCAGGATAAACCAGGTTAGATTTTTTTTTTTTTTTTTTTTTGCATTTACACTTTATTCCCAGCCCTATGCAAAAGAAACCCCACCATCAGCCTAAATTCTGGCCTCTAATTGTGTACAACTGATGCAGGGGTATTTACAGCACTACAGCAATATTTTCTGATAGGTGTATGAAGACCTTTGTTTGAACACCTTCAGAGTATGAGTATGTTTAGGTGCACACTGAGAAGCCAAAGCAAGCCTACAGCCCTGCTCCTCAGCAGCTATCTGGAAAGGACACACTAACGGCATAGTAAGCAGTGTTTCTTGGTTAGGCATGGCAATAATCAATCCAATGTGCTTCAGAGTGTAGTATTCTACATTAGAATAAGGAAAAAACAAACAAACAAATTTAAGCTAATCTCTGAAAAGCATTAAAATCAAAGCCAGATCATACCAGACTACATGCCACTTGAAAAAAATAGTGTTACTCTGGGTAAGTTCCTGAAGAGGTGTCTCCATAAGTAAAGCAATAGATTTTAGCATCACTGCTGCTAAATTGCACACACAGTATATCTGAAATCAGGGGTAGGATTAGATCCTACACCGCTTCAGACTCCCCAGTCAGCATCTCAGCACTTCCTGCTCTTCCCAACTGTACATCTCAAAATAAAAGCAATGCAAGGACAAAATAGGAAACTGAACCCAGTTCAGATGCCCCAACTGAATGGAATATCTTGTCTCCAAAGTGTACAGGACCCAACATTTTCCAGCACTTTGTCCAATTCACTTTTAAGTATCTCCCAGAGGGAAAAGTATTTCATGGTCTAATAAGCATCTGTGTTGGGAAAAACAGCTGACATTTCCCTCTGGGGTTAATGTGGGCTAAACATCATGAGAATTACATTTTGGCTAAGTAATTCTGCTTCCTGTTACATGATTTCAAAGCACCCATCTCAGCTGAGGTCTCAGACATCAACTCCTTGGGCATCTTTGCCTGATTTACTCTCTGGGATGTCTGCAAACACAATCCAAGATTTGCTGAAGACAATAAAGGAGGTAGTTTAGCTTAAAATAAAGCTTTTTCTCTATTCTAAACCTTCAGGTTTGCAAAGATAAGCATGGCTAAGTTTCCCACGATTCAAAAAGTTTGAATTATGCATTAAACAGTTATTAGAAAGTGTCCTAAGCAAATATTGGTCACTTCTGGTAACTGAGCATGAGGTATGTTATTTTTAACATATTTGGGTAGCCTCACCTTAAAAACCCCTAGTGAAAGGAAATCCATGACATTCCTAAATATTTCTAACTACTGCCTCAATATCTCTACCACTAGGAAGGTTTCTTAAGTGTCCAACCTGATTAATTCTTGTTACAATTTAAGTGCATTATTTCCCAACCTACCTCCATTGCCATGGGGAACAGACTTTCCCACGTCTCTGCAGGAGTTTTCCTACGTATTTTGAAAACTGTTTTGTACTTTGTTTTAATTACAGTTAAGTCAGCTTTTCCCCCTCCTTGTTTTGAGGTTATGCTTTCAAGATCTACAATTGTTCTCCCTGTTCTCCTTTGGCATCTCCCCATTGTCCACATCTTCCCTGAAATGTGCTCAGCAAATTGTACACAATGCTCCAGCTGTTTCCCCAGAACTCTGTAGAGTAACAGAATTATAGATGACTCTCCTGACACTGCACGAGTAACTAGCTCATGGTTCTTCACAAAGCTAAGATTTGTGCATTCTCCTGGAGCTACACAGCAACCCCAGACATCCTTTGTTCTTCAAGATATGGCACAAGCTGGCAGAGTTCTTCAAAACAAGAAGTAAGAGATGTTAAAAAGAATTCAAATTTAAAATAGGATTTCATTAGAAGTTATCATTACCCTTAGTTTAAAGGGGAAAAAAATAACAGTCAAACCCCTCTGCAGCCTTTCATTAACTTATCTGTACTGTCTGTGCCAGGTCTGTTTTGAAGTACACTGAAGCCTGACAATACCACTGGAAGAGAAAAAGAAATTAGCTATTCTCTGGAGGCATTATTATGAATAGCATGTGTTCCTGGCCTGTTTCCTCTGGGCCTATTTTATGAATTAGTCCCAAAAAGCAAACAAGTCATTCAACAGTCTCACCATAAGGTCACTCATGAACTCAACTTTTTATTTTAGCAGGATAGTAACTAACCTAAAAGTTCTGGGCTACTACTGGGCTTGATCCTGAACAAAATTATGCTCCTGAAACAAAATTAAGCTGTCTTCCATACTTCAGAGACAGCACTGTGGGTGTCTAGTTCGTGCTGAGGATGTTGACAGAGGATCCATCTCTCAGGATGGAGAGGACCAAACCCAGACTCAGAGAATAAGCAGCTTTTTAATCTTTCCATACCAGCATGGGAATACCAGCCTCAGAACATGCCCAACACTGACAAGGTAATACACAGGACCTGCATCACTTCTGCAGCAAAAAGCAATAGTTCAGTGGATGCCTAGTGGAAAAGTGCACAAAACCATTGTTGTGAGTTCACAACAGGAAAAGTAAAAATACATAATTGAACAATTGATTGTGGGTTAAAATATGGAGGCTTGGGTATCAGGCAAAACAACAGAAAGATTATTTTGAAAGTTCCCCAAAGTATGTATTTCCAGTGCTTTGGTCCTGCAAGCATGTAAAGACAAACTGTTCCCTCCCAGGTTGTCATGCTGTCTCTTTATAGGCTTCACAGGCTTTTGAGTAGGCTCATAATAGATTTTTGAAGATGAAAAGCTTGTACTGGACTATTATTAGTCAATGGAAGGAGAAGATAGGGGAAATTAACTTATTTTTTGAGCTCAGCGCCCAGAATTATGATCTAGATTCATCTAATTGTACTTGGATCCAGAGAATTAGTTCCATCCATTGTAACAAATGGAACCAATTGCACAATTTGGATGTGGGTCAGTATTTAGAATCCAAGCCAACGGTTGACAGCAGACTTTCAAAGAGTAAGGGAAGAAAGAAATGAGTAAAGAGACACAGTTTGGCACAAAGTCCTCTGAAATGCTGGAACTCTGGTTATCAGGATACCTGCTGATCACCACAAACAGAAAATGAGAAAGAAAAAGTGGCACCAGCCAATCTTCTAAACATGATTAGTAATTGAAGGTACTAGGAGGAACACCAAAACACAATTCTTGGTCTGGGTGAACCTCTTTCAGTATTGTGATGGGATTTATTGCCTTAGAAGTAATCAGGGAGAGCCTAAAGACCTTTAGGCAAGCAAATGAACACCACCAATATTTCGATGCCATTTAATCTACTGCTGTTTACAAAAGGCTCCCTCCACCCCACTCACCACCCCAAACACCACTATTTTCATCTCCCAGTCTCACAGGGGCTGGAACAGCCACATAATTGTGCTGTGCTTCCAAACACTGCAAGTTGTAAAGTTAGGATAATCTGCTTGCAAAAATACACAAGCAGGTTCTGGAAACTCCAAGTGAGCTAATACATTTCAACAAAGTCCATTTTATGCTTCTGTTTCAAACTGTTTTCCAAGCTCACACCTAGTGGGGAGGAGAAGCAACAGTAGCCTGCATTGGTGAGCACCATGTGCTGATTCAGTTTCCGCTTGTAAAACAGGCTGGTAACTGCAGGACAAGCAGTGCCATTGTGAGGGGAGGCACAGAGCTGTCACCTGCTTCAAGCACGGCAGCAAGAGCCAGGAACACCAGCATGGGGACACAGAGGGGCAGCCACACCCCCTCTCATCCTGTGGCCCCTTTTCTGAAGCAAGGGAAAGCCTCCCCACCAAAGAGCCTTCTAGGGGCACCAAGAAGGCTTCTTAGTATCTGCATAGTAGTCAAAGATCCTTGGAACTAAAATCTCTTAGCAGCACAAACCAGAGCTGGAATTTTAAGTCAGCCAGTTCAAACAGTAAACAGGACACTTATTTTTGACAGGGAAGGGGTAATTGACCCTTGGCACTGCTGAGACTTACTCTGGACAGAAGAGCTTTCTGCATACCACAGTTCAGCTCAAACAGAAGATACAGGCTCCCTACAGGAGCAACTGGCTGATCTCTGGTCTGTGCATATTAGCTAGTGTCATCCTCCTGTACCAGCTCTTTCTAGGCAGAACTATTTTAAAACTGACCCTAAAATCTCTTCTACAGAGCCAGCAGCAGGAGAAATCCTTGGTTAGCCTGGAGACTGCTTGCTTCCACCCCTCACCAGCATTTCCAAGCATTTGCAGAAGTAAATTGGCTGAAGGACAGGAAAAGATGAAGGTTTCAAGAATCACTCAGACACAGGACTTCAGCACTAGTATTCTGTGCAGCTCAGGCAGCAGATGTCGACAAGATCAGGAGACTGCCCAGCTCTGTTCCACCAGCCCTATCTGATACAGGGAAAGAGCAGGAAAAACACCCAAAAATATTTCACCTTGCTAAACATGACAGCTACATCCCCCAACCTCTGGGCACAATGGAAGGTTTGCCTCAAGTGGCTGGAGAGGCATTTATAATCGAAGGATGGAAGCTATGAACAGGATTTAAATGCCAGCTGTCCACTGAAAACTTTGGGGTTCTCTGAAGAGGGCTACAGAAATAATCAAGCCCTCCAGATTCTACAAGAACCCTCGTTTCTAAGCTGTGACAGTTTGAGCCTCTTAATCCAGGATCACCTCCTCCCAGTGGGCTCCCACCCCAGTTCTGAAGTTGGGAGCTGAGACCTGGGGAAGAGGCAAATTATGTCCTTGCTGCACATGTTTTGAAGGACCAGAAGCCCTGCAACATGTGCTGACCCAGGACAAATTCAAAGTGAATTTGTCTTGAGTGACAACAGCAATGCCATAAACAGGCTGGTGAAAGTTAAAATCAATCCCTGTGTCTACAGGACTACAGCAAGAAGATTAACACCCCAAGCTCTCATAGCTGGCACTGCTCTGAAAGGTTTTGGGGTTTTTTGAGTTTGAGCCTCTCTTGTTCATTTGTTGTTTTTTTTTTTTAATAGGTTAAAATTCTAAATTAGGCAAGCAGCAGAGATCATCATCCACACCAAATTGTAATCAGTATCCCACGTTAAGGGATGCTTGCAGGCATAAGCCACAGACCTGAATTTCTCTCTTTAAACACTAGGGTGGAATCCCGCCTCAGAGATAAGGTCAGGCTTGAGTCCATCTTCCAAAGAGATCTATTCCAGGCCCAACGAATAATGCTGGGTGAGAATCAAGAGAGCTAGAAGGCATAAACCCCCCTCCTTCTCTCATGTTAATTCTGAAAAAATAAAACAACTGACATAAGCCAGGGGACTCAAATCTGTAAAGGGGGTAAAAAAATTAAAATAAAATTACTTACAACCAAAGGTTTTTTTGGTCTGCTAAGAGTGATTTTCCATGCCTGTCCCATACTTTCTGGACTGCGGGGGCGAGAAAACTGTGGAAAAAACCCCACCACCATTGCCTGCAAGAGCAGGGGAAGCTGTTCCCGAGGGAAGGGACCAGACTCACCTGTGCCGGGAGAGGGCGCCTCGGCCAGCGGAGCCAGAGCCCCCCGGCCCCGGGCGCCTCCACCTGCTGCGCTCGGCTCCTGCGCTCCCCCATCCATCCCTTCATCCTTGTTTATCCTGCACAGCTGCTCATTCATCATCTCCGATCCCGGCTTTTCTTCGCTCCGCTCGCCTGGCTCCATGCTAGCGCTCGGCTGCCTTACATGACACCATGACCTACTTTAATTTTTTTTTTTTTTTTTTTTTCTTCCCGAAGAATAGCAAAGCACTGCTTCAGTGTGGCTTGCAAGGAGGAAAGGCAAAATTAAGGAGTGCTGGCAGAGCAAACCAAGGCCCTTTTCAAAACTTCGTGGCTGTTTGTGAGAGGTTAGGCAAGGAGAGGCGAGGCCAGTCCAGGCACTCCAAACTGCACAGCTGAAAACAGGGCGATAACAGGAAGAATAAAAGAAGGATCTTGTGTTTTGAGTCTGAAAGACAATGCCTGTAATAACTTTACCAAAATCGGAGCCCACCTGGCCCCCACAGAGCTCAAATCATCTGATTCAGAGGCAAGGGTAAGAAACACCATCACAGGCAGCAGCAGTGACTTAGGGAAGTGACTTGAGGGAAGACTGGCTCAGGAGACACAGGCTCATTTCTGTCCTCCCCTACAGACATCATCTAAGGAAAATGCTTAGACCCAGAGCCTCCAAGATAATCAATTACATGCCTATATACCAGAAAAGTCAATCAGCTTAACCATAACCCTGAGGAAATCCTGCTATCTCCACCACTTTCCAGTGCAAATTACAAATCTACATTCCTTTGAGGATGTGGATTTTAGTCTCCATATGCCTCACTTCCCTGGTGTTTGAGAAGAGATAAAATTTTCCTAATTCTTCAAGGTATTCTGTGCAGCAGACTGCCAGGCCTGCCTAATAACTCAGTGAAGGGGTACCTAAAAGAATAATCTGGAAATATCTACTCCTAAAATAACTAGAATTCAGTCTGTTCTGTGAGGCCAAATAATCCTTCAAGAATTTTTCTCATCTCTCATCCATCCAGACTTCCTTAGTTCTTGGACTTTCAAAATCTTGTCTAGCATGATTTTAAGGGTACATTGCTCTGGTTTACCATGGCTTTCTTGAAACACAAGGGTGGTTGTCCTTGGCAGGCAAGCTCAGAGCACAACTACAGCAGGGCGAGCAGTATTATTTTGCACTCCAGAAAATTGAAGAGTCAAGACAAGCTATTTCCAGACTGGTATTTGCTTTCTTCATTGCTGGAGAGCTGGCAGAACAAATAGAATGTATTGCCATGCTTGTAGGTCAGGCCCAAAAGGGTCCTCATGGTTTTTGCTCTTTTCATTTCAGGACCTGGTTTGCAATGGAGCCAACGCAGATATGATTTGGCAAGGATGGCGTGAACCCTGGCAGTATTCATCATTATCCCCAGTGCCTTGGGATAATGCTCAGTGGGTCTCACTGGCAGAAGTGTAACCCTGCACCAGGCAATGAGTATCCGACCTAAGGAATGGCTCCAATGACCTCCAGCGGCTGCAGGCCTTTATATCTTCACTCCCAGAGCTTTAATTAGTACAGTGCCTGCTGCTAGGGAGGAGCTAAAGAGCTCTAAAGTGTAGCACTAAGCTTTGAGAGCTTCTTATAGCCACGTTTAGGACCTGACCCAGCTGCATACCTGCTGGAAGTTACTGCCACTGTACTCATCAGCCACTGATGCATAAGGCTACATTGCTGCTATTCAGGGAAAAGGCTCTTGTTTCACTCACCTCTGAGTAACCCCTTGGGGTCTATTCTTGCTGAGCTGGGGCAGGAGTTGCTGAATGTCCAGCATGTCCCACTTCACCAAATTACAGACCCCATCCATCTCAGTGGTGTCCCAGATACACCACTTACCCTGTGTTCAGCTGCACTGGCCCATACAGCTGGAGCAAGAGATGCTGCAGTTGGGAATGTTCCAAGTACCAAGCCTTGCTGGAAAGCCAGCTGCAGATTGCAGCCTCTCTCCTGTCACATACCATCCATGTCTCCTTCATATGACCCACAGTGGGTCATATGTTTAGAGGGAAGAAAAAAAAAGTGCTGACAAACTGATCTTCACTACAGAATGCATTTGTGAATAGAAAACAGGCCCCAGGGCTCACAGCCTAACTGCAGACCCCAGCAGCTCCCAAAAATACATCTTCAAAAAAACCCACACCTGTAAACTGCCCCTGAGTGCAAGAGACACTGTTCCCTTCTGAGCATCTTTTTTTTCCCCGAGCCCTTCTGGAACCCAGCTGCTCTGCAGAATTCCTATTTAGGGACAACACACAGCAGGCCAATACAAAGCTGGTCTCAGTTTCCCACTGCAATTAGCATAGGTGGTGTTTATCTTATTTTAGAGTGACCTGGCTCCTCTGGGGGAAGCCCTTGTCTCCAGTTCACTCAGAAAGACACAGTAGTTGCTCCTCTGCTTTCAGCATGAAGTGTCCTTGCAAATGATTGGGATAGATGAGTAGAGGATAAGTGAGAGTCATTACCACCCAGTAGTAGTGCACAGACTCACTGCTAACAAGCTAGAATCCTTGAATCAGAAGCCATATATAAGTTTCAGTGGCCATGTCAAAGGTTCAGAGAGCTGCTTTCCAAAAGCCACAGATTTCCCAGGTTGCCCAAAACTTACAGACAGAAGAGTAAAACAATCCCCCCTCAGCTGACCCATATGCAAAGGATAAACACAAGAGGCAACTGGGAGCATCAAGGCACCCTGCACTCTCTCTTGGTCCAAACACAAGCTCTTGAGCTTTACAGATACAGAGCTGACATGCCCCAGGAGCTACTTCCATCCTCAGACATGTGTTAGCATGCCTGGAGCATACTGACACAAGCATCTGAACGCAGGCAAATAGGTGCTTCAGAAGCAGATCTCCAACTCATCCCCACTGCTGCACTTTGGTTCACATCACAGGGTGACCTCAGAAGGTGTGCGCAGGACTCCTTTCAGATGAAGCAGGACAGAGATACATGCCAGAGCACAAATGCACTCCAGATACACATATGCAAAGCTAAGGACTGGAGAGCAAAAGGAACCCAGAGTAGAACACCCCTGAAAATGCAGGTAGCACTGACCTTGTTCTCACTGCCATCTGATTTACTCTGCAGAGCCACTCACACTGCTCAGTGACACAGAATACCAAAATATTCTGAGTTGGAAGGAACCCATCCCCAGAGCCACTCCAGCTCCCACCCAACTGCTTTCACCTGCTTCTCTTGCCTGATGCCTCAATGATCAGTCCTCAGAGACAATCCCTCAGCCCTTATTGCTTGCAATTGCAGCAGCTATTCAAACAGGGCCTTCATTCTCCCTCCCTGCCCAAGATATCTGAATAAAAGCAAATTAATTCATTGCAGCTTTTACTGCTTCCAAATTTGCTTTCTACAGATGTTTTCCCCATTTCACCAGGAACCATTATACTTCAGTTTCAGCTGCAGAAACCATTAACCCATTATGAATGGGCAATATTGACCCATTTTGAAGGGCTGGTTCTAGTTCCTCTATCACAATAAACAATAGCAGCAAAGCTGCTTGGCACTAGCCACCTTTTGAGAGACTATTCATACTCTGGTGTTTGTGCATGGTTTACAGCAGGGATTTTGCATTGTTTATTTTCTGTTTCTCTGCAGACAGTGGCATTGTTAAACAGCATGTGTCCGAGAGAATCCACCCTCTCCATGGGATCTCCTCCCAGCTATTGCAGCACTTCCCAGAAACCTACTGAGCTCTGGAATAAACAAGTCTCAATAGGGGGACTGAGCCCACACCCAAGAAGTAGAGTGCCATGAAGCCTCCATAGCAATGAAAGTAACTCGGCTTTGCACGAAACCTTCCTTTTGCCTAATGAAAACCCTGTGCTGTCACCCTTCCTAATGATGCTGTCTTGTCCCTTACAGGCAAAAGGCACAATAATGGACTTTTCTCTCACTTGTTCCAACTACAGTATGGGCCACAAGAGATGATGTTTTCCTTCTGACCCATGAGCTTGGGCACTTAAAGCATTTCACCTTGGACAGAAGAAGAGATCAACCATTGGTACAGAGAGCTGGGAAGGGGAATGAGGGAGTGGGGAATTCCTCCCAGCACTGAGAAGCTTCCCACATAATCAGTTTATTTTTCATCTGCCATGCAAGCTTAGACCAAATGCCAGATTTGGGGTCAGGAAGAAAACCCCTCCAAGTCCGACTGCAACCACCATTATGTAAATAACTTCTGTTTGTCTTTTCTTGCCCCCCATCCCCCCGCAATTTGGGACCTGATACATCCTCAGTATCATCTACCCATTCTCCCCTGGCAAACATCCTCACAGTAGCACTGGGAAGTCTTTGCTGGCATTTTGCCTGGCATACTTTCACTCATCTCTTGTCATGGGATACAGAGAGATGCTCTGCAACATGTTATATTAGCAAAGGCCAGGAAGACCCTGCTGGTCTAAACATCTCATATGCAGTAAATTAATATTGTGATTCATTGATTCAGACAGTGCATTTCATACTCACATTCCTAGGGTTTTGGGATTTTTTTCTGGCTGGTAACAAATCTCCAACATTTCTACTACACAAGGGAATCACTGAGCAATTAAGACATTGGCTCATTGTAGAATCTGAGAGCCTACCTCTTTTCTCAGCCACAGCAGGCCTAGATTGACAAGCACTATCAATGATTGTTCTCCATATGGCATAAGAGGGAAATACCTCAAACTGGAAGAGAAACATTCAGTCCTACATTTCAAAGATTTTGCCATCTGACCTCAGATTTGCTTTTTTTTTTTTTGTATTGGCTTTGAAAAGCATTTACCATCTATCTGGATCTTTCAACATTACCATGTTTACAAGACATGCACATTTTGCTTCTCTTCATAATTCATTCCCACTACAGTCAAGCTCACACACAGTCAAAGCAGAAGCCCTTCAGAAGCACTAAACCCAGTACTAGGTTGCATAAAAATGATAGTTCCCATATGTCCTTATAAACACCATGCCAAACTGTATTGTACTGTATTTACATTGTGTTAACATCCACCAAATTACCAAGCCAGCAGGAGAACATACACCCATTCACAATTCTAAACAAGCCTTACAGTCTTGGTGAGCATCTAGCCTTTTTTTTTTTAAAGGCAATGTCTATGTTAAAAAAAAAAAAATTAGCATAAACTTGGCCTGCAGTTTCATGTTACATGCCAGAATTAAAACATCTGCATCCTATGGTATCAGTCTACTTCGGGACTTCTGTTAATTCAGAGGCAGCTAGAGTTTTGGATGGTATTACACTCGGGAGAGCTTCCTGTCCTCCTGACATTTCACATGGTTCAAAAGAAAAGAATTTAAGCTACCATGAAATTCTTTCTCCTTTTTACATTACAGTTTATTTTTCAAGCATACAGTTCTACAAAACAGGGAACCAGGTCCATTAATACAAACCGAGGATCTGAAACTACACTTTGGAAAATTCCTTTCCTATCCAGGGATATTCCTAGCTAGCAGCCTTCTGATTTTCCTGGGCCTGGGCTCTCTTTATAGCTACTAGCTGATCACTCTCAATGGTTGTAATAAGACACTCTCACCACAGTTTTTCAGATGAGGTTGAAGATCACTCTCTGGGCAGACAGAGGAAGCCAGAAGTGACAAACAGATGAGAGAAATGGTCTGTTAAACCTGTCCCTCCCTAACAGCAGCAGAAGAGAGACAAAGCAAACTCTCGACCTAGGGTCATGAAATCTTTTCCTGCCTGACTAACTAGGCAGTAGTCTGTATTTTTAGGCAAAAGACTGGGACCTTTCCTTTTAATCTATACAGTTAAAGGCTATACCTCTTATTACTTACAGCCATACACAGTAAGATCAATTTTAAGAGGTATTGGTGGGAGATACACCAAATCACCTAGCCCAGATTTGAAGCAGAGGCTGAAGTCAGGATACAGTAAAAGCTACCTGTCCTTTAGAGGCAGGTGCTACTGCTTTGCTGTGGCTCTGGGTTCTGGCTATGCTGTAGCTTCAGGGGAATTATGGCTGCCTCTTCCAGTATAAAGGGTGATCAGCAGGATTTAAGTCACAAAGTGCATCAGTGCCCAGGGTGGTCAGAGCTGAACACTGGAGACCATAATGAAGAGCGAATCTGAACCGGAGCTGGGGACAAGCAGCAAGGTGGGCCATGCTAGACTCTGTTGCTCAGACAAGTTGCAGGACCTCAGAGCACTGGGGTAACAAGAGGGTTCTCCCACTGGAGCATTTAGGCAAGCTTTGATCATAGACTATTTCTCTTGCTGTTTACTCATAAGTCACACTCCAACTTCCCTTACACAGGTCAAAGGACAGTGGCAGCTTTCAGTCTGCTGTCTTGCTGGATCTGGAACAAAAGGGACACAGATCACTGCTTCCAGCCAACGAAGCTAATGGAGATGCTTTTCAGATACTTCGGTTTGAAACTGCACGTGCATTCAGTAGAAAATGCAAGTAAAAAGCTTTGTAGTCAGCATCTTGGGCATAAAACCCAAGGGAGTTCCTGGGTGGTCACACCCAATTCTCCAGGCAGCTGTATTTTAGACAGCATTTTGGATCATCTCTGCAGCAAGTTCATGCTCAGGTCTTGGTTTTCAACCAGGATTTTGTCCTACTTTTCTATTTGTGATGGTGATGCTCCTGCACTCTCACTCTGCTCTTCTAGCAGCATACACTGACTATATAGGGTGAGCAGAGGCAAGGTATGATTCAAAAAAGGATCTTGTGTATGAAGGAGGATTTAAGCATGTCCATCAAAGTTAAAAAATATATTACTATCAGGAAGTTTAGTCTGCATCAAAGCTCATGGTTGTTTTGTACTACTTCAGGCTTGAACTAAAAAAACATATGGTAGGATGCCCTTCACTTAATCCACACCTTTCCTCTCCCTTGTTTCTTTGAGGAACTCAGAATCTGATAAAAAAGGCTTGCCACAGGAGCAGGTAGGTCACACAGATCCTGACAGCCCCCAACATGCAGGATGGACCAGCTGTGTTTCTAAGAACCAATTCACCCACTCTGGAAGGGAGGAAGCAAGCACAAGAATTTGCCTGTGGTCCACAACTTATTTATAGCCACAGCTGCAGTGAGAGCTCAGGTCTTCCTGACCACTAGGAAAGCACAGTCTGAGCTCCAGCCATCTGTTTGAAGGTTAGGCAGCCTCCATCTCTGCCAATTCCTGAACTTTAATGAAAATAGGGTTGTTCTTTTTTTCTTCCATTAAAGCTCCTCCCAAGCTTAGATTTAAGAGCTTAACAGTAACATTTCAAAAATGCCACAGTGATTTGGGACCACAAGTCACAGTAATTTCATGCAGGCACTGTGGTGAAGACTGACCACTGACCAACTCCTAGTATGGAAAAATTTTGGCCACCATCATTCTCAGAGATGGCAAGGAAAAGGCTCATCTGCAGAGAGACAGTGCAGCCTTTGAAAAACATTTTAGTAATACTTTGTCATACACAGCATCAGTGCTGGAGTTGCTAGAACTCATTCCTCTGGGATATAAATTCTGTTCCTCAAAATGGTATTTAAACTATATAGTCATTGTTTTTGAGTACAGTTCAAGACATTCCTTTTCCCTTAGCATATATGCCTTTTGACCTAAACCTAGGAGTTGTGAGAACCCTGAACTTCTGGTAAGTGAGTCAAACTGTATGTGAAGAAATGTAATAAGTTAACCTTGGAGTCAGGAAATGTCCACTACCTAAACCTCACATCTTAGTTCAGTTAACAGAACATCCTAGAAAATCCAAATCTAGTCCAGAATGTACCCGTATCTTTTGTGATGAACATATTTCTTAATATCAGAGTAGTCCAGTTCTCTTAACATCTGCTCTGAAGTGGCCCTTCCTACACCATCTTAAAAAAAAAACAACCCCAAACACTGTCTTCCCAGAGCATTGGTGGGATCTTTGAGTTGAAGGGGCCAACTGATGGGTTGTAAAATGTTGACATTTAATTTCAGTGTAGAAGAGAAATCCCATCCCTCCACCTTCCACAAAAGCTTCAGGAAAATGCTTCAAGACCAGTATTTGCTGCTAGCAAAAGGCTCATTGCACACAACATCCCAGGGGAAGTCTCACAAGAGGAAAGGCTCTCCAAGACAAAGATCTCTTCCAACCAGCTGGAAAACAACATGCCTTCATTAATTTACTCAAGATACTGGGAATTTTGCAGAGCTATGCTACAGATTTGTGCAATACCCCATATTACAGACCTCTGGGCTCTTAAAAAAATACAAAAGAAGGGATGGGTGGCAGAGGAAGCCTACAATGGACAACTCTGATTTCTGGTCTTGCATCTCACACTGTTATTAGGGAAGCACAGGAGAGGTCAGGACTCCCCAGCATTGCACACCTGCTGTGCCCAGGGATAAGTGAAGTGAGCACCCAGCTGCTTGGTTTTCCACTGTCCATAGACATCTCCCCCATTCAAAAGAGGTGTTCTTGTTACTCCCTCATCACAGGCAGCACCTGTCAGACACAAGCACACAGAGGTGGTCCCCGCCCAAATCAGCTCCCAGTCCCAATGACAGGAAAGGGTAATACAAGGAGCTCAGGGTGAACACCTGTTCACAACCAAGAACAGAGCCCAGCAGCCCTGGCTGGCAATCAAAGTCCTTATCTCCCCTACATGCTTGCTATCAACAACCCAATGCAGGGGTAAATACAGACTTGCACCCAAACATGTTTGCACATCAAAACAAGAGTTGACTTTTCCTCCTTAGCACAAGTCTAAGCTAGATCACTACTAAACAAATTCAATGACCTCCAAGGACCCCAGGAAAAATAAGTGCTGCTCATAAACTGTTTAATGAGTAAGAAAAGGCCTTAGTACCCCGGGACAAAGGGAAAAAAAAACATGGAACATAAAAATGAATAGTCAGAGAAGATAGGCTTGGCAAGGACTCCATGCCAGCTGAGCAGCTCTAACATCTGGGAGCCATGAGTGCCTCAGATCACAGACTCTGACATGCTCCCAACACCACAAACAAAGTGTTTCAAAGCAAAAGGTAAGGTGGGGGCAAGGCTGCATTTACTTACTGGCAGCATCCAGACATGCGCTGACAGAGGGGGCCTGGAAACCAAGGCAGTGGGAGAGCACAGTCAGTCATGGCTCAGCAGGCAGGCAGGGAGCTCTCACAGCACATCATCCCCTTCCATCAGGGCCTCAGCTCCTCCATGAGCACAGCCAGGCTTGATGCCAGGAGCCAACAGTGACCATCAGTTAGCTACCACAAAGCTGCCCTCCGCAACCTACACAAAACCACAGCCCTTCCCCAGAGCAAGGAGCACTGCAGCTTAACTTCCCCACCCTCCACCACCTAGAAAAAAAGTAGGAAAAGATGCCATCATCAGTTTTTCCTTTGTTGCTGGGCTTTGCCATTGCCTGTTTCTTGCTCCTCACCAACATCCTAGAAACAGCAGATACTGAAGAGACAGAGCCAGCTCCAGGGATAAGAGAGGGGCTAAAACAGCCATGGGCCCCCTCGAAAGATAAAGGCCAACTACCAGGAGCATAAGCTACAAGTATTTTAATTTCCACATGCACAAACACCACATTAGAAAATTCTCTGAAAGCAAGAAATAAAATTCCCCAACTTCTCATGCTCTTTAAAAACTGCCAACACTTCCAAGAGAGGGAAAGGTGAGTGAAGGGTCAGTCAAACACCAAAGCCCCTGAGTAACTTGAATGATATATATACACACACACACATATTTTGGCACACAAAATACCTCTCCAGACACTTTCTGCAAGGCCTAAGCAGCTTAGCAAGCATGTGAAGACCAAGAAAATTGGAAGTGGAAGTGAACTACGCTGCTCTGAATCAGGTCAACTTTTTCTAGCATGGCTACTTCTGTTATCCCTGAGTTTGGCTTTGCCTGCAGCCCATCACTGAAACCTTCCATCATGTTGCTTGTTTACCTGCAAGGAAAGATGGCTTTGGGATCAAATGTTAGTTTAGGCTTCAGATAGGCTCTCATCCCAAGTCCACCACTTGCTTCCTGTTGTCATCCCACACCTTCACTTGCATAGGCAGGTTGTAAATACATTAGCAACCTATACCATTCTGGCTCACTTAATGACAAGGGCCATAAAAAAAATAAAAGCTATGAATGCATCAGAATCTGCAAATCTGTCCTTTCCTCCCTATTCTGCCCTAGGCTTGTGTTTTGGGGGGTTTTTTCCACCCCCCATCTTTCCTGGGAAATGTGATGAAGGAGGGTGGAGTGGCTCGGGCTATGTACAAATATTCAGACAGTCTCTTAGCAATAAATGGATCTCAGTCAGTTCTATTATCCGTCTGGCTGAGGCTCCTATTATCTGCTGTGAATTGTAGCAGCGATCTCTGAAATAGCATTCAGGCACCATCATTACTAACTTCCACACCCTCCAAAGGCTGCACTGTAACAAGGCCTGCTGGATAATACTTGCCATTAGAAGAGGGAACATAAAGGATTCAAGCTATGACTAACACAGTAAAAGGCTCTGCATGGGGCTTTTACATTCATTGACCGGGGTTTGTTATTAAAGAAAATTCTAGGTTCAAAACCCAGACTTGCATTTTATACAGCACATCAGCTGACTTACACAAAAAGGTGAATTCATCCTATTTTTGCTCACTTCCTCACTCCCCTCAGCTAAATCCTCATCGAAGTCTGCAGCTGGAGAGTGGGGAAGGCACAGCACAGGCCTGCCTGGAACTTACAGTCCCCAAACAAGGACCATAAGCCCAAAACCATGAGCCTGTCAAGCCTAAAAGTGCCTGGGAGCCTACAAGGCACCACAAACGCAAACACCACAGGGAGCATCCAGCAATTCAGGGCTGAAAGCCTCCAAAGCAGCACTCACATGGCTCCTTGTTAGGGACATGAGTTTTGGGATCCAAACCCACATCTTACTTCCTTGCATTTTTCACAAGCCCTCCCGTTTGCTTGAGGCCCATCTGCAAAGCCTAGATTGAAATCTAATATCCTCCCCCAGGGTAGGATGAGTGTTATAAGAGAAAACCTCTTAGGTCTCCCTCCCATAACCAGCAAGGCAAGGCCACAAACATAAGCTCCACCAAAGCTCATTTTCTTATGGGTTTCTACCTGGCAGTGGATTGGTTTCAGCCTCCCAGGCACATAACCTCTAGACAGAGACTTTCCTGAAACTGGGATATTTCAAAAACCTCCCTTGCCTACACAGCTCCTGGAATGCTTTTCTCACTTGGACACCTATTTCACAGCAGGGCTTAATATCTTGCTATTACCCATCATTCAGCACAGATGAAAAATTAGTCATCAGCCTAAAAAGTTAATAAGAAACACTTGATACTATGATTGCTTTCCTGTGGAATGAAGCTAAGGGAAGAGGTAGGGGAGGGAAAGTGGGTGAAACCTTGCACTTACAGTCAGGAAGGCTTTCCCAGCACAGGAACAGCTCTCCTGATGACCTCCGCCCACAGGGGAAGCACCCAAGATCCCCAGTTTGACACAGGAAAACTGCAGTAGTTGGACACACTACTGATAGCCTGAAGGGAGCTGGCTGAGGCTGCCTTAAGTAGAGCTGCTGCTCCCCAGCAGCACCACCCATGGCTAATGTGCTCCAGATGAAAGTCATTCCTCGGCTGAAATTGCTCCCAGGCCTCAGCTGGGAAGCTCAGCCGGGTGCTTCTCCCTGCTCTGCCCATGGGTATTTGGGTTCAGGAGCAGGGCTGGCCCCTGGGCAGAGCTGCATGGGGACAGTGGCAGCAGCTGGCTCTGGAGCATCATGCCATGGGCTGTGAAGCCCAGGGAAAGATAGAGGAGATGAGGGAAGGAGCACAAGGGATAAGCTCAAGAGGGTCCACTCAGGTCAGGGACTTGCAGCTGCTGCCACCAGCAACATCTCTTACCGTATCTGTGCATTCCCCTGACGAGTCACTTAGGCAAAGTGGCTCAGTGCTGTTTTCCTGCATCTTTGGATGGATTCTGGCCACCCCAAACTGCTGTCACAAAGCCACCCTCTGCTCTTGCCATCACTCCTAGCCCGTGTCCTGAGAGCTCCTCCAGCTCTGCAGATGGTGTGATGTGCAAGCCTGAGCTGGAGACAGCGAATGGCACTAGAAGAAGGGAAGAGTTACAATGGGAAGATAAGGGAGAAAACTGGGAACATTAAAAAAGGTCATGGGATTGATCACAACCACAAAAAGAGGGGAAGAACAGAATATCACACCTCTTCATGGCCATTGCCACACCATACACAGTCGAAGTCAAGGCATGTCAGGGAGGAAGGGGAAGTGACCTGCTGAGGAAAAACAAGAACTAACAGCCTGTAAAAACATGGCATCTCCTTAGGCAAGATTTTTTGTGAGGCGGAGCTGAGCCATTGTGAGTACCCGCTCAACCCCACCGCCCTGAAAAGGCATTTGCTGGGAAGGGGCTGCCACTGGCCAATAACCCTCGTGCCCACAGCAGGGCTGGCTGGAACAGGCAGTCTGAAAAGCCTCATTTTAAGTGGTTTTCTGTCAGGCAGTGCCAAACATTTTTGATGATGTTTTGAGAAGGGAAGAAAAAAAAAGACTCCCCCCATTTTTATGTTAATAAAAATATATTTGATTTGTATACAATTTATATGCTTCATAAACATGCTAATTACTCTCTGAAACAGAGGAGAAACAGAGTAATTTTTTTTGCATCCCAGCCTTTCTCCTGCCCTACACTTTAGACTTTTATGACACAGCATTTATTTAAGTCAAAATTGTGCCCCGCTCATTCTGCCTTTTGCATGGCACATCCTCACCTCTCTTCCCACTCATAACAAAAATAATAATAACCTGCAAATTTATTTTGGTGGAAATTTGGAAAAACATTATGAAAGAAAAAAAAGTCTCCAAACATAAAGCACCCAATGACTCCAACCCCCCCCCCCCCCAACTTTTCCTTTGGTGCATACATTTTTCCAAGGTCACCTCGGAGGCTTTTCCTAGTTGGCTATTAAGACAAACAAACAAAAAAACCCGCCTGCCCCAAGAAGCACATGAAGCCATCACTGTGGCTTGGACTGTTTCCCTGTGTACGGATGCCATGGGAGAAGCAGCAGGGCGGGGGGGTGAGCTGATATTTTTCCAAGACTTTTTCTCTCACCAGAGGAGGATGAAGATGGAGTGATGAGTGAGGTTCCGTTTGTCTGGCAGCATGAGTCACTCAGCAGCAGTTTCCGATACACACTTTTTTTTTTCTTTTTTTTCTTTCCATTACAGAATTTGGTGTCATTTATTCCTTCCTCCTCCTCAAGAAAAAAAATAATAATAAATCATGCTACCGTTATGTCTAATTTATTCTGGGAACTTGTTTGAGGACCCAGCAAACATAGGGGGGAAGGGTGATTTGAAACACAATCCAAAATATAATCGGCTCTGGAAGCTTTTAAAGAGACTCCTTTAAGGCTGTGCCAAACCTTAAAGAAGGAAAATACTTCCACTAAATCCCTCCCACCATGAATGGGATCCTGTATGTCTGAGGCTTTTTATTGGCTGGGTGGTTTTGGGTTGTTGGTTGGTTGTTTTTTTGTATCAAAGATGTTACTCTTTCAAATAGGGTCTCAGCTCTGTGGCTTTTCGGCAGGCAGGGAATTCTTACTCCTCGGGCATGCAGCGATCTGACACAGCCCTCCCCCACACTGGGTTGGGTTCTCATGCTAAGATCTGGCTCCTGGAGCTTGAGCTGTTGTTTTTTTCTGGAAGCTCTTTTTTCCCCCCTCTTCACTCTTTAAAAGCAAAACTAAACAGAACTAAGCCCTTAAAAAAAAGAAAGAAAGAAAGGCTTCACAGGGCCAAGAAACCCAGCCTGACCTCCCTACTCCTGAAATATCAAAATAATATTCCCACTGTCTGCAGGCAAGGGCTGGTGCTGCATGCACCACCTCCACCAGCTCCTCTACATCCTGGCACCAGAGGATGAGGCAGGAGAAGGCTCCATCAGTGGGCAGAGGACGTGTACAGGACACCAGAGTTGTAGTCAAGGCCATCCAATTGGTGTTACTAGTAACATGTGAGTGTGCCCAGGTTGCCTCTCTTCTCCTCCCAAAGTAGACCCCTTACATTTTGCTCCAGGTCTCAAACTGGCCAAACTCAAGTTCTCCCACTGCTGTGACTCCCCTCTGTGTTTCTGACAGAGCTGAACTAGGCTTTACAAGGGAACATTCTCTATCCCAGTGCTAAACCAGTCCCTTGCATTGGCAGAGAGCAAGGATGATTGCAGAGCCTAACTGTTTAATTATTTTGACAGAAGAGTATCTCAGGGAGTAATGGAAACACCCTCATAATTTTACCTAGAGCTGGAGGCCCTGCTGCCCTATAGATCTTTCCTTCCAACTACATATACCTCCAGGTCTGGAAATTCATACCACTGTAATTTCTGTCTTACAAGGAATAGTATTAATTCAGCCCCACAGCCTGTGCATGACTTAATCCTGGTTGTTTATTCTCTCAGATGCCACATTTAGATTTTGCTCCTCTGCCCAAGTCTCAGTCTCAGCTCCACCAGTCCACTCTGTGCTGAGAAGGTAAAAGGAAAACTCAGCAGTAGGGAAAAGCAGTGCTTAGGAGAAGAAATCTCCTTCCTGAGCTCAAAAGGAACAGGGAAAAGGCTGCAGAGAAAATTACTGGATGTTTGGTCGGAGTGAACCCCGTTTTGTCTGAATGCAGGCACACACTGGCACCAGATGGGTATTTTCTCCATTGACTAGGAGGTCAGGAACCTCAAGGCGTCCTGCCCACAACAGTCTCATTCTTCACATTCCATGAACAACCTCTCTTTTGCATTTCAACTTCTTCTTTAGTGCAATCTCACCCAAAACTGGTAAGGCCCATCCTTGTTCCAGTGACAACTCTTCTAGTACAAATTGGAAGCCCAGCCTATAGCACCCTGCAAGTGTTTACTATTTAACAAGCTTCTCATAAGGGACAGCTGTAGTTCAAACATTTCATTGCTCTTCCTCCTCCTTTTCCTAGAGGAGCATGTGCTCTTGGACTGGCGCAGCACCGATGTGCAAATGGCTGCAGCAGAAGGAGGTGGCTGTATCCAGACCTTTCCTCTCTGGGTGCTGGGTGACTCTGGAGAGCTCGGCCTCCAGCCTGCCCAGCTCTCAGCGTGGCCCAGGTTGCTGTGTGTCTTCAACCAGGCCTTGCGCCAGGCTGACCACTGACTCCCTGTTTTCTGCTTGGCCACTCTTAAAACAGTTGGCTATTTGGGGCTGCAAAGCATCTTGGAGACCCCACAAGAAATACTCCTCCTCAGTTCTGATTTCCTGTTTACAGTGACATTTTGGGATGTGCTTCCAAGCCAGTGTTTAATCCTTTTACTCTGTCACATTGATTTTGAATCATTCTAGTTTAAGTCTTATGAGTACCAAGACAAATATTTTTTATGAGTCTCAAACCACAAGTATCTTTATTGACCTTATTTTTAATTTCATCACAAATAATCCCAAATTTAGCTTGACAGGATGCATCTTCCACAAGGTATCACAGGCTGCCTGATTTAGAACCAGCCTCATGAAAGCAGCTATTTAATGAAATTTCAAGGCAGCTCTGATAGGAATAGGTTGAGACCTCTGACCTCACAGTAAAAAACGTGCATCACCTCCCTCTGGAAACACAACACAAACTGTTCTGTAAGAAAATTGTGCTTGTCCACCTTTACTTTTCTTATGCATTAGGTTTCAGTAGCTGCCAAAACATGACTGGCATTTCCCAAACACAGGCAAACAATATTTATTAAAGGAAATTGGAGTCCCCTCCCTGAACAGCCAGAGGGTCCTCAGTCTATAGCACAACCCAAGAGAAATCCAGAGCATGGAAACACTGCGGACTCCAAGCACTACCTCATCCATCTACGGATTTGTGGCTCTTTTAAGCTCAAGGAAAGTTCAATGGAAACTGAATGGTTGGATATCTACATGCAGAAATACTAGGGCATTTTCTGCAAAGGCAACTTGCAGCAGAAAACTCAGTGTGTTTTTCTTCCCCATGTGACCAGCATGACCCAGCAGAATGTCTTTTCTGAATCTGTGAAGGAACCCAACTTAAACATTGTAAGTTAAAGGGAAGCAAAAGAAGTCAACCTCACATCAGATTTTTTGTGCCAAACCTCACCATATAGAGATGTGCAATTATGGAATTTCCTGAAATACATTTTTGCTAGAAAGAGAAATGGATAAAGGTTACATAAGACTCTGAAGAGCCTCAGGAAAGGGTACAGGATCGTAACCCAATGACCCACTCAGTGGGGAAGAAAACCACATTATCCAGTTTCACGTGGCCATCAAAGTCTGAGCTTTCAAATACATATGATAAAGGAGGTATCCAGAGGCAACATGTGCCAATATGGGTTTTTAAAAGTACTGATTATACCTGGAGGCAGCAGGCCCTGTTTGCCTTGCTGTAGATTGGTGTTACTGGCATGAACCTGCTTATTCATTCCTGGGAAAAAAAATAGTTATTTTAGAGCAGTGTGTTCTAATATAAATTTATCTGGCCTTCTCCTAAAATGTCAGCATTTCTGGTCAACTGCTCAGTACCATCAAGAGAGAGCTGGAACCTCTCCCACCACAAGAGCCCACATCTCACCCCCCACAAGGCCCTGGGACAGGCCTGGTTTCTTCAGTTTTCATTGCATTCCAATGTGTTCACTCACACAGGTTTGTGACCTTTTTAAGGGTCGTTTTTTCTTGGTTTTTTTTTTTTTTTTCCTGTTCTGGTCCTTGCAAACCCTAATTATGAATCCAAGGTCATTATCAGTGATGTCAATTATACAATGGCTGAACAGCTGCTCCCCCTGTTGCTGGCCTAATAGTGCCATGTTGAAGGAGACAGCAGAATTTCTTGTGCCATTTAAAATTTGCTATATCATGAGTTTTCTTTCAATTGCAAAAGCAGAAAAACAGCTTGAGTACTTTTCCTCCTACATCTTTACTTCAAGCTGCTTTTACAGTCCTCAGTACATCTTTCAGCATCTCATGCCTTAAATACATATCCCAAGGGTAATAAAGAGAAATTTAAAAGGACCAGTTTTTCCCAGATGGTACCTAAAGTCATCTATGAACACAATGATAGGAACTGCTTTAAAATAAACACTATTGGGAAATCTTGGCTATGGGAGTACAGGGCAAGTGGCCATTCACATGTTACAAAGTGTTGTACTGGGTACTAAAATACAACTGCTTCAGGATGAGAGCTCAGAGGCAGCTCACTAATGAAGAGCAGTATTTAGCACACCACTGAAATGAAAGGGGGCTGCCTTTCTTCACCTTCATGTATTTTATAACAGTTTAGATAACTATAAGGAGGTAGCCCCAACAGCAAACTATCAGTTATCAGTGATTTCCTCTTCTGTGCGCAGGGTGAGGAGTGTGGTGTGCCACATCCCACCACGTAGGAAGTGTTAACAAGCACTTACTTTTTCATGGCAGGCGTCTGGTAGCAAATATCAAAAGAGACCTAACTCTTCCCCTTTCACATATATTGACTATTTTTACCTTCTTCATCTCAGAAGATGAAAGAAGGTTTCTAACTTCACACGGTGTGACCTCCTCTGTGACTTGCCCTGCAAGGTCACAAACACCAGCACCAATGGGAAACACCCAATTGCCCGATCTGAAGTTTGGCTTTAGAAGAAATCCATTTCAGTGCCTCTTTTATATAAAGCAATGCTAACATAATGTTGCACAGAGGAACACAGCTGTCTTTTGGTCTGCTCATCAACTGTTCATAAATGGAGATCTCTTTTACTGAGGAGCTGCTGGCCTCCTCTCCCCTTCAGGTCCTTACTTCCCATTCCCAATTTCTACCTCCTGCTGTAGCCTCAGACTAAATCTGGGCTCTTCCTTAATGAGTATTAATCCCAACAAGGAAAACCAATGGGTCAATTTATTGTCCTGTTGATGCTTACACAATCTTATCTCTGTCCCAGTGTTTGCTTTGCCCCTTTTTACTGCATTAACAAGGTTGGAAAGCAAATTAAAAAACCCTGCCATTGTTGGTGCAGCCAGCAGCTATGACTCAGAACACACAGAGCCTGCAGATCTGGTGAGTAAGATGGAGCTTTTTCTCCCCACACCCCACACTTTTCTTTTTTTTTTAAATAATCTCATTAGAAAATAGAAAGACTTCAAAGAATTTGACTCTTTCTCAAAATTACTGTATGATTAAGGATTTCTGCTGGAGCCACCTTTTCAGCTAACTCCAGTGATAGGTGAGGTTCTTCAGGCTGCCAGCTTTGCATGGTCTGAGCAGCTCCAGAAGCTGAAACACCTCCTGATGCCCCTAGGGGTTGTACATCTGCACTTTAACCATGTGAGATCCAGAACTCTCAGCGTCTTCAGACTTTGAGAGCTTCCTGCTTAGGCCAGGAGGATGCTGTCAAAACAGACTTCTTTACTGAGTGACTCAGTGCTGCTTTCAGCCCTTGCCAGCAGCCAAGTACAGAGGCATGAGGAAAACAAACAGAAGTTACTGAAGCATTTCAGAGTTTTCAGAAAAGTTTGGTTCAGCTTTAATTCCAGTAAAGCTCAGAGAAGGATGGAGCACAAAAATATTTCCTAACCAAATTCCTCATGTAAAGGCTCTTAGTAGGCAATACATGTACATTTTACAGCAGTTTTGCATTCCTGGTCAGGACTTGCAAGGTTCCACGTCTGAAAAATGCACATACAGAACTCATGGAAAAATGCCCTAAAGATACAAGCTCAAGTTTTGCCCTCAGCTCTACTCCCACAGCCAACCAACTTCCCTGGAGCTGCATGTGTTTCAGAGCAGAATTCAGCCTGTTTT